>OZ010577.1:126339000-126359000 GCA_963932145.1 Acanthosepion lycidas | reverse complement strand
TAATTCAGAAAGCTCAGCACTATTGAAAGAAGATCCTGAGACATCAAAAGCACCTCTTTTTGTTTGTTCTTTTAATCATGTTTCGCCATTGTGGAATAGAATATATTTTCGACAATGTAGAATATGTTCTAGCTACTCTTGACAAGGTTTTTGGCAAAGCCCATTGATTCTAGCGACCCATGCTCGGGCATGGAAGGATTGAAATACTTTATGTCATATTTGATGAATACAAGCTCTTTTAATGTTTTTTTTTTATTTCGCTAAACCAAGAAACACATTCACCTGTACCATTCCACTGGTTAACCTGTGTTCCGATTCGTAGTAAGACGCACAGTTTTTGCAGAATTCTCTGGCTTATTTTATACAATTCAATTTGGGTTGGTTTGATAAGACGGAATGAAGGTCAATTAAGAAAATCAACTTTACGGTCCATTACCGTTAGTAAGGCTTCTTGACCTTGTCAGCTATACACATTTGACCGTGATATTTTTGGACACCTCAATGACTTTTTTAATATATTCATCCTCAAAACTGGACATTGAGTTTAAGAATAAAACACACTTTCACCGATACTTGGAAACACCAATGTAGATTTACTATTTTCTATTTACATAAGCTATATATCGAATAGTGATCACTTTTACTTATAAACATGGAATATTTTACAGCAGTTTTTGTATATATATATATATATATATATATATATATATATATATATATATATATATATATATAGTTGTTTAGGGTGTTTACAAACGTCAGCAATTCCTTAGTAATATAAAATTTACTTTGTATTTTGCAACCGGTTTTATTTGTCGAAATACCAAATAGATCACCAATGTGAATACTCAAGGTGTCTAATGCTTGAGAAAACACGAATAAATACGTATATGCTATTATTCTTTCAAATATTATATGTTAGATATTCTAGATAATAATAGCCACAATAGTAGGCATGTAAATATTCTTCATTCTTTCTCTTTTGATGTTCCTCCCTATGTATAAATCAATGTATCTATGTATCTATCAGCCAAAATATCTTTATCTTTCGATCTAAATGTAGTAATATTTTTTCCACACAAAATTCAAAATATTTTCTGTTCAAATCTCCTATCAGGGTAGATATTTTATTTTAATGTAGACGAACAGCATTAGTTGTTATCTTGACCTAAAATCAGTGCGACACAAGCGATAATTTCATTATGTAACGTTTCCAGTCAGAATAAAAACTAAAATCAAAATTGAATTTTATTTTAGGCGATTTTTCTTGAACAGGCTAATTTTGAACGTCAGACAATGTCTACAAGAGAAATAACAGATTTTAAGTCCAGGTAAATATTGTTTGTCCAGATGAATAAATCAGGAATAAATATCAGGATACTGAGAACGACGAAAATTTAGGATTCAGTGAAGGTAAGTTCAACACAGAGAAGAAAAAGTGATGCCTGTATTCTTCATGAAAGAATAAAAAGTAAGATGTTAAAGTTTATCTTTTCATTCCTTTATTCGACTTAAGTAAAGATAACTTAAATTCATGAAAGCAAAATAAAACTTACTTTGTATTACAAGCGTAAAGTTCATCTTCGTTACTTGACAATAAGAAAACTGAAGCATCTATATGCTCTTACATAAGTCTTAGATATAGAATTAAATTTAAAAGTTAAATTGAATTGACTTGTTCATGTTTTCCAACTCTATTCAATTAGTAAACAGATCAGTGAAAACTGAAAATCATAGTGTGTCGGTAAAATGCAACATAGTCGTCTGGCAGAAAACCGATTGCATATTCACATATTGGCTCGTATATATGAAAGCAAAGGAACATTTCTAGTCGCATATATGTAAGCATGTCGAAAGAACTTCAGAATCACTAAATAAACCATTCATCTATTTACGGCAGTAGTGAGAATTTCAACGTCGAAAAATTAATGTAAATGTAAATAGAAAGATATATATATATATATATATATATATATATATATATATATATATATATAGACATTTCCACGTTTAAAATACTAGCAGAATAAATGACATATTAACTGGAATATATTATTTGAACATCTATACAATATTCGTTCACCCATTACAGAAATAGTCCTTCAGAAATTATATGTGATTTCAAGTTTTTTCCTCCACACATGTTAATTCCTAATTATATTTTTTGCCAAAGATGTAAGCAAAATGTTCAAGGAAAATGAGTAGTTTACATTCTCAGAAGAAATATACGATGCCTTCAATCCCTCGGCTAATGGGTCCACTAGGAACCTTAAAGTTAATTTGATATAGCAAGTGGTCTGGCTCTCCGTGCAAATATTGAATATAAAGATGACGTGAAATAAGAATTACTTCATCTCTCTCTCTCTCTCTCTCTCTCTCTCTATATATATATATATATATATATATATATATATATATATATATATATATATAAAGACATTTTTTTATGTTCATAAGTTCTTTTTATAGATACAAATATTTAAGTAAATGATCTGCTTATAATAAACAGTGTTAACAACATTTACCCGCCTGAATGACCGAGAAATTTTTATAGAAAATATTTGTCCTCTGATTTGACCACAGAGGAGCGTTCGGCTAGCAAGCTTGATTTTATTGTTTTTAAACTACAATTCTTCATGATTTTCTCACGTACATTCATATCTGCCTGCTCGATGCGTGTCCAAATGTAAACAAATGACGACATACACTATAAAATGGACAAAGTTCGATCATTATTTTAAGAATTTTTTATGTTTATACGTTCTTTTTATAGATACAAATATTTAACTAAATGCTCTGCTTATAATAAACACTGACTGTAGCGTCTCTGTTTCCAATTATCAGCGGATATCCCTATATATATATTATTTTTTTTAACATTACTATTTTCTTTCGATTGGTATACCACAGTTCCCGAATTACAGAAACCTCAAACTGGGCAGTTGGTCCCGGTTCTACAATTAAAAGAGACTTGTTCGCTGTTTTGTTGCTACCACAAAATATTTTTAATGTTTGATTGTTGTCTTATGAGGTATTACTATTCTGTATGTCTTTTAATGCAGGAATAACTAATTTTCAGCGTGTTTCTATTAAAAAATTTAAAATGCTTTATCGCGATTAATGTATTTGTCCATTATTTTTAAAAAAGTATCTGTTCATATTTAGATTGGGAAGTTTACAGAAAGGAGGGTTGCACCATATTGTCTTTCTTAGCCTGTTCATGGTTTTACAAGTTTTATTATATATCAAATATTCCTGGTAAACCAATTTTTTGTTTGAAATTACTCTTGCTAATGTCTTCATGATACGTTATTTTTTTCTCAGTAAATATATTTTGATAGACGATGATATATTTATTCTTGTGTTTACAGTGTTAAGGGTTTGTTAATTATAGAGATTGCGTGAATGGAATTTATATTAATATAAACAAGAGTTTGATTTTCTTTGTGGAATGTCTTAAATAAATTGTTAGAGAAGCTGAAAGTGACATCTAAGAAATTGACTATTTTAAGGTTAGATGGGGTATCAATTTTAAACCTAGGAAATGGAAAGCCTTTATAATATTCTATATTCTAGAAGATAGCGGACCATTACTATCTGGGATGTAAATAAGTTCGTCATCTCTGTAAATGTCTACTTGTTTAGGATCAATAATCCTACTAAGAGTGATAAATATATCGTTATCTACTAAATCAGCAATTTGAGCGGTGTCGTAGGCTCCCAAGGAACATCACTATTATCATTAAGATTTGTGATGCAAGTATAATTGTTATGTATTAGTAACGATGTCTAGCATTTAAGATACATCCAAATACATCATCAGTATTGTAAATATAGTTTTTAGCAAAATTTAAACTTTTTAGTAGTAGCTATTTTGAAATGGATTGTTAGAAATCTATAATGTCAAATTGGATAATTTTTTCTTTTATTTTTAATATTCTGGAACCATTGTACAGTATACTTTGAGTAGCACTAGACTGCATCACTGTTTTCACGTTCACTTATTCTTTCAATAACTGCTAACTTATTTTGGTTATATTTATTTTACATTGACTGTATCTATTGCAATTTTTGTATTTTATTTTATTCATGTTCAATCTTATTTTACTGTCTCCCGACAATAAATCATTATTTTTTATTTTTCTGCTGTGACCCCCTTTTGTTTGTTGAATTAGTATTTTTGATTTGTTTTTCTTTTCTTGCTTTTAATTTTGTTGTAAATTTACTTTCGTTATTCTTAGAAAACTTTTTAAAAAAAACATGTTTTTAAAAAAAATTAGTTCTTAGTTAATTTTCATTTTATGCAAGATTTTCTGTCAAATTTATTTTTATTATTCGTTTTATTTTGGCCATTTTTGTTTTTTGATAGGCGAACCTTTTTTTTTGCTATACGGACATTTAATTGATTCTTTTCAGTCACCGTTGTTTTTTTTAATATTTTTTATATGATTTTGCAATTTTTTTTAATTTAAAAAAAAAGTATTTTGCATTTTTTTATTGTTAGTGTCCTTGAAGCAAATTTCTTTTATTTTTACTTGATAAATCTTTTTTTCCTAATTTCCCTCGTTTGCTGGTCTTTTCGTCCAATATTTGATTGTACGTTAAACTAGTTTCATTTTATTTTATTTACCCACCTCATTTTGTGGAAATACGTCACTTTATGCCTTAATTTATACCTTAATTTATCCCTTACTGTGTCTGTGTCTTTTTTTATTTCGTTTGGTTAAATTTTAATATTTTAAAATTTCCTTGTTTTTTCAAATAAGTAAAATAAACAAAACAAAAGAAGGGCACAATCTTTTAAAAATGATCGAGAAAATAAGTCTCTTAAAAAGAACCTGTTCGTTAAAAAACCAGAACAACTGCCGGATAAAGAAATAAAACAACAAGAGGATATTAGTATCAACGACAAAAGGAAACAATAAATAATGCCCTGTAGCAATAAAAGACTAAAATTCCGAATTCAAAACCAGAAAAAATACACTAAATAAAATAAAAAGGAAAATAACAACAGCGTCAACAACAGCAATAAAGATAATGTAGCGACCGGGGATTCTCCCTCTTGCTGGAAGTACCCCCCCACACAAAGAAGTGTATAATAAACATTACGGAATTCCTGGAGAGAACCAAGAGTTACGAAAATCTAACCAAAGAACTTCTTGAATTACAGAGCGTTGCGAAAATAAGTGTCCGTTTTTTTGTTGACAACCGTTCGTGTAAAACGTGTTTCTCCACTAATAACACCGTGTTAAAATCTTTGACAGATCTTGTTGTTAACCCCCAAAGAATATTCAAATGTAAAGGTTACTTCATATGGCACTTACTGTTACCTGCGCCTGCCGACTGTGAAGACACCTCCGGTCGAGATCTTATTACTAATGATGTCATATTCCGCACAGATTATGAGGGCAGGCGAAGGAACATTATATCAGTATACAAGGTTCCTCCTCAGGTGTTCGGAGAGAACTTGTCTGCTTATATGATATAGTATGGTCAGATATTAAGTCCTACGTCAAATTATCTTAACGCGTGTTGGAGTTTTGAGATAATGCGGGATCGAAAACCTTTCACCTCCGTCTTCAACTGCTGGAATAAAGAGGGATACAAAATGCTGGTCATTATGACCGGCTGTAGACCAACCAGTTGGAAGTGTGAAGAGACCCGTCACATCTCTTTTTCCTGTCCAAAGGAGACGGTCTCTGGATTTCTGACCCCTGCCCAAATCTCCCTCTGGACGAGCCTATTTTTCTGCCTCGACTTTGATGCACATGTCAACGACTGGGACCATTTTGGTAAGCCTCTAGTTTGGGTCCACTGTGCGGCTCTTATTCCCGAAAAGTCATTGCCAGACGGTTGTGCAGGTGGAATTGATGGCTGTTTGCACGATTATCAAGACAGCGAGACTTTAGTCCCCGCAAGCCCACATGGGAAAAGCCATGCACAATCCCACTGCCTCTTCCAGTTCCAAGTGCGATAACCCGACATGTGAAGGTGAGAGTGATGAAAATGAGGTAAGCGTTTTGAAGTTTTGAATAAAAGGAGAAATTAAAACAACTAAAACAGCACTGAAGACCAAAAGAACATATCAACCTCCAGCAGCATTCCCCTCGTCTTCAGCACCGACTTCGCCTTCAATCAAAAATATATCTTGGCCCCACCTTCAGTCACCATATCCTTAACGCCCATTCCATCTACAAAATCACCGCCGAGATTGACTAGGTAGCCAAAGCGACCAGACAATACGTGACGGTGAGAGAAGCCAAGATTAAACGCGTTTTGTGTTGGCTTGCGGTTGGCCGTGTGGAAGGGAGTTTCTCTGGTCTCGGAGAAATCTTTCCTTAATGAAGGAGGAAGTATGTGATTCGAGTATCTACCCAATTTTCTTTTAATGACTCTCCGTGTTCCCATTTCCAAATTCCATACCAATGCAATTATTAAGGTCATGACCCCTTCCTGTTGGGAGGCAAATGTTCCAAGGTATCTGGGTAGATGTGTTTCCCCCCAGCCTTCTGAACGTGGTTGGTGTATAATTAGCGTTGAGAGCATACGCTTTGCATTGCGTTCCTAGATTTTATGTGTTCACAAGCGGATGGGAATGGTGAATTTTGCAAGGAAGACGGCAGTGAGAATTTCCCAAACCTAAGAAATGAGCTCTCGTGCCAGAAGGAGGCCCACCGTTTACCCTGAGGCGAGTGCTCTCTCTACCGTGACAGATGGTTAGCTCTCATGTTCTTACAAGAAACAGATGGCCTCTCCAATGTCCATGAATTGTCCGTGAGGCATTATATCAGGTATTAGTGAGGGGGATCATTCCAGATGGTCTGATAGGCGAACTCGATTTACCGAAGCAGGATGCTCGCTCTATATGACCTTGGGCGCCTTCAAATGTCACACTAATGATCGGTCATCAATCACTTGGCTAATGATCCGAAGTGATATGTGGGTCGCCAAAAAAACTTTCTACAGCGGTCTTGGAAAATTCTTCTGTAAGGTCGCGGTCCCGTTGTGCAAGTTATTAAAGACTTCATATTTCGCATGCTGCGCAGAAATTTCTTTGTTTATGAGGCCTGTTCTGCTTGTAGGAATGTGGTATCACCGTTAACTGAGGATGAGCACTATGTGTTCTTGTGCTTGCTAGGTGTTATGTAAGTCGTAATATGGACGACGCGACAGAAGGAATACTATTGAGCCAAAGATTACCTCTTCACAACTGATCTTGTTCTTTAAGCATTAGCTTAAAGTCAAAATCTGGAGAAAAATTCAACGACTTGCTTCACAATTTTGCAAAAGGGGAGTAATTTTTTTGAGTAACTGTCGAGTTAAACGAGCTGTTTTGGAGTCGAATTTTGAGGCCGGCATCTGGATATTGGAAACCATGTATTTAACATTGGGAATCCTGCCAAAAATAATTTGTGTTTTTAGGTTTTTACGCCTAATTACCTTAACTGGGAGATGTGTGCTCAATGATACCTTTTATCATTGTCCCCAATTTCTTTAGTTTAATCCCCCCATCCCCTCCTCCATTAGGTGACAAGAAATGTTATTTCCTTGGTAGATGCGGGACATTTTCAATATTCGAGTCTGATTTTCGTATTTGTTTTCGTGTCTGCATGAGTGTGTAATTGTGTGTGCGGTCGTTCGAATGATCGGTTTTACGTTATCAATGTCCTGCATAAAGTGCTTTCAGTTAACTGATATTTCTGCCACAATTAAGGATTGTGAGATGGTTATTATTACCACCATTTTGTTTAGTTTCTTGTATGTATAAAGTAAATACTCATCATGGATTTCATTTTTTAAAAGTTGTTATTTTATACCCCACTCCTAACATACAAGCGTCCTGGGTATGACGATAAACTACATCCAACAGCAAGGCCTCAGATAATGTTTACGGAAAAATAGTGTTGCCAGCTATGCGTTTTTGAAACAATAATGTTGCCAGCTATGAGGTTTTGTAAGAAGTAATGTTGCCAGCTCTACGTTCTTTGTAAAAGATAATGTTTCCAGCTATACGTTTTTGAAACAATAATGTTGCCAGCTATACGTTTTTTATTCCATACAAAATAGGCATTTAAAATTCATATGAACTGGATTTGGCATTAAATATCCCACAGTGGTTGATATGCCATAAAACCCAAACAAACATACAAACAAACCTAACATGCAAATTGTTCATATGGTACTAGTTAGAATTTCATAGAGTCCTTGAGGTGTTATCATAGCTGTAGTAAGAGTGGTAATTAAGAATGTGATGTTTTGTTTCAAGAAATATTGTTTTTTTTTAAGTTTCGGTCAGTGATTGTGGCTAAGTCTTTTTTTTTCTTTAAGTAAGATGAAGAACAGCATTCTATTTTTCCCCTTGTGCCACACTTTTTGAACTTATAACGGCAATTGCTTTTTGCATGAAACTGACAGTCGCATTTGGGTGATGATATCAATGCACATTCATATATATATATATATATATATATATATATATATATATATATATATATATATATATAAAGAAAAATAAAGTACAATATATAAAGAAGCCTGTAAACAGCCGCAATTAAAATATGCAAGAAAAAATAGCGCTCAATACAAAATATAATCAGAAACATCATTAGGTCTCCTCTGGCAGGCAGAATGAAAAGTTTAGTGGATTCCACTACCATATTATACAAACACCGGAAGTTAGGGGGAAGACGAAGGGAAAAAATAAATAAATAAAAATAAAAAATAAATATTAATATCATCCAGGTTCGTGCGTACACAATAAATATTCACTTAAGTTCTTTCATTTGGATAATATCTCCGATGTTTCATGAAGCAGTGCGTCCTTTTTTGGGTATGTGGTGAGAGCCAATTTTTTTTCTTGGCATAGTTTGCAGAAACTCCCACAGACTCTCCTCGGGTTAATTTTTTTGATAATATTCCACTTTATGTGCTGAAATCTGGCATAATGCTACTTTGGTATCGTTTCTATAGCTCTCGAGCCTAAAAGATTCGAAAGCTAGGTAACATGATACTTTGAGTTTTAGAGTTTCTGATTGTATATATATATATATATATATATATATATATATATATATATATATATATATATATATATATATATATGTATGTATGTATGTATATGGTTGGATAGATGTGAGCTTGTGACCCTGGGTTTCACGCTTTAGCGATCGTTAGACAAACTGATGAATTTTTTTAAAAAATTTGGGTTTATGTAGATTGCGTGTATTGGTGTTATTGTGGAAGTGGTGGGGGAAACTTCGTTGTTTTTTCATCGTACTGACGCAAACATCGATGTATGCAGACACATATACATACTTGGTCGTCCGTCGGGACTCATACATATATAAACATATATGGGCAGTTCCGGATATGACATATGTATGTATACGGGTGGTGTTGTGTCTATACATACGCATTTGTATGTTGAAATTTAAAGATTGGAAGTGTGGCGGAAATGTCTCGTGAATGTATACATGTCATATTTTTTTCCGCTGAATAATATTTCCTCGCATGTATGTATATATGTGTGGAGGGGTTTGTGTGAAATTATGATAGTTAAACATTATTATTATTTATATTTATTTTTAAATTTTGAAAAAAATGGCGGTTTATTTGTTATATTTAAAGCTGGTTATTTGTTTGTTTTTGACTGTGTATATGTAACAGGTAGAAATTTGTAATCCTTATTGGCTATTTATATGGTGATGTTTAATATTTAATATGCTGGGTGAGAGGGCAGTTTGATTTAATAACGGGTCTATATGATATGATGTGATAGTAATGTTGCAAGGGATTGTAGGCAATGATAATATAATTAGCTAATAGTTATTGTAAATTGGTAGAAATTGTAAATTGGTAGAAATGATTAGTAACGGTGGTAGGAGAATGAAACCATGAATGTAGTTATAGTGGTGGTAGCTAAAGAGTGGTTGTTGGTGTTTTATTTTATTTTATTTTGTTATATGTATCAATTTATTTTGGTATAAATCCTGATAATAGGTATTCTGTGTAAAATTATGGTAGTTGAAGATTGCTATAATATTTTAATTTTTAATTTTTAATTTACAAAAATATTATTGTTTATTATATTAAAGCTGTTTATTACCTTGTTTAATTGTGACTGCGTATATGTGGCTAGTAAAAATTTCAGTTTGTAATCCTTATTGGTTATTTTTATGGTGGTATTAAATATGCTGGGAGAGGGGGTAGTATACGTTAATAATTATGGCAGGATTATATGGTAATGTTAGATACGGTGTGATAGTAATATGTAAGGTGGATGGTGGCAATAATAATATAAGTGGTTATTATTTATTGTAAATTGTTAGTAGTGATTAGTAATGTTGGTGAGAGAATAATAAAACCTATAAGTGTAATTATTGTGGTGCTAGCTTGAACTAAAGGGTGGTTGTTGGTGTTTTATTTTATTTTATATTTATTTTTCTATTTTTTTTTAATTTCTTATGAATACTGGTAATGGTTGTTTATTCTCATGGTTATATATGGAAATTATATCTGATCTTATTGTTTTAAGTTGTTAAATATGCTGGGGGGTTAATATGCATTAAAGATTGTAGAGGATTTATAATAGTAGGTGTGATGTGTAAGTGATGGTGCTGGGTGTTGGTGGTAATGATAATATTATTAGATAATAGTTATTGTAAAGTGGTAAACGTGATTACTAATGGTGGTGCAATGATAATAATGATAGATGCAATTATTTTGATGGTATCTTGAAATTAAATTGCGATTGTTGGTGGTTTGTCTATTTTATCCGTTTTGTATGAATTCGGATAATAGGTACTTGTTCTCATACCTATATTTGGAGATTATCTCTGATTTTTTGTTTAGTATGTTCTTTTGCGGTTTGTGTGATATTATTGCTACTTTTTCGTGTAGGCAAAGTAGGCATTTTTTTGTAATGTTGCTGTAAGGAGGGGCTTTTTTCAATATTTCCCAACTTATTGTTGGTGTAATATCATTGTCTTTTTGCAGCCATATGTATGTAGAAAGTGTGCTGTTCGAATATTTCCTGTTGGTGAATGAACGTTTGTGATTGTTATTCCTCATCTTGAATGGACTTTCGGTGGCACCGATGTAGTGCATTATGTTGTTGTTTGAACTTACCTTGGCCTTGTATATTGTGTTTGTAAGTTGGCAATTTCCCTGGAGTGGACATGTTGTTCTGTTTCTGCAGTTGCATATTGGATCCTTGGCTTCATTTTTGTAGGTTGTCATTTTTTTTTGTTTTGGCTTTTGATTATTTCTGTTATGTTTTTTGTACAGCTGTAACTGATCTTTACGTTATTTTTGTTAAATATTTTTGATAATGTGTTTGCTTCAGTGAAGTGTTTTTATATTAAGTGTAGGAATATTTTGCCTATGTTCGTTTTAACGGTTTTGTTATATGGTGGATTAAACCAGATGATGTTTCTCTTTCTGTTTTTGCGTTTTGGCTGTGGAGGTATATATTGTAGTTGTTGTGTGTAACCACTTGCTTTTAGTGCTTCGTTGTATGGTGCTTTTTTGCTTTTGAAAATGTGTATGTTAGATGAGTTCTCAGATAATCTGCGGCTGGAGGATGTGTGTACGTAAGTTGGGGTGTCATTTTCTTTTTTGTATGGTTCATATGTATTGTTGATCAGGTTAAGAGTTACGTCAAGGAAGTTTACTATTGTTGTGCTTGTATTTATCTCTATTTTGAATCCAATATTTTTTTAGGGCGTTCACTATCTTCTTCCTGAATTTGTCTACTTTGGGGCCATTGGATTTCCTTATTAAGATAATATATATATATATATATATATATATATATATATATATATATATATACAAGTATATGATTGGTGTATATGGAATGAATTCCAATAACCAACAATTACTATTCTTAAAAGAGTGCTCAATACAAAGTAATTCAACATTCAACGTCATCACTTGATAAGACACCGAGTCATCACTTGATAAGACACCGAGGGTGTTGAAACAAAATGGCTATTTTTGTAGTGATTTTATAACATATTTATGTTTAAATTTTTTTTCTTTAAAAATAAAAAATTATATATATATATATATATATATATATATGGTACGATGAGAACGAATAAATTATACTTCCAACGCCCGTAACATTTAATTTAAAAGAATGCTGAATATGTCGTAAAGCATTATTATTCATTTTAGGATATTACAAATAAAAACATGTAGCAATCGCTACAAAATTGCAGTCGAGATTGAACGCATCTATTGTAAATTACTGGCGTGTGAACGATTAATTTAGTATTAAAAGCAAAATAGATCATCTTTTTTGAAAAAGAAATATATAAAAAGCTTGAGGGATTTACCATGACCAACCAATTGAATATGAACTAGTTTAAATTCAAACTAAACTATAAAGAAAAAAAAAATAGAAAATATTTTCTTAGAAATGTGGCATGACCAGGAGTTCGTACCTTACAGCAGCCCAACATTAAGTTAAAATTTGATAAAAATAGTCACATAAAATGTAGACACGGCAGACTTTCACTTTCTTAAGAAACAAAAGCAGTTTTTTAAGTAAAGATCTCGTGGCTATTAGATACCAACTCCTGACCATGACACAATTCTAAGATAATAATTTCTAATTTGTATCATTTTCACTTAGTTTGAGTTTAACATTGGTCATATTTGATTGATTGATCGGAGTAAAGCCCTCAAGCTTTGTTTATTCTTTTTTTCAAAAATGTCTGTTGCTTTTAAAACCAAATTAATCGTTCACTCGCCAGTAATTTACAATCGCATGAGGAGAGGCATTGTTATGCGTTACAGGGAATACTGTATTCCCTGACGATCCGCGTAGTTGAAACCTTGGTAGGTTTATCTGGCTCTTTAGTTTTAATTAGGTTTGCTCTACTTTGCGTATTGAACACTTAGTTATTTTACTTACTGGTACCGGCTTTTTTTCTTTGGACTCTGAACTTGGATGCTAGACGATTGTCTTCGGCTGACGTACATGTTCTCTGTTCTTTCATTAGTGTACCATTTTTTTCTCTTGAGTCTATTTATTTACATATCAGGGCAACCAAGGCTTTCCAGACGAGTATATTTTTTTTATATTTATGAGATTATTAGTATTATATATAAAAAGAATTCCAAGAGGATAGAATCCAAGTAGAACTCAATGTCCAGGACAGAGTAAGGATATAATAATAAAAAGGATGGAATATTAGTGTTTAAGCCTTTTTATTATATATATATATATATATATATATATATATATATATATATATATATATATATATATATATATATATATTCGTCTGCGTGTGTGCGCTTGTATATATATATATATATATATATATATATATATATATATGATTAAGACAGTTAAAAATAGCATTAGCTTAAACGTGCGAAGTTATGAATATGAAAATGATTAAAAAATGATTGGCTGATAGAAGAGGAAAAAGATTAAGCAAAAAATTGCGAAAATATTAATGGGCGATGATTTTGAAAGATGAGAAAAAAAAGGTAAAACATACAAATTGAATAATGAATTAGATTGACGTTAAAAAGAAAAGAAAAAAAAGAAGAACGAAATAGAGCAGGAAAGTAAAAAAAAAACTGTTTAATCTAAAAGAAATGAAATTAGGAAAAAAGAAAATATAAAATCAAAACAGAACATGGCATGAAATAATTTCCGTTAAATATATCAATGTTAAAGAAATGAAGCAAAAATAAAATTTCTCTGGCAATCTCTTTCTCTCTCTTTCTTTCTTTCCTTCTCTTTTCTTCTCTCTTTCTCTCTCTCTCTTTCTTTCTTTCTTTCCTTCTCTTTCCTTCTCTCTTTCTCTCTCTTTTTTTCTTTCTCTTTGGCTCTTTCACCCTCTCTACGTGTGGCTTACAGCCATATCACATTAGAAAATCTGTTCTCGAACGAACGGCGAGTCTGTTCAGTTCCTAGACGTTTGACCGCTTTGGAATAGCAGGTGCTTTAAGCTTCAATGTAACAGAGATATAATGGATTAAGTTTCGAAAATTGAAATTGGAGAGTTGTGTTCAATATCTAGTCCGCATATCTAAATTCACTTAGGCGCAAATAACCTTGAGAAAGGCATGAATCCACGTCTCCACCACCAGCTCTGGTTTAAGTAGTACGACTTGTATCAGTAAACCATTATTATTTTCAAACATTCTTAAAATGTAAAAAAAAGAAATTGTGTCTGAATTCATAAGCCGTAAAAAAGGAAAAAGAAACAACTCATCAACCAACGGACCCTATTGGGTTTCAATAAGAACAATATATCTATATTAATATTTTCTTATATTCAGTAATTCATCTTGGTTAATATTACATGTTTGTACACAGCGATAAATTATTTATGATCTATTGCTGTTTGGGGTTTAGGAAAATCAATTTTCTCGGTCTAATACCTGGCGCAATTTACGAATGTTCATTTCTCTTATGTAATATTTCACCTTTTCACCTTTCAATATGTTCATATCTGGGTTGAATTTTTAACTTCCGATACATATTTTGAAATGGCTGTTCAATTGTGATATTATTCAGATTCAAAATATCGTATGATTAGAGTATAATTGCTTAACCTTTCGTGCAGTGTAAGCAGTATTTGTTAATGTCCTGTAAATCCGACTTATGTATGATATTACTACTTAAGCGTTGTTCATTGAGGGAGCAATATTCAATCTTTCTGCAGTTGCAATTATTGGTATAACGTTTAGTAATTTTATATTCTACCCATTAACATTGCGTTCAAAAAGACTGCAAGAACCTCATAAAGACGTAACACGAGGGGAAATAGAAAAATCATAGGTGGCTGACCACATTTAGCGGGAAATGTGAGAACACTGCCCCTGTAGGATGAAGTTGAAATAATAGGCAGAGATTATCACAGGAAAATACGAACATTTATGGAAACAGGGCATATGATATGACACAGAAATCTTCGAAGCCGGCCAAGTATAAATATGAATACATATGGGAATCAGTAATACGGAGGGCTAAAGAAAAAATAAAAATAAAAACAAAAAATTGCAGTACGTGCATTGGTATAAATTCAGTATTACTTCATAATGTTTATAAGTCCGAAAAATTAATTCACTGATATCGTCAAATACATATGGCGCAGTGATAAAAACGTTGATTGAAGTGTTGTGTGGTCAATAGCTGGCTAGAGCAGAGGTGAACAAAATTTTGGAAACTTGGGTTAAAAGGGAAATAACTGAGATATCATTAGAGTCATGGCATGTGGAAATAGAACAATCTCTCACAGTAGTCGAAATAAAGGGTTCAGTTATAAAATCCAATCACCTAAAGGCCAGAGCATACAACGGTCTAAACGTCGTGAATATGGAAACAGAGAATGTGGACAACAGTTCTAACAATATATATATATATATATATATATATATATATATATATATATATATATATATATATATATATATATATATATATATGTTTATACGTTATTTTTATAGGTATAATTTTTTTGTGTAAATGCTCTGTTTTTTTTTTTTTTTTTTTTTTTTTTAAAGAAACTGTGTTAATTTTCATTTCCCGAGAAATTAATTTCATGTTCTCGAAATTTAGTAGAAAATAAGCGTAGCGTTCTCCGACAGGAACTGATCCGGTGTCCTATACGGAACCGTTATTCGTTAAGGTCGTTCTGAAAAGATTGTTAAATTAAATGAAATTCACCCCAAGCAAAGCAGTAACATTAAAAAGCACAAAGGGTTACGGAGCGTGAAATAATTCGAAAAAAGAAAACCTTATGAAGGAGCGGGAGCAACAGAAGCGAAATTCAGGAAGAATAAATAATGATCTCACGGTTACATCTAGCCAATTCAACTGAGACCTTGCTGCTAAGCTAGTAGTACGTTTAAATTGATAAATTTATAAATTTCAGTGACCAAAGCAAAAAGCTCATCCGAACAATTACCATGAAAGTATTTATAGAAAAGGCACAGGGAAGCAACTTTACTGTGGTTGGAAAATTATTAAAGCCGAAACGCCATGTTAGGACCAATATTTATATATTACATTATTTCAATTTTCCAATTTAATTTTTCTTAACAAGTGATCAGCTTTAATATTAATGCACCTTTGCCAGTATAGTCGATTATGTCAGAATAACTGTGCCTCGATTGTTTTCATTTATTTCTCAGATTTGATTTCTTCGAAACTGCAATCATATTCCGGATTACTCAAGGCTCTATTATGATGGTTAACTTCGTATATCTAAGGACTTTTACTTTCTCTGTCAATGTCCAAGTGTGTAAGCATTTTGTGTTTATTTATAAATATGATATTATTTCTTTTACCAGATATTTTTTTCTAATCAGTAGAATTGGCGAATTAACCACGACTGTGCGAAACTTTTGCTTTTCATTTTTCTTAATTTTCTTAATTGCGGACTCTTGTTTTCGTGTATTACATTTTCTGAATATTTAAGTTAATATATTTGAAGTAGAAATATCCACTGAACCTTACTGATAATCAAGTGAGAGTCTCGTTTCCAAAATGTAATTCATTCGCCAAGCCGAATGAACTTACAACTTTCACAAACGTTGTACTTTTTAATCTATCTATCTATCTATCTATCTATCTATCTATCTATATATATATATATATATATATATATATATATATACTCGACTCTCCCGTCAATTTCGACGTATGAGAGTAAAGCAGATCGGTTCCTAAGAAACCTTCATCCCTACAACAGCACATGACGTTTGGTTATAGTGTTGAAAGTTTCGTGAAGGACATGCACACTTTTTGAAAGGCCGAATAAAGAGACCTTGTGCACTACGTACCACAAGGTCCCCAAACGGCCCACCACAGGTTTTGAATTCAGAGTTGTCCTTCTCCTAGATCAGTTGCTATCCAAGGCTATTGAACCCACTCTGTCCTGCTATTTACTCATAGCTAGAGGGAGAAGAAGATGATTTACACTTTTCCCAAGTGTATTAGCACGTAATTGAATGTAATGGATTCGAGTGGAATTCGAACTCGGCTCTCTGATTCTTCAACTAGTATCCATTAAGCCACCGTGACTCCTATCTATCTATAATTTATAATCTATCCCTCTCTCTCTCTCTCTCTCTCTCTCTCTCTCTATATATATATATATATATATATATATATATATATATATATATATATATATATATATATATATATATATATATATATATGTGTGTGTGTGTGTGTGTGTGTGTGTGTGTGTGTGTCTGTGTGTGTAATTTATTCAGAAATTATAACATTTTATTTCAACATTTCCGGTGTCTTCAAGACACCAGAAGTGATGAAACAAAATGGTTGTTTTTGTAGTGATGTTATAAAATATTTATCAGTAAATAATATTTGCTCTACTCAGTATTGGGCACTCTTTTAAGAATAATATTTTTCATTATTGGAATTTATTCCATCTACACCGATCCATACTTGGGTATACATAAATACATCTATCTATCTATCTATCTATCTATCTATCTATATATATATATATATATATATATATATATATATATATATATATATATATATATATATGCCCTTGTAAATCAAGTCTTAATCCTTACTTTTTCGCTTTATTTATGCATAGGTGGAGAGAAAATCATATTCAACTCCAGGTTTTGATCAATTTTTCCCGCGGAGGTGTCGGCAACCAAGTATTAGTTCAGTCTTCCCTGCAAATTTATTAAACTTGGTGGCGATAGATATATTATCTTCACAATGGAAGCCGTGTAAACACAAATTCAACACAACTTTGACCCCATCGCGCCGATGCCGTCATTACTTTTTTAGTCCACCTTCTAATTATTTCTATAAATCGTGTGATTAGTCAATTCAGACGTTTTTCAAGCCCCCACCCAATTCAACCCTCAGGCGCGATCACTCAGATCTGCCCTTATCATTGAAGAAAATTCAAACTATGGCAGTCTCCATCAAAATATGTTATAATTTAAAAACGAAGAATCATCTAGTAGTTTCAGTTGAAGCGTCCCTGTTAAAAAATGCTCTCAAAGTAAAAAGAGACTAGCAGAAACATGGTTGAAAACCGGTTTTGGTGTCACCCAATTATAAGTTAAACAAAATGATCGACTTGACTCACTTGTCATCAATTAAAAATTCTAGTGTTTCATGATTAATTAAATTTTCGTCTTCATTCAATTTCAAGTGACATATGAAAGGGCGGGGTTTTAAAAATGATTCTTCCTTGAACCAAATAAACTGACAGCGAATATTACTGGTCGAGG
The DNA here is from genome assembly GCA_963932145.1 of Acanthosepion lycidas. Classification (NCBI taxonomy): domain Eukaryota; kingdom Metazoa; phylum Mollusca; class Cephalopoda; order Sepiida; family Sepiidae; genus Acanthosepion; species Acanthosepion lycidas. Next base: position 126,340,739 of record OZ010577.1, on the reverse strand, counting down.
TTGTTCGGTATTTCCTAATAGAAAGTAACGATTCTGACTTTGACAATATCTGACGGGATTAAAATTCAAGATTCGACTTAGATTTCTTTCAGAAAATTATTTCAGCTTATGGCTCAAACGATATACGGACGATTTTTGTAGCATTAAATTTGCAAACTAGGCGCTGCTTCTCACAGTTTAGTCTAGTGTCACTGCGCACTTGAATATCTAGATATTTCCAAACTTAACTTCACTATCATGTAAACAACCTGATTTGCACACCTAATTATATGATACATCCGTGGCATTTTAACCCTACATTACTCCCCGCCAGTTCATCTTTGTTACCAAAGGTAGCACATGATATAAAAAGAGAAGTTCTTTTCTCTTTATGTCACTGAAACGTCATATTTGCAATTATACTTAGGCTTCAATGGAATATTTATTTCGAATAAATTAATTTGTCTCACTTATCTTAAGTCAGGTCATTTTCCTCAGCGATTAACAGGTTTTGGTGAAAACACTTGGGATTTTATTAACACGTTTCCACGATATCGGTTGATTTACCGGAATTTCATTTTTCTTTGGCACGTTTTTCACTTGTTTCTCTGTCTGATTCTCTTCATTAAAAAGGAACATTTTTTTTCGTTCAGTTCCTTACCGAATCTTAACCTGCTTCTAATTTCCACAATATCGTAATATTGTGTAGCCACTGTGTTACCATTGTTGTTGTGAACGTCGAACGACGGACGTCGGGCTCATCGTATATTGTAGTGATAGGGTTACCAATATTTAACTTTGGCTAGGAAAGGTGGGATTAAGGACAATGCGTGGACGCAATGCAATTTATATTTGACGTAAATAGCAAAACTGAACGGAATGATTTCAAACATAACAATTGAATTTGTTAATATTTGATATACATGCATGCGAACTAAAAAGGTAGAACAGAGTATTGTCCCTTTGATTAGGTAATAGTTGTACTTGAGTTCATATTAAAAGGAAGTAATATTAAACTGTAATTTAGAAGAATGAAGTTTGGAGTTGTAAATTTGGTAAAAGTTCAGAAGAAATTTCAGAGTTCGTACTTGCGTGAATGTTTGTAATGGTCTTTAACGTCTGACCGCAATCGCTAAGATTGGAGTTCTTGAAGATTACATCTTGGCACTTAGTAGCAAGGAATGAGAAGAAACTACTCAGAGAGCTTACACGTGTTGGGTTTATATAATGGCCGTGTACAACGTGGGAGACTCCCAGCATATGAGCGGGAAAACTGATTGGTCGCGTTCAGGCGGGTTGATTGGTCGGAAGTGACCAATCAGCAAGCTAGATTGAAGGTGATTGACCAATGAATACTTTTTATATATTTGTAAGATTGTGATAATGAAAATTATAACAGGAATAGAGCATTTCCTAACAGCGGTTAACTAGCTTGTTGTGGAAGAGTTCACAATTGTCCCAATAATATATATATATATATATATATATATATATATATATATATATATATATATATTGATGCACGTTTCATTAAATATTATAGACAAGTGTTGTCTATTTATTTTATGTAACATTTTTTTCGTAACATCTGATAAATTTAATAATATTATCGTTGAACAAAGAAAGAAATTGACAATATTGATCCATATTATTTTTATACAATCTAAGCTTTCGGCTTATATAAGCCATTATCAAAGATGTCAATTACAAAATATTAAGCAAAATACGGACACGACAGTAATGATACACTGTCATTGTTT
>OZ010577.1:126314000-126336500 GCA_963932145.1 Acanthosepion lycidas | reverse complement strand
TATATATATATATATATATATATATATATATATATATATATATATATCTGTATATATATATATATATATATATATATATATATATATATATATATATATATATATATATATATATATATATTAGAGTTCTATTCCTCCCACGGACAAAAATATATATACATATTAGCTCTATTATAATAGTTCGTGCAGTAATTTATTAACACCATCAGTCGACAACTTTTATATATGTTCTATATCTTATCAAATGCATTTTATGACATCACTACAACAATTTCAATTTTGCTTGTTTGAATTTTGCTTGTTTGAATTTTGCTTGTTTGAATTTTGCTTTATATGTTCCAAAAACAGCCAAACCCCATTAGTAAGGAAGAAATCTACTGAGATTGGGGTAGTTGGTTTTAGAACTTTTAAATCCTTTTATTTTATAATCAGCACCATCACTTGATAAGACATCACTAGTATTCAAACAAAATTATAAGTTTTTAGTGTTGTTATATCATGCATATGTTAAAATTCAGAATAAATATTAATTGTTCTACTCGGTATTCAGCACTCTTTTATGAACTATTCATAAAAGAGTGCTGAATACCGAGTAGAACAATTAATATTTATTCTGAATTTTAACATATGCATGATATAACAACACTAAAAACTTATAATTTTGTTTGAATACTTTGTTTTTGTTTATCAGTATTTTATTGCATCTGTACGAACCCTTAATATATATATATATATATATATATATATATATATATATATATATATATATATATATATATATATATATATTAAAAAGAAGTGAAAAACCACAAACGGTTTTGCTTGTAATATGGATTTTTTTTAAAATTTATATTATGCTTTACTTTCAGTAATTTTGCAACATATCTTTCGGCCAAAGAGTGAATGAATTTTCCTTATGTTTTTCGATATTAAACATTCTCTTTTTTGTGTGGTAATAACTTTCTTGGACTGGCGGTGAGAAAGTTCTTCTGCTTGAAGGGTAATAAAACTATTAAGGTAGGTCCGAGAAAGGGTGAGGAAATATCCTGTTATGTTTTAATGACACCTGTGTGTTCTTAGATGTATTTCTATATTTTAAGTTTAATGTATGTTTTAGGTTTCAAAACATGCCAATATCTGTGTCGCGATGAACACATATTTTTTTTAAAAAAAAAGAAAGATAAGAATTGGTTGTGTGTTTGTGTGTCTGTCAAAATTAATTCACATTTTGGCTTGAAGATAACAAAATAAATAAAGACTTGTTCCACACCATTTGTCAGATAGAAATTCTGTCGCACAACATTTAAAGACACATTTCTCTCCATCTACACAATACAAAAAGCTCCTTGTTGACAACAACAATATACTACAGCATGAAAATAATAAACAAACACTTCAAATTCTCGAGACCATCTATATCAAAAGCAGCTAACGCTAAGCAAAATTTATTATGAGTATAGCAACGATGTTTTAAAATGCATTTGAGCTACTTACATTCAACACCATGATGCATTTTACTATCTGTGGTTACCCCTTTGCATTCGGAACGCGTGTTTACAAAACATCGGAAGCAGAAATATAATTATAACTGAGCGTGTTTTCAAAAATCTTCATAACACCGATTACAGTTTGTCTACGTAATCCCCCGCTGAGGATGATCTCGGAGGAGATCGAAAGTACTTGGATTAACAATAAATACAGCGTCTGCGTTGATGGATTTCAACATAACATCACGAAGGTAATTAGAGAACTAGAAAGGGTTATTATAAAAATAAATGAACACAAAATATCTACATTATTTAATGAAACAGGCTTGAATGAAGATATGCTGCCTATACACACACGCGCACGGACACACACACACACACACATATATATATATGTTTAATTATGTATTGAAGAAGATTTAAAATATTTTTATTTAAAAATGATGCTGGATTAAGAGAGAGAGAGAGAGAGAGAGAGAGAGAGAGAGAGAGAGAGAGAGAGAGAGAAAAAAAAAATATATAGCATCATTTTTTATAGCCTGTTAAGGAAATCATCCAAGTAATTTTGAATTTCTCTCAGGCAATTATTGTGAGTCATCCGTCCTCTATTTTTTATAAGTGTTATTAGTGGTTTTCGGACAGTTGTAATTTCCATACAGAAAAAAATATGTTCCGAGAGTGACATTCAATGAAACTAACAAATAAACAATGAGAATTCAAATGCAAAAGCATAACGTTGTTTCCCGATGCATTTTCTATAAATACTTCCATTGTAGTTATTCTTATGAATTTTCCTCTATGTCACTTAGAATTTGGGTATTTAAGTGCTGTACATGATTGATGTCAAGGTCATTTAAATGACTAAATGTAACCGCAATTTCCATGCTAAGAATTTATTCTCTCGCACTTCTCGTTTGTGGAAATATCTTCCAGCTTCTTTCTTCTTAATTAATTTTGGTGTTTAAAACTTTAAATACAATATCAATCATTATATTCTCCCTTCTTTCATCAGTACCTATCGTTTGACTTTGTTTTGTTTACCAACTTATCTACTCTACTTCCTCTCTCTCTAACTCTCTCTTACTCTCTCTCTCTCTCTCTCTCTCTATATATATATATATATATATATATATATATATATATATATATATATATACTCACACTCAGTAATCCATTGACACCTCGGGGCATTATTGCCTTGCTTGCGGTGAAATGATTTAAAAATGTAACAGATCAAGGATAAGCCTAAAAAATAAACTGGAACTTTTAGAAAATGTTATTGCACAGCAATAAATAAAAAATTGTTATCTTTCAATAAATTATTGAAATCAAAGAAACTAAATTAAATAGGATACTGTCTTGCGTGTTACGAATTGTCCATGTATTTCTAAAATCCCTACATTTGATACAGACACAGATGTCAAGCAGTTTTTCCGTCTTTATTCCTAAATCCAGAAATCCATATATATATATATATATATATATATATATATATATATATATATATATATATATATATATATATAATTATTTATTTAAAAATATGATTCCAACATGCTACATAAGAGGTCTCATGTTTCAAAACAAGAGCCGAAAATTTCGAATTAATATTGGAATTAACTTGAGTTAAAGTAGGCTCTGTTCCATCTTCAAGCGAAATTTTTCGCTTGAAGATGGAACAGAGCCTACTTTAACTCAAGTTAATTCAAATATTATTTTGAAATTTTCGGCTCTTGTTTTGAAACATGAGACCTCTTATGTAGCGTGTTGGAATCATATTTTTAAATAAATAATTATATTTATGATCTACTTTCGTATCGAGCACTATTTTTTAAAAATAATTACAAAAATACTAAGGAACTTTGGATTATTCACCAAACCAGTTTCTTTCCTATTTTCTACAATATTTTCACACACACACACACACACACACACACACACACACACACACACACACACATATATATATATATATATATATATATATATATATACCAGATTGCTAACATTTGCAAAAGAAAATATAGAAAAATGTAATAAAGTCTGTGCTGCCCAAATGGAAGCAAACGCTGGCAAATTCTGAACTTTTGGAAAATATTAGATTCCATCTCGAATTCCTAGATTCCTCAGATATTTCAAAGACGAAGTTCTTTCGATAGCACATGAGTCAATGGAAGTATATTGCACTACTTGATGTTTACTCTACACCCGCATATCAGATTATATTCCCAACCCTTATTTTCTTAGTGGAGATCTTCTTCAAATAAACAATTATATGCATTATTTCTGTATTTAACCTATTACGTTTCGCCGTCAAATTCCATGATTAATTATAAGAATTAAAAGAAAATCTGCTATTAGGTTTAATTTTCTAAACATATCCATATAGTAATTATATATTTACATAACTCTGGGAGTCATCGGTATGACGATAAACATTCGGCAGCCAGTCCTCTGATCGCGAGATTGGAGGTTTTGAGGAGAATGGAACCTCTTCTTAATTGTTTTTGTTCCCATGTCGTCTACCCTGATGCGGGGTGGTAGTGCCTCTTAGGGTCCAACCTATGAACAAATAGTGAACCCCCAACAAAAAAACAAAATGATATGAAAGTGTAAAAAAGTGTAAAAACTACATATTCGTAGTAAAAGTAACCGCATTAGATTATTAGAGCAAAATTAACTGCAATATATATTTATAGTACAATGACCAGTAATAAATATTTATGACAAAATGACCAACAAAATATTTTATCTGTAAGTGAAAGCAAGAAATTGCGTTCAGAATAGTTAGATTTTGGCATAAAATAGACCAGAGATGTTGATATGCAGCTAAACAACATCAACAAGACAAACATGAAGGAATAATTATTTTTAGGGCTTTAATTTATAAAATATCCTACAATTTCTTAACGAAATCTAACTGTATTCCAAAATATAAATTTTACAAAACTACAACATAAAACACTTACATCACTATCAATTATTACCATACTGACATGCATATGCACAAAAGCAGAGTATTATCTACCATGTATTCAATTGCGAAAGCAGAAAAACACCAATTTGTTATAACTTCAAAGCGCCCGAGAAAATATTTATTTCGGCATTAAATGATCAAAATATTTTGATGTTTTGATATGTTGTTAAACAACAAAAAACACTCTGGTTTTCATTATACCTTTCGAATTGATACCCCGTATTATACCATTTTTAGGTTCAGTGGACATTAATGGGTTTATAAGTAGATAATTACTTTTCCGCGCCTTTCGATTAAAGTAGTTTTAGTTGGTAATTTGAAACGCGAAAATTAGCTGCAATTTGACAATCCCCTTGGTCGTCAGTTGACGTTATTCAACATTTCAGTACGAATGATATTTCGTGAAAGAGTTTCCACTGAATTGTAAAAAGACATGGCAACCGCACAATACTTTCTGCTAGTGTAAAACGGAAATGCAAAAAAAGTCATTAACTCTGTGATTAGATATTTAACTATATGATGATGATCATCCTCATCATCATCATCGGTCGCAGGAACGTTTGTTGTCGTAAAGTGGCTACGCACCTGAACACCTAATCACTTCGCTCAACATACCTGGAATGAAAGCCGGAGAGGTAATTACGTGTGTATGGATAAAATAAACCAAGCGGTGAACACCAACTGCAAGCCAAGGAAAAATGCTCTCCAACTTGAATGCTCGCCTTGGTCACGGATATGTAGCCGTTGATTTCCTTGTAGGAATCCTCCGCCTGGGCCATTGAGGTTATTCCAGAAAACCTCGACCCAGCGATGCATACACTGCATACAGGCTCAGTAGTCTTCACAGCGCTCGATGACCTTTGGCCGTAGAAGAAGCTTCATCCGCCCATTGAGAGATTTTTTAATATATCCTGAGTATCTAGTGATCCCCATTACAAGAAAAATCTGTTGACGGAAATGTTTTAGTCAACTAAATTATGATATACGTGCAATGTTTATTGCTTAAATCTTACAACCAAAGCTTGAGTACTTTGATGTTTACTGCCATGTTTTCTCATTCTTTCTCTGTGTTCACATTGCACACACACACACACACACAAACACACACACACACACACACACACACACACACACATATATATATATATATATATATAGATATATATATATATAATTAGAATAAAGAGTCCACTTATGCTTCATATAGTTTATTAAGTAAAGTAGATAAGTTGGTCAAACGAAACCTACAAGGAGAATCTGCCCACCTCAAAAATCTAATGCTGTAAAGTTTCCACCTTCCGTCTGTCTATTTCTCGAATCCTCTGATGAAGTACACAGGCGTGTTCGGAAATTCCGAACGTTGAACCTTATTCTCCGGGCTTCATTTTTGTCATCTGATTCATATTAATATTAATGTTTTTCGTATCTATTTCATTGGTACCATTTCGTCTGGCTTTGTTTTATTTACCAACTTATCTACTCTACTCTCTCTCTCTCTCTCTCTCTACCTCAATCTCTAACTATATATATATATATATATATATATATATATATATATATATATATATATATATATAATTTCACTGAATACGACAGACAAGGCACTTTTATTTAGTTTTTTATACAATTTCTCATGCGATCTAATATTTTTATTCAGATATTAAATTATATAAAAACTGTCTGAATATTCTTTTTAACCGAGCGCTTTCGGCTATACAATTAGCCATTTTCAAGGATTAAATATTTTTTACTGTTAAATAAGAAGTAGTCAGGTGTATTTATGTTTTATAAAATGTTTTCATTTAACATTAATATTTTTTATAAAAATTAGATGAACGAAAACTTGACTGTGTGATCATGTTGAGATCATAGACAAGGAACATTATTGGAAAATTCGTAAACTTAAGGAATCAGCACATATGCTATGACACAAAAATCTTCTGAGCCGACCAAAGTTATAGAAATAAATAAAATATGGGATATATTAATAAGGATTGCCAGAGAAAAGCAATGATAACCACAAAGTTGCTATATGAGCACTGGTAAAAATTGTTACTGAAGACATTAGTTTTATAATACCCAGAAATTCATACCCAGACGCCCTCAAAGACACATGGCACAGCGGATAAAGGCGTTGGTTAAGGCAGTAGAGAAATTTCAGGGGGAAATTAACAGGAGATAACTGATGACTGACATCCATCAAAACACGCACGTGGAACTAGAACAGTCTACCCCAGTGAGTGAAATAAAGGGTTCAGTTCGACATTCCAACCACCTGAAGAAGACTGGGGCGAACAACGGCCGAAACGTTGTGATAAATATGGCGACAAAGATGATGACAATAGTCTGAATAATGTAAATAATGACCAAACTGTTTCTTATTTAATAGTTAAAATGTGTAATCACTTAAAAAGGCTAAATGCATAGTCGAAAGCGCTCGGATAAAAAAAAAAAAAAACATTCGGACAATTTTTGTATAATTTATCATCCGAAAAGAAAATATATATATATAAGATCGCATGAGAAATTCTATAAAAAACTAAGTAAAAGCATATTTTCTGTCTTATTCAATGAAATGCATATATATATATATATATATATATATATATATATATATATATATATATATATATATATATATATATCGCAACATTTTCCCACTTAGTGTAGTGAGATGTAATCATGCAGGGAGGCTTATGTCAATAAATAAAAGCCATTTGATTCATATCCGATAAGACAAAAGACTAATATTAATAACGTCATAAAGAGAAAATCAGTCGGTGTCTTCTCCTTTTACATATACGCACATTTCAGTGATACCTGCTCAATTCCCATTAAATGATAGCACTGATACAGACAAAGAAACGGAAAACCTATTCCCTTTCACACTTGCCTATCGACAGCGACTCACCTCAGAAAAGCAAATACACGCTCGGGATCCAACTCGAATCAGGAAATTGTACGACGCGGGTTTTATCTTGAAAGCGTTATTGTCACAAATATCAGCTTTCGCTCTCATTCACGGAAATAAAGAAACGGTTATATTGACAGAGGTTTTCCTACCTGTACCCAGTTTATCTACTCCTTAATCTCAATATAATTTCCTGTATGCTTTATTTTACGATTTTACTGTCTATGAATTTTTTTTTTTAATCTGTTTTCTCGATCGTCTACCGGATGGGGATCTGATGTCTTCTGAGGCCGCCCACCCAGCTTTAATTGTCATATAAATGGCTACAAAACCATGTCATGGTGCCAAGTGACAGTCATGGAAACCGACTCTTGCTAATAAATAAATTGTCGCAGATATGGATGAATCGTTTGAGAACAGTATTCGGGAGATATTGCATTATTTCGCTAATCTAACGTTATCAACGTTATAATATTAGTTTTCAGAATATTAATAATGTGCTAACTATCTTAGGTCTATAATAATCATACTTAATTTGAGATTTGTTTATAATACATTTCGTTTTTTTACATATTATTTGTTGTGGTATAATATGTTACAGTTTTTTGTGTATATCATGTAACTAGTGAGCCAGTCAACATGACTTAACTCACTTTATAGTCCACCAATAGAAGGTTAACCAATCAGAAGACGTAGAACATTCAATCCGTCGTGTATAAAGGCGGCCATTTTTGTTTACCCTACCCGAATGACCAGTGCCAACTTGTCAGGCGAAGATGAACAGAAGGAAGTACTACGCTCTGCTACTTTGCTGCGATATCCACTGCTAACCTGAACAACGCTTTCTTACTGTCTTCGAAATATTCACTGCTAACCTCTGGATTCTATACTCGAAGACGACCGTCATGATGAACAACATTATAACATAATATCTGTAAAACATTATCGTAGAGCATTTGCTTTGTTTTTTTTTTACTTGACTTAACAGAACTTATCAGTGGTTGATAAATAATTATATACTTTTAGCATCGTTTTTAATATCTTTAAAGATTTCTTTTGGTCGACATCTTTTTATTCTATATACTCTGCGACATTATATTTGGGCTTTTGCTTGTGTTGTCTAAAGAACTCATGAAAAGACTGGTGATTGATCAGAAGAAATAAGACCAAAGATATATTATAATTTAAGATGATATATTATTTAGAGAGAGTACAATGATATTTACGAACACCAGAAAAAAAAATATATATGGGCTAAGACATAAATAATTAGAAAAAAATTAGCACTTTTTATATTGGCATCTCCAGTGGTTTAAAAGTGTTTTTAATAAGGGCTATTTCCTTTTGCTTTCAAACACAATGTATTGTATGTACAGATTATTATCAATATATATATATATATATATATATATATATGGACATTTTTTTGTTTATACATTATTTTTATTGACACAAATATTTAAGTAAATGTTCTGTTTATAATAAACAGTATTAAGCAAAATTTACTTACCTGAATATCCGAGAGATTTTCATAAAAAATATTTATCCTCCGAATAAATGTTGTTTATCTATAAAAAAAAAGGTATAAACATAAAAAAATTAAAATTAAAATGTCTTAAAATAATTGGAGGACTTTGTCCATTTCATAATACATATATATATATATATATATATATATATATATATCAGATAAGATGGGAACGCATAGAGTAAAATTCTAACATTAGTAACATTTAATTTCAAAGCGAGCTCAATACAAAGTAGAGTAATATTATTTATTTTAGATTCAAACATATCAAAGTCGCTAGACAATTGCAGTCATTTTTCAATGTGCATCTATGCATCTTATCAGGAGATTGTAAATTACTGGCGAGTGAGCGATTTATTTAGAATTAAAAGCAATATAAAACGTCATTTTTCTTTTTTCGTAAAAATACGTTGTATTGTGATTTTAAATCTATTTAAATCGTCACTCGCCAGTAATTTATAAGATGCAGTGATAAGCATCGAAACACGTCTGCAATTACGTGTTTGCGATGCAATATTCAAATATATATATATATATATATATATATATATATATATATATATATATATATATATAGTGTCGTAATCGGCCTCCGTCCGTCTCTGGAGACGATGGAGTAGCGCGGTGCGCTACGAGCCTAGGCGGATATATGGAAAACAATGGCTGCCCGGACGTCTAGTTCCCCCTCTCTGCCTTGTTATAAGAGTCGAAAGGAGAGGATAAACCAATACAGTTTGGTACCAGCGCGGCTGCAGGAGTTGCCGGAAGGTAGCACAATGTGCCGTCCATCCGCCTTAGGGGCTCCACTCCAGGCTTGAATTCCGAGTTTTCATTCTCCTAGACCAGTTGTAATCCAAGGCTATAGAACCCAGTCTGTCCTGCTATCTACCCATAGCTGGAGGGAGAAGAGAAGGTTTCACACCTTTCCTAAGGGTATTAGCACGTAAGTGAATATAACGGATTCGACGGGAATTCGAACTTGACTCACGGATTCTTCAATATATATATATATATATGTGTGTGTGTCTGTGTGTGTCTGTGTGTGTGTGTATTTATGCAGCCATTCTTCTTTCATGCACATTTCCTTGTATACGACAGACAAGATGTTTTTAGTTATAAAAAGTTTTCATTTTTTAAAACATCGTCAAGTTTTCGTCCATTTAATTTTTATAAAAAATATTAATGTTAAATGAATACATTTTATAAAACAAAAATGCAACTAACTACTTCCTATTTAACAGGTAAAATATTTAATCCTTGAAAATGGTTAAATGTATAAACGAAAAGGCTCGGAAAAAAGAACATTCGCACAGTTTTTACATAATTTATTATCTGAAAAGTAAAAAAAATATTAGATCGCATGAGGAATTTTATACAAAATTAATAAAAGGACCTTGTCTTTCGTATTCAATGAAATATATCAGATATGTAGGAAAATAGGAAAGAACACTTTAGGTAAATAATCCGGAGTTTTTTAGTATTTTTTGTTTTTAGTTTTAAAAAGCAGTGTCCTATAGAGTCGTAGAGCTTAAATCAAATTTCACTTGAGGATGAAACAGAGTTTGATACTTTAACTCAATTTAATTTTAATAATTATATTTTCTGCTCTCGTTTTTGAAACATGAGAACTCTTATGTAGCGAAGCAATCATATTTTTTTCAAAATAATTATAATATATATTTACAATACATAGTATTATCTACTAATATGTGTTGGATATTAACAGCAATATTGCTTTTGTTTTTGGTGTGTTTCCCAATACTTATACGAATGAATATGAATTCGCCAAAGAGAGACTGTAGTGGTTGTCTGGCGAACGTAAGCATTGGTATTGCTTTCCTTCGTTATTTTTACAACATATCTATCTTTGTTATTTCATGTAATATCGAATTTTGCATGGGGCATCAATTTACGATCGTATCGAATACACTCTAGTAATCGTCAACAAGAAAAATCCGGTTGACATCTATGGTTACAAGAATTTAATTACGTTTTTATTATCAGTTTTGGAGATGCAGTCTATGAAAGCGCGCGTGAATTCAGAAACAGTTTTTTTTTTTTTTTTTTTTTTGCATAAGGTTCAATTTTGAGATCCATTATTATTATTAATGATGAGAAACTATTTCAAGATCAAATTTAATGATAAATCGTAAGTATGCCTTACATTCTTTAACCTATTAATGACTACTTTCCGATTTATCGAACTTTGCTCATTTTGGGCTTACAGGAGGAAACCTATAATTAATATCGCGTATTTTAAAAAAACGTTTATTAATACTGTATTTTGTAGACACCTATATTTAAAGTAAATTGTACTGGAGTGCAATGTAATATTCACCCGCTTAAATGGCAGTGAATACTGGATAATCTTCTCACAGATAAGGATAAAACTGGAGGCAGATGGTTACAGAAGTAATCTGAACATTCCATTGACAGAGCGAATAAGCCGCAAGGAAGTTTTAATGAAAATGGCAACAAAATAGAGACCGACATCTTTAGTAAAGGGAGAAAAAACAGTAAACATATATACGTGTCTATCGGTGATGAGCCAAAATCAAAGATAAACATTGATAGCATCCAAAAAGCAAGGCTTTTGAACATTGAAAATGTTCAACAATAGCTGCTCGTTACCATTATTCTACGACAAAACACTATTATTCTTGTTTTATCTTTCGCCAGGTACAAGACCAATCAATTTTTTTTAGTTAAAATTCTTCTCAAATGTAGTTTCCTTACCATTCCTCATTATCTTATCGAAAATTTAGTCTTCGTCTAACAAAACCCACAGGTGTGTAGTATTTATTGAGATTCAAACAATATACAAACTAATTTGGAAGCAATTTCTTTTCCCCAACATGTAAAAGTAGTATACAAGAAACTCAGGTAATATCGAGAAATTGCGACCGATTTTCCAAGAAAAATGGTCAACAATTGCTTGCATCTTCATAAAATTTATAGAAAAACACTGGTCCACGTCGTGACTTCAAAAGGTGAATTTACCGAAATTAATTAATTATCAATTATTAAATGAAGGCTTCACTTACTTTTATATTTACATATTTAATATATTTTATTCCAGCTTGATAAAGTTTCTGAAAATAGTTGTAATTTGTTCAATAAAAGTTTTTTTTTTCTTAATGAATATATAGTTTAAATAAGATATGTTATTAACTAAGATAAAAAGAGACAAATTTTCTTTTTAAATGTTATCTTAGGGGTTACTTACTTTTGCGCAACAGTGTATGAGTTTACATCTGCTGAGTTATTGGAAACACTGGTGAGGCAACAAAGGGGAAAGCGATGTGAAATATTAGTGTTGACAACGTGAATGTCAGTATGTCCCAGATGTATGGGATAATTTGTTTTTTAATTCGACTCGAGATATCTGATACCCCCCTCTCGAGCCACAATGTAACGTGTGCCAGAAATGCATAATAGAAGGCATTATCACTCGCCGAGGATATTTTTATTTTATTTTCATAGGGGTTGAATTATCTTTGCGCAGCACTTTTCATATATATATATATATATATATATATATATATATATATATATATATATATATATATATATAGGGGAGAGGTTATAGTAGTTCCAACGGGAGAAAAAATGTGTATACTAAAATGAAGAGTGAAACCGCAAGTTATTGTTTGTCACGTGGATTTTTTAAAGGATATATTTGCTTTATTTTCCATTTTTCCTGCACCAATTCCCGTTCTCGTGACCTTCATCAGGTAAAGAGTGGATATTTACACATATTATTAAAAGGAATTAATTTTTCTTATGCTTTTGGATGTTAAATATTCTCGATATTAGACATTAGAATCCAAAACTACCTCATTATTTATCATCTATAATTTTATATGCTCTGTTATAATAAATACATTTAGTTCTTTTTTCTGGATGTGTCTTAATATTTCACATTATTAGGATTCACTTGGATTATATGCCTTAGGATTATTACCTTTATATATATATATATATATATATATATATATATATATATATATATATATATATATATATATATATATACAAAGAAATAATCACACATAGAATCAATTAGAAATATAATGGTGACATCCGTCACTAGAGACATAATATATGAATTAAAATACTGTTAATCTATAGAGTGAAGTGATCCTCGTCGAAACCATAGATGTCGGTAGTTTTCAGTTTATTTGATGTTAAAATTCTAGTACTTACGAATAGTCCTTTATTCATCATCAGGCATGTGTTTTTTTTGGGGTTTTTTTCCTTATAAAATCAAAAACTTGAAAACGAAATACTTGTTTGTCGACCGAAAGATGTTTTTTGAATGTCTGCTATTAATGACGGTTAGGAACAATTTTCGGAACTTGCAAAATCGCAACGCAAATTTTTTCAAAATTTTAAGTGAGAATTTTATTTAAATATTTCTTGTGATGTGTTAAATCCACGAATTCTATTTTACAAGTGTATTCAGTTTATATGGCATGAACTAAGCATATAGTTCAATTATGTAGTGTAATGTCTTAGTAGTAGTTTTTTTATAGGAAATAATCACACATAGAATCAATGTGATTATTTCTTTGTATGTAAATTATATGCTGCCAAATGTTTTATGTTTATAAAAACTATTGATCCGCAGTACAGAAAAATTCCTATAAAAAAAACTACTACTAAGACATTACACTACATAATAGTAATATATATATATATATATATATATATATATATATATATATATATATATATCACCATAAAATTATTTTAGTGGGTATACGTTTTTGAGTTGCTATCCCTGTTTTTTTTTTATTTTATTGAAGGTTGAAGGTGTCCCCGCTAAAAATCATGTTTATATTAATAAAAAATAATGACGAATAATTAACAATACGAGTGTATATGTGCGTATATATATATATATATATATATATATATATATATATATATATATATATATAACACATATATGTGTGTGTGTGTTATATTTTTACATGCATGCCCTTAGATATATACATTTATTTATTTAAATGAAAATGAACATATGCATTTATAATAGGCATGTAAATTTATAATCGTTTTCAGCCTATTTTTAGAAACACGAGTCAGTATGACTGGCTTAATGAGCTACATCAAATCAGAAGCTCAACTATTTCGTTTTTTATTTATTTATTTATTTTATCAGTTAAAATATCACGGAATAGGCACACCGCCATTAGAATGTGAGGGCGGTGACGTTTCGTTTTTCACTCTCTCTCTCTTCCTCTCTCTACCTCTCTTTCTCTCTCTCTCTCTCTCTCTCTCTCTCTCACTTCGTCAGATCCAGCTAAGTAGAGTACCGAACAAAATGAATAAGAGTGTATTGTCCTCTGACAGAAGGAATAATAAAGCATTTGAAAAGTAGGCGGATTGAGAAAAGAAAGGGAGAGAAATAAATGCGAACATTATGAAGCACCTGTATAGATCGATGCACCAACAACAAGTAAGAGATTTTTAAAATATATATCAAGAATATAAGAAAATAGCAGGAAATTTTTTTTTTAGTTATTCTTCATGTGAAAGCGAATGAGGGAAAGAGATCGAACTGTTAATATAGATAGCAGGAAAATATTGGATTGTGGGAGGCGAGTTAGATATTGATGGCTGATAGTGTTAGTGTGTAGTTGCACCGATCGATACTGAGATGCTCGGATCGATTAGATCATTACACAACTATGCGATTTCTTTAAATGTCGATCTCCCCACTTTCTTCTGCGTGCATTTACACAGCGACCTCACCTGCGCATATGAACGCGTGCACAGCACGAGGCTCACTGGCATTTTGACATATACACGTCAGAAAAATCAGTTTACCCACGTATCTACTAGCTTGTGTGACTTCCTTCTAGTACAAGCGCACTTCATGACTAATATAGAATTTACCAGACACACCTTAGTATGGTACACGATCCAAAGATAATGAGGGGGTAATATTCCTCAGACGTTTAAAATTGTTCAATATATTAAGGGTTGTGTTCCATACACACACATACTTATATACACACATATGTACACACAGACAATATATATATATATATATATATATATATATATATATATATATATGAAGAAATTTAGTTTTAAGGTGTGCTATATTTATGGGATAAAGTGCTCAATATCTGAGATAGAGCGGATGTAAACATAAATAAAGAAGTGGAAATGGAAGTCAACACTCAGAGGCGACAGGCTGTTACATGCTAGGTGCAATCGGACTGCAGAGATCATGATCTAATGTAGACATTTTAAGAAGTTCAGCTTGGGGTTATTTGTACCCGTTTTAACTTTTCGGTTTCGAAAGTGCTTAATTTGTTGAGCTCCTTGTTGTTGATTTGCTGAACAAACCTCCTGAGGAGACCGCAGAGGTCAAAACCGGGGTAGTTCGATCTAGTTCTAGTCAGCTTTCATTTTTTGTAAATATTAAAAAGTTCTGTTAGTATGGTCTCCCGACTTCTTATTGATCACTTTTAATACGTTCAGTTTTAACAAATATTTTACTTTTTGTGTTACTCTGGCAAATATATATATATATATATATATATATATATATATATATATATATATATATATATATATATATATATATAGTGCACCAAGTCTCTGTATTCGGCTCTTCAAAAAGTGTGGTTGGTCCTGCACCAAGTCTTCACCGCTATAATCAAATCATATGTGTTGGGCTGTCGTATAAACTGCCATTTCCTACGAACTGATCTGCGGGAATCTCATACGTCGAATACGACGGGAGAGTTCACAATTGGAAAGAAAGATTTTGTGACGCGTTTCATTCGTTAGGATGTCACCAGACTGGCCTTTGTTGATTATGACACGTCTATACGTGCGCACGAAACTAGAAAATTTGGGAGTTTCAAATTTTTGGAAGGTTATTTTTTTTATACTCGATTAATATATCCCCGTGATCTTAACTTAGCGTATCTTGTAGATAATCTAAATAAAGTCGAACACTCAATAGAATTTGCATACGAAATAGAAAAAAGCAGCAATACTTTACCTTTCTTAGACATCATGATACACCGAGTTGAAAACAGCCTAAAATTATTCTTTCAAAATATTCTTTCAAAAATTTTGAAACTACCAGTGTCTCTCTTTTTGAGCGAATGTGTAGACATGGCAACGTCAACAAAACCTAGTCCGATGAAATTTTAACGGATGAAACGCTTCCCTAAGACTTTTGCAATCTGTCATACTATTTTTCTAAATATTGTTTTTTGATATATAAAATTGTACAAAATTATATATCTTCATATCGTACACATCTATCTATCTGTCATATTTTGTGCACATCTATCTTTTTTTATTTTCTTTTTTAATGGGAATCACACCAAGCAAGGCAATAAATCTACTAAGGCACAAGGTGTTACAGGGCTAAGAAGAATTAGGAACAGGAACATTAGTGATGAGCAGAAAGACAAGAGAGTAATCAGGAGGACAGTACATAGGTGTGACATTGTATCAAAATTTTACGATTAAAGTTGGCTGTAAAGCATGGAGCCGGATGGAAATTCTACAATCGAGAAACACGAGAGAAGAAACTGTTATCATAGAACTTACAGCTAAATCTGGGTTGAAAACAGTAGTGATATTTGTTTCTTTTTCTTATTAGATGCATACATGAATTTACTTACATTCCCACAAACATTGTATGTGACATTTTGAGAGGATGCTGGCAAAAATTAATCTGAAATGAAACATTTTCACTTATTTGAAATTCCGAGTTGAAAACTTTCCTTTACGCTGTGAAATACAACAGCCTCGCCATTGTTGTTACGACATCTAGATTTTGACCAGTCTGCTCTCTGGTGTTCAGGTGTAATATATTTGGATTAGCAATGGGATCCCCTCTTAGTGGAGTGATGACATGTATTTTCTTGGAATTTCTCAACTCTATTTCTTTCCAACACATTTTATCTAAACAATGGACTTATTTCCGATATAATGATGATTCTCTATTAATATATCCCCTTGATACTAACTGACCGTATCTTGTAGATTAACTAAACAAAGTCCAATACACAACAGAATTTACATACAAAATAGAAAAAAAAAACAATACTTTACCTTTCTTAGACACCATGTTACACGAAATTGTAAATGTCTAAAATTTATGTCTACCGAAAATCAACCAATAAAGACGACTTAATAAACTGCTATTTCCATCATCAGAACGAAATAAATTCCAAAATAATCATTGGATTCTATTTAAAAGCACTCCGAATTTTCAGCCATCAATGTCTACACGAAGACTAGAAATATATTGAAAATACTTTCAAGAGCTTTAAACGCCTTATTTCATATTCAATGTGAAGCAAAAGTCTCATAATATATTACAAATAGAAGAGCTGTCCTTTCTGACATTCCAAACAATCAAACAATATATTACTCTACCCAGAACTACAACCGAAAAGAATTTAAACTGAACATACAATTTACTACAATTACATCTAAAACAATTTAAGACTTAACAAATAAAAAACAAAACAAAACATAAAAAAAAAAAAAAAAAAAAAAAAACAGCAAGCCAAAACTTGAAGGAGAAATTTGAATTTATCAAGTGTAGGATTTGACAGAATGAATTCATAACGTGACAAAATCAGCGATAAAGGTGATAGAGAGAAAAAGAAAAAGAATACTGATGAATTTGACTAGATTGAAAAATTATTCTTAAAAAAGTAAATAAATTCTTTCAAAAATTTATAAAATACGAGCATCCCTAGTTACGTTGTAGATGTGGCAATATCAAGAAATTTCCAATGAAACACATCACAAAAACTTTTTTCTAATTTATCATACAATATATATATATATATATATATATATATATATATATATATATATATATATATATATATTAATGTTAAACTGCAAAGACGATTCTGGAGCTTGAATAGCACATTAGATCGTTATTTTCATACAGACTCGATTCATGTCACCTAACTCGTTAAGAAATGTCTAACCTATCAGCTGTATACCACCTTTTTCTCAGATCAATGATTAAAATGTCTTCCCGCGAATGAATATTATCAGCGTTAAGACAATTCTCTTCTCCCTTTCTTACTTTCTGGCGCTACACAATCACAAACAAATTACACTGGTCAACACGATATTTGTTGCCTACAAGCAAAACACGTTTTTTGAGCTAATTTGATGATGCTGATTCCGAAAATATCCTTAGTTATTCACGGTTAGCTGCCATTTTTGCTGTGCTGAAATTGCTCCTTTTTGGAGGAAAGATCAACCTACGGTCTTGGCTGTTTGCAAAATTTACTTATTAAATGTCGTAGAAATCTGATGTAATGAATATACATACACCTGGGTTCCCCTTCGCAGTAATATGATTGGCTGGTGTCAGCTATTAATACAGACTGATGTGGAGGTACATGGTCTACGCCTACTGTCTTCTCCTATTGACTACCACTACGACGAGGACCAGTCCATTACGTTTAACTTCTAGATTGTCCTACTCGGTTACAGTAGTCAACAACCACTTTGCTACTTCGAATAAATATATCCCTTTCCGGAACATATCAACAGCAGCAACATCTAAAATGGTTTGAATATATTAACTCGTAGGGAAAATAATTATATAATCAAGATGCTGATTGTTCAAATTAACTTGAACAAAAGTTTAGGAAGGAAAAACCATTGAATACTAGAAAGAGCGATAAAAATTAATCGACTTGAGGTGTCTATTATACAGAAAAACTACCTTAAAATGTTTTCAACCGATAGTAACGCTAACACTTTCTTCAATCAATTCGGAATGTTTCCCGCATGGAAAAGGTTGATATCATCATTACTATTTAAGATAAAATACTATTTCTAATGCATTGTCTCACACCAAGTCACAAGGCAGGTTGCTTATAGATAATATAGCAAAAGTGTGTTTTCCAGGCTACCTCTTTTTTTCTTTTAAACTCGGAACAATCTTGAGAAAAATATATAGACATAAAATAGGCGTTTCTCTAAAAATTCATTTCCATAATTCTTGGGAAAATCTTCCGCTGGTGTCACTGGGATTATCCTAAGCTGGTATGTTAGATATTCTTCGCAAAGCAAAGCGAAGAATAATTTCACATTTTAAATAAAATTTGTACTAAGAGACATATTAGTATGTACTGGACAAAAGTTTTTGCGATTTGCCAGTATCTGCCTTCATGATTTATTTTCGCTTCTTTAGCGAAAATTCGGTTCGTTTATTTTTTGCCTCTTAACCACATCTTCTTTATGTTTTCTGGCCTTTTTTTAACCGATCGGCTCTCTTTTTCGCCTCTTTTCTTATCTCTCTTCATTCTTTTCCGTTTTATCTTCGAATATTGTCATTCTGCACTACAATTTACTGCTTGTTTTCATCATCGCTTTTCTCCCATTTGTTTTTCATTTTCTCTTCTTTCTACCTTTTCATTGACATTTTCTACTTTTCTTTTCTCTACGTGCTTTTTTTTTATCATTGATTTCCCTTCTCTTATCACTTCTACACCTTCGCTCTTTTTCATCTCATTTTTCGTGTTTTGTTTTTCTACTTCACCATTTCTTGTAACTGTTTTGTCCTTGATTTCTCCTTTTTTATTCTTCTCCCTTCTACTCCTTCGATCTTTTCTTTGTCGATTTCCCGTTTTCTCTTTCTTATTCTCATTTTCATTTCGCTTTTTTTCCAACTGATTTCCTCGATTTTCACTTTTTTCTTTTATTCTGTTCGTTGTTTCTTTGTGTTCCACAGTATTTGCCCCTTTTCCCTGTCTTCCCTATTCCTTCTTTATCACAGGTTAATTTCCACTACATTTCCAGATATAGATTTTATATCCATGTTCTATAGACATAGTATGTTTTCGCAGGCATTACACACACAGACACACACATACACATACAATCACCCCCCCCCACACACATATATATATATATATATATATATATATAATTTTTCTGGTACAAAATTTAACAATAGCTAGGAAAAAACAAAATTTATATGGCATTTTTAAAAAAGAACAACCGGTTTTGTCCCAGAACTTATCAAGTTCTTTTCTGAGATTAAAAAAATATATAAGCGTGTAAATTAAATTAATATAACGAATGGAAAGGAAAAAATAATATGAATTTAAAAAATACTAGAATCCAATAAGATTCAGACCCAGCAAGCGTTCCCTCTGTTTACAAAGGGAAGGCCCACAAGATCTGATATACAAGGACTCTAGAACGTTGAGGTGAAATGTGGAGTGGGACCTAGATAAAATCGAAAAACGGTCCGCACTAAAATCACCCACACATTCCCTGCTATTTATTATATGCACAGCAATAGCACGCTTAATATATATATATATATATATATATATATATATATATATATATATCCTTTCCGCGGAGTTATGTAAAGTATCAAGTTGAGAAATGGCGCGGGTTAGCTGCCCTTGATGAGGTTGAAAGGATTCTATCTGGCCTTTGGTTAGCAATACTTGTAACACGGTCATTATAGTACATGTGTATGCCGAGACTGGCTGATATTGATTATGATCCGGAGAAGTTAAACTAATATGACACATGAGGACTGTCTTTCGGAGTTTCCATGGCAGGTCTTTTGTACCATTATATTTTCATCGACAGATGCAAAATGAGGATAGTCCGGCACAAACCTTCACCACTTGAAACAAATCATTGTGCTGGATTTCGGACAACTACACATAATTAGTTTCATACATATTCGGATTCCGCGAAAAACTTTACGAAAGAACTTCATCTTGGCATTTGGAATGTACGAACAGTCCAGGACAAAAACATTGATATAGCTGCACTTAAAAGTAACCAACAGTCGACTACATGAAACGAGAAAGCAAAATAAGGCATCTAACAGTGTTCCTGCTGCTCTTGGATACAATACATTCTCCTGTACTGTCTGGGGACTTTTGTGCAATTCTCGATCCGGTCTCAAAAGCCATGTCCGTCATAGGCATTCAGATAATTAGTTCGTGGTCATCGGATCCTCATACGTCGAACTCGACGGGAGAATCCATCATATATATAATATTAATTCAATAACCACGTAGGCAATGTTTTTGCAATTTTAGATATTTGATGGATAATTTACTCTCCCTACTACCAGTTTGGTTTGCTTGTCAAATTTTATTCGTCTGTTGTAAAAAAACGAAATCATCTTACTACTGTAAGTTAATGGCTACTTGAAAATAGTTTGCAGACACAGAAAAATTTAAGTAGTGGCCATTCATTTCCTACCTGGTTATTAAATTTATATTCAAATGTGCTGTCCTCTTTATGTTATAGAGCAATTTTATGAAGAATACTGTTAGGCAGACTCTATTCAGAGCTGCTTAATCAAACCTTGGAATTATATATATATATATATATATATATATATATATATATATATATATATATATATATATATATATATATACCAGTAAATATTTTATATCCAAAATATTAGCATATCTGTGCATTTCGCCCCGGCCAACGAGAATGTAGATATGGTTGCTTTAAAAAAAATAGGTTTTCATGTTCCCAGATCTGTTTAAATTATCAGTTTTTGTTTTTTTGCGTTAATGTTTTTCTTTGTTTTATTTTTTTGTGGTTATTTCTATTTAAACCGATTCCTCGATATCTTCATCTTGAAGTCTCGGTAGTTAAGAAGAAAATAAATGTTCCTCAAAGAACTAAAGAAAAAATAATCATTTTGGCGGCACTGGAGACGGAAATATAAAAATTAAATAAATAATGCTTTGAATATAAATTTTAAAGCATGTAGGAAGAGAATAACGTTTCCGCTTGTTTTCAAACACTCTCAGACACACGCACCGTCATATATATAATGTGCACCAATATATATATATATATATATATATATATATATATATATATATATAAAGGAACTTGGACCTATCTTAATGTGAATTAACTTTTAACGTCTAATGATTGTTTTTCTTTTTTCTTTCGGGTTTGTCAGATATTTACTCATTATTTCTCACAGATAATTGCCATGACTTAAATAACATGATTCAATAGAGAATTAAATAAATTTTCACCAATAGCACACAGTTATATATTGCTGACTTTGTTCCGTCTTAATGAAACCGACTAATATATAATCCGTCTTAATGAAACACCTTTTATATATATATATATATATATATATATATATATATATATATATATATATATATATATAGTAACTTCAAATTTGTAGTCGATACTCATATTTGAGTAGACGCACCTATTATTTATTAAGCTTTATATTACTTATTTTCGTCTACAGGCCTGATTACTCGAGACTCCTCCGGCAGGATTCGAACGTGCGTCAGTCGTGCAGGTGAGACAGTTCTTCCATGTTTTAGTCCGCTCTGTCACGAACTATCTGTAAGTAAATTTCAATAGCACACTTAAACAAAAAATTTTCCTCTCTATATATGATAAGGAAATAGAACGTATATTTAAATATAGGTATACAGTTAAAATAGTGTTTAATTAATAAAATTTGTCGCATTATTGAATCAATCCATCACTTTTTGCGTAAGATACGCAATTTAACAGATATGCATGATGCGTGAGTCAGAAAAAA
>OZ010577.1:126276500-126309000 GCA_963932145.1 Acanthosepion lycidas | reverse complement strand
TAAATATTTGTGTACATATAAATAACGTATAATAATAAAATATATTAAAATAATTGTCGGACTTAGTCTATTTCGTAGGGTATATATATATATATATATATATATATATATATATATATATATATATATATATATATATATAGTGTTTGTGTATAAAGAAATGGAAACTATTCTTTATCAACGCATTTCATCTTCTGACGGACTTTATAAAGGCAAATGTAAGAGGGGAGAATGCGTTAGTAAATGATTATTTTCCTTTTGTCTTTATTCAGATAGTCGTATTCATTTTTCAAAGCATAGATCACTTTCATCGAGATTTGTGCTACAAATTTAACTTCATTTATTTTGACTTTACTAAAAAATACTTAATTTAATCCGGGTCTATAGCGAGACATTTTTATTTTATACAAGGGCAAATATCAAATATTAATAAGTAATAATAGAATTACAATGAATACGAAATGACATAATTATATTTTGTGAAAACAATAGTCAGAAAAATAGGCGAAAAGACGTCACTATCCAACAGTATCAACATTCTGACATACCAAAACCTCAGTTTCCCAACAGCGTGAAACAAATCCATCTGTAAAATCGGCTATAGAGGATATGCACAGATGAACTGTTTTGGTACAGGGATAAACAGTTTATTGTAAGTGTCACGCCAAATGTCTCAACTCAATCTGTGTCTTGTATTTAGATCCGAAAAAAAATATTGGCGATATGCTATGCTGATTGCTTTATACACATTTCGTTTCATTGAAACACTGAATATCTTTAATGCCCAATAATTAGGCAATATGTGGTTTAAACATTTTAACTTGACATACAATTATTCTTTCCTTGCTACCTTGTTTTCCAAGCCGTTGCACAGGAAAGGGACGCCAACTTTCTCTACTTGGATCGCTTGGGCAAATTTACCAGCGCGAAACTAGTTAATGTTTCTTATGTCTCAATTCTTTTTTAACAGTTGTGCACGATGTCATTTTAGAAGGATCGCTCAGTCTTTTTCAACCTTGAAGCATCCGGTTTAGAGCAATCGGCTGGTCGACAGCCAGGCAATTACAGGACATGACCGGGGAATTATATCCGCTTATTTGACACCATTACACTAAGGCTACTAGAATTTGCACATCCTTGTTCCTGATTGTATCAATTCAAGACACATTTAGAATTATGCGAAGACATCTTAAATGGAAGACATCTTAGAGGAAGATAACTTTCTATGCTTCATATGTATATAAGACAGTTGAGTCAACAATATGGTTATGTAATTTGGTCTCTACTCAGAGATTAATTTTATTTGAGTATCAGACAGTATGGGTTCTCTTAAAGACCCCATTAGCTTTTGCAACACGATTTTTAGCTTCTTACATTATGTTACCGGAATTAGATTGAATATTTCCAAGATAAGTGAAGTTATTAACTTCCTTGATATGATGTCCTAACTGGATATATTCATGAACCCATGAAAATTTTACTGCTGTTGTCATCAAATGTTATTAATTATCTTATACTTCTGATCTTCTCACATCCTTTCATTTACTTTCTTCTGGATTTTCATGTATTTTCTTATTTTCTTTGTCTTTCCCAATCTCGGTTTGCCGTCGATGCTTTTATCTAAATGTTATATAAACATGAATTACTTGAAGGTGCGTTAGGCGATGCACAAATATAGTCTATTGTACACAGGGCAAACCGAGGCAGTGTAATGGTTAGCGAGCTTGTCTCGCCAACGCAGTTACGAATGATTAATGACTTCGATCTTCACTGGGTGCCCCATATTTGTGGCACACCTAAGCTACGCTTGAAAAAATCCTATAGTCTATTGCACACTGTCTTTCATATTTATGTTAGTAAATATCATTAAAATAATTTTTTATATATAAAAATCTGTGCACTTTTCAATCGTACCGGTCTTACAATTTTACCTTTTCACGCTTTCTGTTCTCCCCTCTCCCCACTCCTCTTTCTCTCCCCATATATATATATATATATATATATATATATATATATATATATAGACAGAGAGAGAGAGAGAGAAAAGATAGAGATACATACATACATACATACATACATACATACATACATACATACATACATACATTTACCTTTAGAACCACCTCGGCATTTTATAATTCGTGGATTAAGATCTCTTTAGAAATTTAAACCCATGATGTATTTATGCCATACTGAAATTATTATTCCTGAATGACTGACAGTGTATCCATGGTTCGAATATTCCGCTCCACCATATTCCAGGGATCCGTTATGGGAGTGAAGTCTACTTTGGCCTGTGCGTTGTCCTGATGAAGGTTCACTACTTATCGGATTTGTACACTGTAATTATTAATTGATATATGTGATCAGCTACGCTACCTAAGTAGTACACGGCATGGAAACATGTATTTATTGGTACAATAGGTCCCATGAAAATATTCTTCATACCATTACACGGCTACGAGCATCCTAAACTTGTGGTACAGCGTAGTCTGGATTTATAATGCCATTTGTTTGCAACATATTCTGTACGGGCATAATTCTCCAGTAGACATCGAGACTCATTGAACCAGGCAATGGTCTTTTTACCTCACCCTTATTTTAGCCCGTTTTTGCGATCCTTACCAAAATTTTAACCTGTTTCTTTGTTCTTATCAGATCGGCGTGGCAGATGGCCTGCTCTTCTGCTAATGTAGCAGATCTGCTTCAAAGTTGGAGGTGTGTGCGTTCAGAGATTCATTTCTCATTACCTACGTTGTAAAGCAGGTTTATTTGCGTTAATAATACATTTCTATCAGTTTAAAACAATTTGTTCATTCTCTTAGATCAACTTTCTGCTGCATTCTACTCCTACATAGCCATCAGTATAGTTAAAAATGAATATCGAATTAAAGAATATTTATAAAGGAAAATTAGATTGACTGATTTGTTTTCTACGGTTTATCAACCCTTTGCAGGTTATTCATAGCCAGAAAATATTTTAGATTGTAAGAATAGATACTAATGATTTAATTACACATGTCTTACTTATTAACCCATAGATGGGGGAGAAGAGATTCCTAATAACATGTAAGTGAATTTAACATCCTCAATGTTAATTAAAATTCGGTTCTCCGATTAACAATTCCGAGTCATTATTCGTTACACCATAGGAGCATCCGATCTTACAGCACCTGTCATTCCCAAGTGGTCATCCATTTAAGTACTGGCCAGGCTCGACATTTCTCGACTTTGGTGATCGTTCGAGAGCCGATATTTCAGCGTGATGTGGCTGTAAACACGAATTTATTTAGATTATATACATTCCGATTTAAGTTGTCATCTTTGATTTTATTATCAGAGGGTTTCACAGCCATTTGTGCCGGACAGCCTGCAATTCCAAGCATATAACAGCTATAATTTCTAGGTTGCCAACCTTCTAGGTACTGACCATGCTCGACGTTGCTTAACATCAGCGATCATAAGACTGAAAAGGGGAGGGATTGAGAAGGAAACCATCCTTTTTCTCGAGGTCAGAAGTGATGCCGACGAGGAAAAATCTGTTAGCTACGATGGCGACCACGCCTAATAATATTTCGTCATCGGTCTTATGTTTTCATTCTACCACACTTCAGGCGTATTACTTCATGGGATTCAAATCCCGAGGGCTTGATGATCTCAGCCGGAATAATGAGATAATCGTGAAAATTGTCAGTTTGACACCTATCGGAAATGTAGGCGGGATGAGAATCGTGGTTGAATAAATATAACCATTCCCTTGGTCCAACACCACCTGAAAAGCGAATGAATTTACATTGTATCTCTGTGAAAAGAAGTAGGTCAAGATTACATGGCCTTCATTGCGTACTACCGACATGACCATTACCAGTGATGTAATCTTAGTAAACTACGTTTTGTTCTTCCTTTTCACAAGACTTCACTAAGCAGATGAAATCCCCGATCGGGTGCCAGTGAGTGTGGTTTGTTTCTACTTCACTTTATTTAGTTTGCAAGATTGCAAATTTAATGATCATGGCAGTTTGATAAAAGAAATTATACTTATATATGTCAGTCAAATGGGTCATCGAAAACGAGGGGATATTTGACATTCTCTTCCCTACTTTGTCATGTGTGTACCCGATGCGAAGATTTACCGGTTAAAGTGGACATCGTAGTGATCTTGTTCGGCACTTTAAGGATTTCGAACACAGGTGGTTGGCTTGAATTTTCCCAAGGGAAGGTGGATCAGCGGTCACATTAATATGCACAACAGAAGGTATGAATCTCATATGCAGCTGCGCAGTTTAGAGTTCTCAACATCCATATATATATATATATATATATATATATATGTATATCAGGCGGCCTGCCGATTGCGCCCTGCATGAAACAGCACGCAGACTCTGAATGTTGATTTCAATGTTCACTTTTATATTTATAATTACATACGCTCTGTCTCTGATATTGTGCACTTTATCTCATAAATATAGCACACGTTAAAAGTATATTTCTTCTTCTTCTTCTTCTTCTTATATATATATATATATATATATATATATATATATATATATATATATATATATATATATATATTATTGTATACACGGGTATCACTATCATCACTCGTAAAGGGTCAGAATATGTCTGAATGCAGGCGTTGCTTTCTAAGAAAACAATCTTTGATTATTTTTTTTTATCAATAGAATTAAACGTAATGCGCTCCGTTGAATGACAGCTTTTGTTTTCAGATCTAATTTAAACTTTTTCAGCAGCACATTCGATGTGTGCCTTCTCGTATCATGTGTTTCCTGTTTTGTACACAGTTGCTTTAAAAAGAAAAATGCCAATAAAATGGTTTTCATTCTCTCTTTTCTTCATGAGTTTATTAATTGTTGGTTGTCCGACAAAAGGTGATGTTTTTATTTGACAAATTCGTCATGTTATTATTATTGTTGTATAACTAAATAATTAACATTGAATTTACAAATAATTCTACATATTTTAGCCTCTATGGATTATCTTCTTTATAAAGAATCTCAACATACGTAGGTCAATAGTTACACTACAATGACACACCGAATTTATATTGTAACTAACCCACACTCAACTCAAAACAGCGTAAGGAATGATGTAGAAAATGTCTATTCCGCAGACATCATTCAGTGCTCAAATCACTATATATCTTCCTCTCTTTTCTCACATATAGGCATTTTTCTCTTTTTGTTTCTTCTTTTAAAAATGTCATGTTCCTTCGGGATATAGGCTATCATAGCTATCCACATATGTTTTTCTTATCTGTGACTTGTCTTGAATTCTTGGGAAAGATTAGCTTCGCTACGCGTCATCATATCCACGGTTGTTTGGGATTCAGATTTTACTTTCTGCAAGACAGTTGTAACCAAAGGCTAGAATGTACATTCTTTTCTTTTTTTTAAATTGGTATCACCCCTATGTAAGGCAGTGAAGCCACTAAAACACCAGGGGTTAAAAGGGTGTGGAAGAAATAAAAACAGAAACATTGATAATGAGTGGCAAGTGGGAAAAGTAATCAGGAGGAGAATATATAGCTATTGGCATTGCATTTAGATTTTTGCAGAATAAGGTTAGGTGGAATCATAGAGGCAAAAGCGAGAAGTTCAAGAGAAGAAACTGTTAGCATAGAAATTACGGTTGCATCTAGCCAGCTCAACTGTAAATTGATGATACATCAACGGCAGTCTAGTGCTTAAATTCAAAAATCTAGGTAGCATAACGAAGATATCATCTGAACTGTTATGGTCCAGGTTAGGATCAAGGAAGAACAACACGAACACAAGCGTAGAAATAACTAAGGTGTATTACACGAAATAATAATACAAGATGTGGAAGGTGTTAGTATGACTGTCAGTCTGGTTTGGAGTGAACGACTATCGGCTCGACTCGATTCGATATCTAGCCACTTCACACGAGGGTTGCATATGGCACAAGTCCGAGTTTAGGCTCGGACAAAAAATGCCCGTAGAACCCGTATAAATGGTATCGGGTTGGTCAAACTCCCATAACGAGACACATCCGGGTTCCTCTCTCCTCAAAGACAGAGAGTTCGACCGTCTAGCCGAGAAGCTCGGCTCGATTCGGTATCTAGCCACTGCCCAACGAGGGTTGCATGTGGCACAAGGCCGAGTTTAACGTGGGTCTCCCGATCCCGTAGGCTCGGCGAAAAAAATGCCCTAGAGCCCGTATAAAGGGGATCGGGTTGGTCAACCTCCCCGAACGAGACTCTGCCCTTCGGCGGAGCCTTGTCCCGGTTCCTCTCTGCTCAGAGGCAGAGAGTTCGACCGTCAAGTCAAGAAGCACGGCTTGATTCGACCCTCTCGCTTGAGATGCGTAGTATACATAGTGTTAGGAATTGTTCATTCTGTAGTTATAGGTAAGGACCCATGACTCGAACAATTTGCATGAAAGTATTTATAGAAAAGACATAGAGAGGAGACATTCGGCAGTGAGAAAATTAATGGAGCCAAGCCATCAGATCAGAATTAATAATATTGATAACATTTCTTTGAATTCTATCAAAAAGATCAAGGTAAATAGCAAGGCTCAGGACCATATGTGGCAGCAATAATAGATTTATACATATATAAGACAGATTCAATCATGCTATTTAACCAGTATATGAGAGGAGAAGAAATGAATTTGAAATGGATTCTAAACTTTAACGATGTTATCAGCGCGAAAAAGAATGGAACCTCATTGGCTAAAGGTTTTACCATTTATTTTGGTAATATGGCAATAGTTTATGAAATGAACATGATTCTTGAATATTCACGTTGTTCTATATTCAGTTTGTTGAATATTCAACTTATTGGATATTCAAGAATACTAATCCAAGAACGCACTAAATCATAACACTGATAAATCATTATTTAGACTATACATTAGATTATGTATACTATTTAAATTATTGGGACTATTGTCCTCATCTTTGTCGCCATATTTATTACAACGTTTCGGCTGTTGTACGCTCCGGCTTTCTTCAGGTGGTTGTAATGTCAAGACGACAAAAATCTCCTGAGCCAACCAAGCAAAGAAATGAATACAATATGGGGTCTAGCAATTAGGACTACCAAAGAAGAGAGATAATAACAACAAAAATTGCAATATGTGTTCTGGTAAAAACAATAAATGATACTAGCAAAAAATTGCAATATGAGCACTGGTAAAAAATAGTTATTGAAGACATTAGGTTTATAATACCCAGAAATTCACACACAGATCTCCATAAGGACACATGACACAGTAGATAATGGCGTTAGTTAGATCCAGTGATAGGACCCAAAGAGCGTGAGTTTAATACCCGCTTAAGGCAGTGGAGAACTTGTTGAGGTTAATTAACAGCAGATAACAGATAACTGACATCCATTAAAAACATGGCATGTGGAACTAGAACAGTCTACCCCAGTGAGCGAAATAAAGGGTTCAGTTCGACATTCCAACCACGTGAAGAAGGCCCGAGTGTACAAAGGCCGAAACATTGTAATAAATATGAGGACAATAGTCCGAATAATGTAAATAGTATACATAATACGTCATCTCAGAAATATAGACATATACTAGACTATGTATATTATGTATTCATTATATTAGACTATTTATATTATGTATTATGTATATTAGACTATGTATAATGTATATTAGATTATGTAGATTATGTATTATCTATATTGGCCTATGTATATTATGTATTATGTGTATTTGACTTTGTTTATTATGTATTATGTATATTTGACTATGTATATTATGTATTATGGATATTAAACTATACTTATGTATTTTCAATATCGAACTATGCATATTATGCACTGCGTATATTAGATTATATATATTTGGACTAATTTCCTCATCTTTGTTGTTGGTATCACAACGTTTCAGCCGTGTGCCCTGCCTCCTTCCTCAGGGGCTTATCGATCTTGGTAACCTACTGATTTCCGAACTGATACCCACGATTTAATCTACGGGAGTAGACAGTTTTTTTCCAATATTCATGTCTATTGATATCGTCTGATTATTATTTTATTCACTATTGTTTACATATTGCTTGTCCGTTTCACGACCCAATGAGTAAACAGACGAATACTTTGACACCAAATTCATAAACCAATACATTTATCCAGTAGTGCACCGGCCCAGTGATTAATAGTTTAATCCCCTACATTAAATAAAGGGTTCAGTTTAGAATACCCTGTAGCTTACCCAGATCGATATATACCCGAGGAAGGTCGGCACGTTTTGATAACAACAACAAAGAAGTGGCCAACAATCTGAATATAAATATTGAAATAATGTTAACACTCAGAAATTCAGACAACAGATAAATCATTTAATTGGGATTGTAATTAAAACAAATCCATATCAACAAATATGGGTTAGAATGGCCTAAAATTCACTTTCAGGCCAGTACAGAATATCCGTGTCCTTGTTGTATTGTGAATCTTAGAGGGAGAAAACTATCATATCAGATTTATTTGTAAATTAAGCAGTCTACTAGTGTGACTAACTAATTCCCATTGCAGACACCTGCTAAGACACATTTTGTATTTTTTCAACATCCACAGAACAACTATGCTGAGCGGGCCTTTTTATAGTCTCTAGGAGAGACTGGGAGAGATTTTGTCTGATCAACAATCTGAACAAGGCCAGTAAATTCAAAACTTCGGTCACGTTGACTTGTGAATTCATGCTAGAACAACCACCAACGGCTACCGATAGCCAGTTTCACGCATAAAGCTTAGGTCAATCTGTGGTATATTTCCTTCAAACACTTTCCAAAGGTGCCACACCGATAGCATCAATACGCCATTATTCTGACAAATCGACCATAGTGAGATTCGAGCCCGGCTCTCGTATCTTAGAAAGTGTATGTTCTGACCACTTGGATACTTTTTTTCTTATGATTTAACGGTAGTGGCTAGTAGGGCTGATATTACTCCTTCTGGCAAATTTATTTCTCTATAATAATCAAAGTTCGGTGTAATAGATTGATATAGTACATAAGCATTAACATCAACCAAATTTGCATTATATATATATATATATATATATATATATATATATATGTATGTATGTGTGTGTGTGTGTGCGCGCGCGCGCGTGTGTGTGTGTGTGTGTATTTAATAATCAAACAAATCCTTTTACCTCATATGGGGAAACAGACTATTTCGGTAGACGACAAAAGTGGTCGTTTGTCTTTTAAACCTTGGCTTGGAATGAAATGAAATTCATGTTTGTAAGGTTAGAGGAAGGCGGATGTTAAGTGTGAGCAATAGAGATTGGAAGCTAAAGAGTCAACTTAAAACTTAACTTGCCACAAATACCTAACACTTTCACTGTTTCAGTCAGACGCTAGGCACGATGTAGGGGGCAAGGAAACTGTTATATATCTATCTGAAAAGGTAGAAGTTTTTTTTTTGTTTTTTTTTTTAAAAAAGAACAGAATATTAATCTTTTGACGACAAATTGAGGTTATCAGAAGAAAGCACAATTTTTTAATTTAAATTTAAAATTATAGAAGAAATTAAAAACTAACCCAAAAATAAATTTTAAAATTATACATGAAGTAAAAGGATTTGTTTTTAATATATATATATATCTGTGTGTGTGTGTTTGTGTGTATGCGCGCTCGAGTGCGTGTGTGCGCTCGCACGCGCGAGTATGTCTGCGTGTGTGGTAAGTGTAATGGTAACATTAGCCGTTTCCTAATAAGGACATCTTCTGTATTCATTGACCAAGTAGTGCATGTGTGGGTGTGTGTATGTATGTGTAGATCAAACTGGCCTCTGAAATTGTTTAGAGCCTTGAGAAGAAGTATGCTTCTATTTTTATATTGGTAAGGCGATTCAAACTCTAATTTCACATAAAGGTGTGAACAAGGTTTTCATTTGTTAGAAAATAATTTTATACTGGCTCATGAAAATCTTTTTCTTGAATTTGAGGCGGGGGTGAAGGGAGTTATTATTGTTATTTTCTAAATGGTCCAAAAATAACACGTGGTTGGTCTACAACTACGTCCACAAGTATTTTGGCAGTATTTGCCCTTGCAATTATTGTTTATAAAACTGTCGGTTGAAATTTATAAAATATGTCATTAAAATAGGGTTCTCAAATCCACTTCTTATTGCTCTTTTTCAGTGTCTATGGAGGTTTCCTTACCAACCTTTTGTTTGACTTAGTGTGGAATGCTAACTTATTAACTATCTCATTATTCTCCCTTCGCTTTACATGTGATATCTATTTTAGTTTTTACTACTGCTGAACGTCATCAAGAGATATGGATTCTGTTATCTAGTACGGTCGTTTGCGATTATGTAGCGCCTTTCGAAGAGGGATGGTTTTCACCATGATCCAAATACTTCACTCGCTGGGAACTAATTTTAACTATTGATCTGTGAAAGCTGTTGTATATCACAGAGTATATAGTATTGAAAATATTTGGCGCCATGAATGACAATCATATTAAAGTGTCGATACTGAAGATACACTTGAACAAGACTAGCCGACTCGAACAGACTACAAGAGAATTAGTCTGTTAAAATAATTTGTTAAATATTAAAGCATGTCAAGGCCCACAGTGAAATTTTGTTATCACTGCTACTAGGTGATGTTAAGTGTTTGGCGCAAGATAAAGAGTTTCCCACGTTGTAGCTTCCGTCATCATGAACAATATATATAACTATGTAATCGAGTATAAAAAGAATTTATTCAAAACTCAAACACTGGCTACTTTGTTAAACAGATAGTGATTCAGTTTGAGCCTGATAATATCTTTCATTTTGTTACAAAAATACGGTTACTAAAGTTGAATTAGTCAAAAATGGACTTCTTTTTATTTCACCTTCCCTGCTTCGCTGACCTTTATCTGATGGACTATGAGCATACCAACAACTCAAAACGCTAAACACAAGCAAAAAGAGATGTCGGTCAGTAAGACGCTAGAATAAAAGGAATTGATGATTAACAAACGTTAAAAAAATAATCAATAATTTGATTTAAAAAATTACAATGATTTCCCACTAAGAATTTACAAATCTTAGTTGAGAAAAATGTATTGAAAAATATATCATTCTGACGTTGCAGTTAAGAATAAATTTGGAGTATATTAACAAACCTCCATCTGTAAGTAGGATTAACGCAGGGAAATCTTGGAACTCAGTTGGTCTATTCTACCCAAACCATGATACTCACCTGACCTTCAGTATCTGTCTATATTTCTGAGATGAGGTATTATGTGAGATGAATTTACATTATCTAAATTATTCGGACTATTTTACTCATCTGTGTCGCCCTATTCCTTACAACGTTTCGTTCGTTGTACGCTCCGGCCTTCTTCAGGTGGTTGGAATGTCGAACTGGACCCTTTATTTTGCTCATTGTTCGTAGACTGGTCTTGTTTCACATGCCATGTTTAATGGATGTAAGTTATCAGTCATCTCCTGGTAATGTCCCTCTAAAATTCTCCTCCGTCTTAAACGAGTATTGAACTTACACTCTTTGGGTCCTGTCATTACATAACGCCTTTATCCACTGTGCTATGTGTCTTTGTGTATATCTTCATATGAATTTCTGGGTATTCTAAACCATTCTTCACAACCATTTTTACCAGTGCTCATATTGCAATTTTTTGCTGCTATCCATCATGTTTTTCCCAGAGCTCATATTGAAATTTCTGATACTGTTATTGCTTTTCTCTGACACTCCTTATTACTGGTTCCCATATTGTATTCATTTCTATGCTTGGTTGGCTCAGGAGATATGTGCTGATTTCTTAAGTTTGTATCGACCAATTATATTTTTTGTATCGCTTTGCTTGCGAAAACATTCTATAATGAAAACTATATTATTCGAAAACTTTTTTTACGTCACAAACTAAGTAATTTACTGAAAGTTTATTGAATAGTTTCATGATGAGTTAGATCAAATCATTGCAAATAATGGTGAATATATGATTGAATAAAATGTAATTGCAATTTATACTTTTAAAGAAAAATGTTCACCCGTAATATTCTGTTCCTTGAAGTTGGACAAGTGAACAGAAGTTACTTTGATTTGATTAAATTGACCGAGGAAATTTGTAGAAAATTTCGCACGAGGTTAGCACAATCACGGGGAATATTTACGTTCTAAGTGGTTTAATGGGAAAAAAAATCAATAATACCAGGAAACATCACTGATGATGATGTGACCAGATGCCTTGCTAATGATATATGTGAAAAAACACACATAAAAATCTTTATTAATATATAAATAAATATATATATATATATATATATATATATATATATATATATATATATATGTGTGTGTGTGTGTGTGTATAAACCAAATCACTACTAGCACGCAAGAGTTTACAGAATGAGATAACTATCTAGCTAGACAGATTTGAATAGAGAGGCATAGTTAGTCAGAGAGTTAAGTAGATCGATATGAACAAACTGAGACAGACAGTCAGCTCGATAGCTAGA
Source organism: Acanthosepion lycidas (assembly GCA_963932145.1). Classification (NCBI taxonomy): domain Eukaryota; kingdom Metazoa; phylum Mollusca; class Cephalopoda; order Sepiida; family Sepiidae; genus Acanthosepion; species Acanthosepion lycidas. The sequence continues at coordinate 126,296,524 of OZ010577.1, read as the reverse complement.
TAGATACACATATATGGATAAACTGAGATAGATAGATAGATAGATAGATTGATAGATATGTACAAACCGAGACGAGCAGTCAGCTCGATAGCTAGATCTATCCTTAGACATGAATAAACTGAGAATGTTATATATATATATATATATATATATATATATAGAGAGAGAGAGAGAGAGATAGATAGATAGATAGATAGATAGATAGATAGATAGATAGATAGATAGATAGATAGATAGATAGATAATGAATAGAGTGACATAGTTAGATAGCTAGATCGATATAGACAAACTAAGATGGACAGTCCGCTCGGTAGCTAATAGATACATAGATGTGAATATAACTGAGATAGATAGATAGATACGAACAAGACTTAGACAAAATGTCATTCTCGTAAATCATCTGACCGCTTGATTTTTATATCTACGTTCCCGTTACAGAAATTGGGTTTTGACCAATTTCAAATCAGTTTTTCTTTTTATTTATTAGTAATTGCAATGTTTTCATATATCACATCCTTTCAGTACTAATTTTGAACATTTTAAATACAGTGATTGCATTGCATGCTGAACATCTTCTGGTGGGAGAAAGGAAAATAATTTTATAAATCAGGAAACAAAATTTAATAAATGAATTAATTTTAAAATTAGCGTATAATTCAGTATTATATAAAAAAGAGTGACAAATACGAAATAACTTACACTAATATATATTAATTAACTGCAGATGTGAAAATTTCTCTGGTTCATTGTAAAATATTATAAATGAATCGCATGAGAAATCATAGAAAGGGCCGATGTCAGTCAAAGGTCTAGAGACAAATGTCCGAAATTAACTGGACATAAAGAGAGTGTGTAAATAAATATCAACCTAGGAACCACGAAATAAATAATGGCGTAACTATATCAAATTCGAAAAGTAACGAGTTATTAAGCAGATATTACGTTTTAATGATTCTTGATTCTTTAAATGAATACCTTTTAAATCTATTAACTTACCGTTGACCTTCTGTTTGTATTTTAAATACCGATTGTTTTTGCCTCTCGTTTGTAATTACTTTCTGCAATTAAACGTATAATCTTCGCATCATGCCAACTGCACTAGCGAGCTAATTTCTCTGGTTCCCAAAATGTATGAATTTAAGGGTGCTACTAGGATGACATCTCGGTCCCTTCCTTTCACAGTCGAAACGTCTAAATGTATCCAAATCTTCTACTCCAACAGTGGGGCTTCCTTTCCTATCATTTGCTTCGCTGACAGCCATAATCTTCAAATATTCAAATGCAATGTCAATCAACATCTGATGCCTTCACCTTGTTCCCTGTCCTTCATCTTTTCTTTTTACTGTTACTACCCACTCTCTGTAAACTCTTGCGTGCTAGTAGTGATTTGGTTTATATATATATATATATATATATATATATATATATATATATATATATATTATATATATATATATATATGTATGTATATGTGTGTGTGTGTGTGAAAATGGATTTAAAAGTAATGTTTGGGAAAGAGAGCGAGATGAATTTTTTTTTGTATATTTTGGAAATTAATGGCAGTAATGATTGTAGATACATCTGCACAATGCAGTTGTCATGGACTGAGGCTGCGACCACAAATATAGAGCGCTGTTTTGTTCTCAAATTACCCAAAATATAGCACCCAGGGAAATATAGATTACCACTCTTCTCAACGGATCATATTGGCATTAATAACAAATATACTAACTGCAACACTACATTCTACTAATAAAATTTCATCAGGAATGTTGTGACAACGACAATAGTTATTTTGATATCTAATTAAGTAATTTTATTTTTAAATTTAAACATGTAATTTTATTTTGCAGTTTAATTCTGTTTTGAATTTTGTATCGGAGAGAAATTATTCTGATTTCAAAACCTGGTTACTGAGGACTCCGTAGTTGCCATGATGACAGCTCTTGGAGTGGCCAACTAATTTTCTTTTACATTTTAAACATGTAATTCATTTTGCAGTTTAATTCTGTTTTGAATTTTGTCTCGGAGAGCAATTATTCTGATTCCAAAACCTGGTCAGTGAGGACTCCGTATTCAACATGATGACGAGCCTTCGAGTGGCCAACTACTTCATCTCTGTGATGAAGTCAGCTGAGCTGGGGCTCGGTAGTCAGCTGCCGATTAACAATACCGAGCCATTAGATATTATACCATCCGCACATCCAAGCGTACATCAAGTGGTATTCCTAAGCCGTCACCTATGTAGCTAGTTGCCTGGATTGATGTTACTTAACTCCGGTGATCGTAAAGGAACCAATGTTTCAAAATGATATGGCCGTAAGCCCCGAAAATAGGATAATGAAAACATACTGTAAAGAATGAGTTAATCGTTACATAAGAGACAAATACGAAATGAAGAATGCGATACAAGAGAACAATGCAGAGAAATCTTAAAATCAGTTATCCATAACAATGACAAAGAAAGAAATTAAATAGTCCGTTTATTTTATAAAAGAAAAAACGAAAGTTGAACCGTTTTTTTTTTAAACGTTTCACCCCAATCAAGGCGGGAAGCGACTAGCACGCAAGGGGTTACAGAGAGTTGGTGATAGAGGAAAGGATGAAGAGAAGGATAGGAGATAGGTCAGGGCATCTGGGGACGTTGATTGACATTAAATTAGAATAGTTGGAGATTATAGCTATCATGGAAACAGGAAGCGTGGAGGGAGTTCCACAGGCGAGAGGTGCGAGACATGAAGCTATTGGAGTAGAAGAGATGGCGACATTTCACAGTTTCGACAGTGAAAGGATGTAAGCGAGATGCCAGCCTAGAAGAACGTTCAAATTCATGAAGTTTGGGAACCAGCGAAAGAAGCTCTTCGGAGCAGTTACCATGAAAGTATTTGTAAAAAAGAGAGGCGACGACACGCCTGTGAGAAAGCGACTGCAGACGAGATGCCAGATCAGGGCCAAATACATTGCATATCCGTCTATGGATTTTATCAAGAACCTTGTGACAAACGGAAGGGGCACCAGAACATATATGGCAGCAAAACTCCATGCAAGAGCGAATGGTTGATTTGTAGATTTGATAGATCGACTCCGGTCAGAAAAATTTCCTGGCGCGGCAAAGGGAGACAACTTTGCTTGCGGTGGACGAAGCTATTGTCTCAGTGTATATGTTCACTCAATCTGTTTACTTTTTTTATTTTATTTAATCTGTTTATTTGTTTCTCAATCTGTAAGAAAAATAGCTATAAAACAAAAAATAAATGACATTTGTTCAGTAAGAAAAAGATGTGACGAAAGTAGAAACTGAAATAATGATTGTTCCTCAAAGAGAAAGTGTGCGTCAGTATGGAGTTTGTGCAGCTAGTGGCGGTTAATATTAAATAACCCAAGAACGGATGGCAATTCATAAAATCAACTGAACAACAAATATATAAGGGAGAGATCGAAATGGAAATTAAAAAACAAACGTAGAAATGAATTGAACTGGCATTTCTCTGAGTAATGGATATATAGAAAGAAACAAGCATCATTTTTTGAGAAAAAATAGCGGGAAACAAAACATATGTTTTGCATTATGCTATGGGAATAACCCCTTCTATTAGGTTGGTGCAAAAATAATGACGTAATAATGTCGTTTTTGACGTATTTTTAACGTCAAAAAACGACATTATTACGTCATTATTTTGCACCAACCTAATATTTAAACTTAGAATTAACTCAATTTATTTATTTTTGATGTTATATGAAATTAGAAATGCTTTTTCTACATAAATGTTAATTTACTAGTCTAATAAATACTGCCTAAATCTAAAATGAGGTGTATACACTCACACGCACTCACACGCATATATATATATATATATATATATATATATATATATATATATATATATATATATATATATTGAACAATAAAAATTAAAAAATTAAAATCTTCAGACACACTGGGTTGTAGATTAATATTCTTTCGTTTTTTATTATTATTCCATTTAGATTCCTTGACTAGTTTCGGCCGAAATGGCCATCATCGGGAGGAGAAATATTTCTGCTTGCTGCTAGCACTAAACTACAGAAAATCACGCACGCACATATATATATATATATATATATATATATATATATATATATATATATATATATATATATATATATATATATATATATATATATATATATATAAGTGTGTGTGCGTGGGTGTGTGTATTTGTATTTAAGTCGATGATTTGAACGCTGTAATTATTTATCCAAATGTAGTTGTGAGCTCTGAAAGTGAATTAATTTTTAAAAAAATCTAGAAAATGTTACTTTTATCGATAATAGCAATAATGCTAATAAAAATTATAATATTAAATCCAAAATGCCTTCATAGATTGAAGATTAGCGTGTAGTTATTTTAGAGAAAGTCGTAAAAGAATTTATATATTTCATTTGAATTTATATATTTCATTTAAAACATGGCTAAAATAAATAATCCATATATAACATTAGCGATTTTTTTTCTCGTTGATAAAAGGCATAATTTTAAGTTCAGATCTTTAAAGAAGACAGACACTTCGCCGTAAGAACTTTGCGATAACATTTGCGGAAAGTTTTTGTAAAGATGTCTAAATACCATTAAGATTTTTGAATGATTCAAGAAAACCAAAAATCTTGAACATCTGAAAAAATAAACTCATGGAAATACTTACTAATTTGTTATCGTGGTTTCAAAATGATTATTTCTTTTCCCCTGTTCTTCTTCTACCTCTACATTTCTCTATATACATTTTCGAATTTATCCATATATATATATATATATATATATATATATATATATATATATATATATATATATATATATATATATACACACACACACAGGAGTATTATGTATTCCGCTTCCTTTATAGGATAGCAATCGCCGAATGTTAGTGTAAAATTATCATAGGTTTGTGGTGAGTAGTCATTTCGCAACTGAAATCGACGTATGAAACGGTAATTTTTTTTAAAGATTTTGTAGCTGTGCATAATACGCACCCCTTATTTTGCTTATTATTTTTTTAGAAAAAAATGCGTATTATACATGGGGATATTACGATAATTCTTGAATGTGGTAATTAAATAGAAATAGGAGAATTTGTTCTGTAGGTTCGACGAGTATCTCTATTGTTTTAGAAGCTTTAATTATTGCATTTTAATTGCTTTCAATGGAACAATTGCTATTCAGAAAATGAATGAGGAGATAGCCTATGCTTTTTGTAATCCCATGTATCAGAGTAGATAGGTTTAGTACGTAAACACTGCCTATGATTTTTTTAAAACTCTTTTTCGTTTGGGGGGGATGACAATTTCTAAAATTTAAGTAAACATCATTATCCTCGTATTTCATGTGTCGCGATGTGGAGATGTGTTTTTCGTTGGGGCGTAAACTCACATCCATGAGTTTGCATACATACTTATAGATAGATAGATAGATAGATAGATAGATAGATAGATAGATAGATAGATAGATAGATATTATTAAATGTTAAAAAGATTTATTTTGGTTTAAGCCTTCAAGTTCACTACAGCAATCTCTTGTACGGGGTGGCTTAGTGGATGAAAGCATTGGCCTGGAGATTTGGTTATATAGTGATCGTGCTTTGAATCCCTGGTTTCTATAGTGTGTACTTATATTCAGTAGAAACGAGTAAACAATAACTAAGCAGTAGCCACAGTTTATTCTACATGCGTTCGTGTGCGTAAAAAAAACGTATAATAAATCCCTGAGGCTGGATATACTTTAGATGGTGTTATTTAGATACTTGTCATTACAGTTTATTATATTCAGAAATATACACACACACAGAAGAATTATTTTAATCATTTCAGACCAAGCAAGTACATGATCTTACTAAAACGCAAGTGGTTACTGGAGAGGAAAGAGAATTAGAAGATTTGTGTGAGGAGAAAGAACGATAAAAGAGGATTAAAGAAGGCAGACGATTACGATTGACGATTGCATTTAAATTGTTGAAAATTTTACGTGGAAGGGAAGCAACAAAAAGGGAGTTTCACAGGTGAAAAAATGAACTATTAAAATAGAACTTACCGTTACATCTTGCTATTACAATCCTAAAACGGTAAAGCCTAGTTAGCAATCTACATTTACACTTAAATTCATGTGTTCGAGGTATCAAAGACAAGAGTTAATTTGACCCACGGCCATGAATATATGACACAACAGAGAAACCACGACATGGTGCAGGGAAATAGATTTCAATGTTATTGCTGTCGACACTACAGACCCTTGACTCCAGATATATGGCAGGAGAAACAGAACAGATATGGCACCAATATTCAAGGCAAGGAGGAATGGCAGATTTCTAAATCTGCGATATAAATTTTAGCGATAAAAATCGACTTGCACGGAACAATGAACTAACTTTCTTAGCAGCAAACCTAGCAATCAATTCAATATAATTACTCTACTTCATACCAGTAGAAAACTTGAGGACACAAGTCGCAGTGAATTTCTCTTTTAAAGCTAATTTCTTGCTCCAGTTTTCAAATGTTTTCCGTTCATTTCGAGAATAACTGCTAGTTTTATTTATTCGGACCTTTTGAACTTATTATTTAAACAGGAATAAATAAATGTGCAATCTGCATATATACATAGTTGGGAAATAATAATATCGGGAAGGTTCTTAATGAACATAATAGACAACCTGGATTTGAGGATAGAGACGGTAGGTACCCCAGCAATTATGTGAAATGATCTTGAACCGTAACCGTTCAACCCCACAATCATTACCAGATTTCTTAAGAACGATTGGATTGAATCGGATAAATTCGGCCTGAGACATCATAGCCTTTCAGCTCGTACAGAAGAAGGGTACTACACCAAACACTGCCAAACATCTTCCATATATCTAATGCCAGGACTCGATCCTCGCAGTACTTATATAAAGCCTGATGTTATATATTCCTTTTCTAATTATTTTTAGAGGTATTATTATTCTATACCCCGAACCATGCTAATAGCTTGGTAGTGAAATTTCGGATTTCTTGGTTTTCTGTGCATTGATTTTGATAAAACTTTTGCCAGCCGGTTTAAACAATATGGCAACATCATTTTGAGGTTTTCCGCATTCTACGTAACATTACTTTATCTTTTTTTTTATTATTTTATTTCAATTTTGAGAGTTTTTGGTGATAACCCGTTAATAGCGTCTCTCCTCTTTAAGAACGATAGGATTTTGAAAAGGCCTTAACGATGAAGAAATTTATGTCATCAATAAAAGTGCTGAAGGCCCCTCGCTTCATGCTATTGCGGAAAATTCAGGTCGTTACGTGGACACACGTAGACGATTAACAGGGATTCTTCGCCAAGGAAGAAACAATCCGATTGTGGAATTCTGAGGTAATTAATTTTAGTGTTATTATTATTCTATTTATTAAATATCACACGAAACTGACGAAACCTTTTTGCCAAGATATCACATAATGTTGTAGAGTATATGACCAAATATATTCCTGTCTTTTCTAAGAGAATTGTTGCTATGTATCGAGCAATCGACGGAAGTGAAATTCAAAAGTTCTTTGCCAGTTGCATGTTCACTGCTACTCCCCTATGGAACTCGTGTCCGCATTTTTGCCTTCTTGTCAACTATGATCGTTAAAAAAGTAAATGCAACGTCAATCGGCATCAAGTATCTCCTTGAATCGTTCTTTTTATTGTCATTTCTACATATTCCGTGTATCAAGTGGCCACTAAATTCCTCACATGGAAGTTACAACGACCCGCTAGTTATTTACAGATTTTCACGAAGAAAAGCTTTAAAACAAATAGTAAAATTCGATCTCCTGACAGCAGTAGCGGTCTCTGGGTTTGACATGATAACCATTTCTAGTACTACTTGGCACTATGCTTATACTTGAATGAACCTGGACAGATTTCTTATCCAAGCTATGGGTTAAATAGTCGGAATTTCACCGAGAATCATTAATTAATGTAATACTCACTCGTAAAAAGATTCAATCTTAAAATAACATATATGTTTCGGTTTAAAAAGAAGGCATAACGGCTTGATAAGCAGTAGAAAATTTCAATTTAGCAGGTGAATATTGTACAGTAGAAGTAGTCTATTAGTCTTAGCTTTAACATATGACTCTCAGAAAGTGGTCCTGATATAGGTATAGTTTATTTAGTTTCCATACCATGTGGCATATCAAACTTTTTCAGATTATTTAATATCGAATAATGGCATTTTGATAGACTATACAAATAGCTCTCTCAAAAGTCAAAACCATAGGCAAAGTTCATGTTCACACGAGAGTCAAAAATATGGAAATACAGATACCGTAAACGGGTAACCCTTTTTGGGAGAGTTTTATCTCTACGTCCGAGGGGAAGTTGACAGCCCTCAATCTATAATGTGAACTTATATAGTTATTTATTAAGCACGGGTGAGGTAGATGGCTAAATCTTTTGTAGAGTTATTGAAGACGTCATCACAAGTGGTATGCTCAGTTGGTACTTATTAAGAAATGCCGAAAGACAATGCGTGTGAAAATCTATTAGTCTCGTAAGGAAAAGTCATTGACATTTTGGTAAGTGATATAATCTAAATAAAGAACACATTCAATATAAAATATTTCAAAATTGATTGTGACAAAGAGGAACCGCCTCTAACCAATTTAATCAATTTTTAATAATCTGAGCTTCGTCTGGCACGAGGCTAAATCTGTGAGATAATAAATTTCTCTACAATAGTAATTGCTTGGAAAACTGCTCTGTTAAAAACAGTTATAAAAAGAAGAAACTTAACAACCGCAAGGAAGGTTAGTTCTCTTTTTCACGCCAGGAGCTATTTCTCACCTAAGTCCATCCTTCAAATCTACAAATCTACCATTCGCCCTTGTATTGTATACTGTTGCTATATATGGTCTGATGCCGCCCACTATTCATCTCGATGTTCTCGTCAAAATCCAAAGAGGGATATGCAAATCTATACGTCCTGATTTGGTAAACTTAGGTTGTATCGGTCTACAGTCACTTTCTCAAGGACGGGATGGGTCTTCCTTCTGTCTTTTCTATAATTATTTTCCTGGCAAATGCTTTGAAGAGCTACTTTCACTGTTACCCCAACTGCATGAATTTAAGCGTGCTACTAGGTTGGCATCTCGGTCCCACGCTTCAACTGTCGAAACGTTTAAATGTAACCGCCTCTTCTACTCCAGCAGCTTCTTCTCTCGAAGTTACCGACAGTGGAACTACCTTCCTGTTTCTTGCTTCCCTGATAGCTATAAACTTCAAATATTGAAATGTAATGTCAATCGACATCTTCTGATGCATTGACATTGGTTCTCGTCCTTCTCTTTATCTTTCCCTCAAACACCCCCCTCTTTACTCTTAATCTCAATCCCTCTAACCTCTTGCGTGCTAGTGGCACTCCCGCTTTCCTTTGGGTGAAATGCTTAAAAAATAATTCATTTACTTTATGCTTGCTTGAACTACTGGATCTTTTATGCTAATTTAATTCCTTCCATAACACTTTAGATAATCTTACTCCTCTGCAAGTTTTCGAGTACCCGTATTAGATTTGTCTTTTTCATTGCATTTGAAAGAAATCTAATAGAAAAATGATTCTTTTCTACTTCTTGGAATTATTTCAAGTGAAGATTAACCACTCAAAAAAGTTTAGTCTTTTTTTGTGCACTACTGTCTGAATCTGTTACATTTGTTTCTAATTTCCAAATTCTCTAAGCTAAAGTTACAGATATGTAACATCGTAACTAATTATGTTATTGGGAAAATGTTTTGAGAGTTAAAATCATTTTTTTGTTTCCAAAGTTTCGGTCAATAAGTGATTCACCTGAACAACCGCAGATAACATTAAGATAAAATCATTACAAATCGAAACTTGTTACCATTTTAACTATCACCATTTTAAAATTCTAACTGCTAATAACAGTTTATTAGCAAATATTTATTAGTAATTTTATCACCAGTTATATTTAAATGGATACAAATTAATCATAGTGTATTTTAAGATGCAAAATTGGTTTCCATGGTAATGAATTTTCCTTAATTTCTTTTCATATTATTTAGCTCACTGAGGGATTGAACTCAAAGCTTTAGGAAAAGTATACTTGTAAACTTTTTATTTTAATCAGTGAGAAAAGATATGTTGTACACCTTGCATGATAACCTTTCCGACATGTTGGAATATTTTCCCTTCTAATAAACCCGTAATACGTGGGGAATATAATTCTGTTCAGTATTCCATCAGTTACTATCAACTTGTATCGGTCAAAAAGAAAGAAGCAGAAGACTTGCAAAACAATGACGTCAAGAATACGTGGATTATATTCGATTTTATCACAGGAATACTTTGGTTATCATTTTCCGATATATTTTCTTACAATAAATAATCGATCTTTAGCAGTCGCATGATTGTTCATCAATTTATTAATTAAAAACGAAATAAATACTTTTATGGGCGCTTACTAAGCTTAGTTTTATCTACTAGAAAGCCAAGTATTTCAAGAAATTTGAGACAAGGAAAAATTGTCTGGTATTTCTTTGTAAGAGAAAGTACTGCATGTCTGCTTTGAAAACCAACATTCCTTAGACAACCATATTCTGGAGTCATAAACCGATTGAAACACAAATATGAGATATACGTCAACGAAATACGGACCACAACTAATTTTTTTCATGTCTTTGTTAAACTACCAAGAGAACCTTTGAATTAATCTTCAATGATTTAAATGCCAGGCAAAAGAGCACTCATATATTTCTTTTCATTTTTGCGTGATTTCGATCATGTTCTCACTAAAACACTGCTTTTCTACACAAGCATTTTATGAAGGCGACATCTTTTCTCTCAATATATTACAGCATTTATGATTTCGTTAATGACACGCAGTTCATTGAATTCATAGCACCCCATACTGACGTCACTACAGCCATGATTAATTAACGATACGAAACATTTCTCATTGAAAAACCAAGCTTTAAGGACGGTTTTATCTTCAGATGCATATAAATTCACATTTATATTCCTTTGACCAGAGTTCAATCTTCTAAAAACATTGAATGTTTATACTTAGCCTGCACATTCTTGAAACTGACCTCTTTGTTTTCTCCATTTCACTTGCTGTTATCTAAGCAGTTCTCGATAATGGAAGAGAGTTGTACGTTTGATCGTTGTAATAGAAATATTCAGGATATATCCATGTGATGGTGTAAACATAGAACTCAAAGTGACAAGGTTTTGAGAAAATGAATGCGAAAAGGAAACAAAAAGCAACACATGAAATCAATTTGCAGCGATAAATTAACCTCGAAATAGCAGGTCGTTGGCTCTTAATCTAGTTTCGATTAACCTAATATGTTTAATTCCCTGAAACCTAAATTCTTTCTATTTAAAATATGAAACTTCAATAGAACATAAGTTTCAAAATCCACAGAGCATATCCTCAAAATAATTCCAAAGTCTCTGAATAAATTTCCACGAAAGTAAAGCAAACATTTTTAGCAAATGACTTAACATATTAGCATCTATCTATCTATGTATCTATCTATCTATCTATCTATCTATCTATCTATCTATCTATCTATCTATCTATATATGTGTGTGTGTGTGCGTGTGTGTGCGTGCGTGTGTGTGTGTTTTTTGTTTGTGTAAATGGTGATATATATTCTCTTAATCTATCTATCTATCTATCTATCTATCTATCTATCTATCTATCTATCTATCTATCTATTCCTGAGCTAGCGTGGCTGTCTTCTCTACTAAAGCAAGAAACAGAAATTACATGTACAGCACGAATATCCAACGTCGAATGCTAATTTGTAGTAAAAACCATACACATAAAGTCAGTGATTTAAAAATAAAATACTACACAGATTTTCATGGATACTTTTGGTTTGACATGGTTTCATCAAATTTCACGACATTTTTAAATGGGAGTTCACACACACACACACACACACACACGTATATATATATATATATATATATATATATATATATATATATATATAATGGAATAAATTCTGACGTGTTTAGATTGCTGGGTTTTAGTCAATTAAATATTGCTTCATCTTTGTCTTCTAATCATTCTTGTATGTGATTTCTCCCTTCAGTATGTAGTAATTAAGTCTCACCACAGTTTCCGTGATTTGAATTTCCGTTCTCGACAAACACTGTAATATTCTAAAGTACATCAAAATAGTTTAAACTTTATCTTTGTAATTTAATAAATCTTTTAAAACAGTTTGATTAAATTCCAAGCAAATTAATAATATATATGTGCGTGTGTGTTTGTATATATATATATATATATATATATATATATATATATATATATATATATATATATATATATATATATATATATATTAAAATTTCATTGTTCTGCCAACTCATCAGGCACAAATTATTACTTTTGTTTCTAAAATTCATGCTGGGTCTCATGGGAAGAACGCAAAATTCAAAGCTCAACATTAATTTAAACTTAATATAATATTGAGGTGTAAATACAGAACGTAACATGTAGGTATGAGGCTATTGCCATAAAAAAGAATAAAAAGCAAGCTTAAGAGGAACACCGGGTAACTCCTTAAGTAATAAAAGACTATAAAATGGTTAAGTGTGAGAAATCAATATGTAACCTAAAATATGGGAAGGGGATCTGATATTTGGATAATATATTTATCCTGAATTAAAATATTTTAAGTGATATTTCTTTCTGTGATTAAAAGCTAACATGAATTCATTATATTTATTAAGTAGATTTCGGTCATTATTATTTTTGAGGATGAATCATTTTCCCAGCAAACACAGGTTCAATCGGTTACCATGGACGAAAAGGGTGTAGTTCTGGCGACGATTTCCAATTTACTGCCCGTGTATAATCAGTAAAATTTTAAGTGTACCGTGGCATGTGCATATTGCTTATTGTTAAGATTCATTTTATAATAATAATTCTTTTTTCCCAGTTGTTGGCTGTGAAACCGAAATAAAATTTAAACATTTTAAATTTTAATGAAACCTAATCCAATCATTTCCCAAACATTTGTATTGTCCTTAGATTGAAATCTAAACACTCGGACATATGCATATTGGAGTTTCTAGCGCGAATCCGTCAAGATGTTCTTTTTTCTCACACACTGTTCCCTACTGACCCTACTATAATGGGCAGTCGATAAAAATCAAAAACAAACATCGCACAAGCGGGAAATTTAAAATAAAAAATAGGCGACAAATTACACGACGCACCTTGTATATACAAAATTTTGTTTAATTCCCCCAAAAGATATATTTTTTCTTTCGAACTTTTTATTGGTGTACTTTCCGTCTTTGTTGAGAACGGGTATATATATATATATATATATATATATATATATATATATATATATATATATATATATATATATATATATATATATATATAAGTGAACATAGAAGTCAACACTTGGAAGTGACAGTCTGTTTCATGCTATATGCAATCGTCAGGCCACGTGTGCTGTTATTTTTCTTTTAGGAGAAAAATAACAGCACACGTGGCCTGACGATTGCATATAGCATGAAACAGACTGTCGCCTCCAAGTGTTGACTTCTATGTTCACTTTTATATTTACACACGCTCTATCTCTGATATTGAGCACTTTATTCCATAAATACAGCACACCTTAAGACTATATTTCTTTATATATATATATATATATATATATATATATATATATTATAACTGGTATTTATATATATATATTATCACGGGTATATATATATATATATATATATACTCGACTCTCCCGTCGAATTCGACGTATGAGGGTCAAGCAGATCATTTCCTAGGAAACCTATCGCCCGACAACAGCGCAAGAGATTTGATTATAGTGGTGAAGGTTTCGTGCAGGAGCATCCCCACTTTTTGAAGGACCGAATATAGAGACTTGGTGCACTACGTCCCACAAGGTCCTCAAACGACCCTCCGCAGGTTTTGAATTCAGAGTTGTCCTTCTCCTAGACCAGTTGCCATCCAAGGCTATAGTACCCAGTCTGTCCTGCTATTCATCCTTAGCTGGAGGTAGAATAAGAGGGTCACACCTTGCCCAAGTTTATTAGTACGTAAGTCAATGTAAGGGATTCGATGGAATTCGAACTCGGCTCTCCAATTCCTCAATCGAAGCTCCTATCTATTGCTCCACCAATATATATATAACGATAGACAGACAGATTTAAGGCATGTCATATATAGTTATACGCATATGCTATCTATCTGTTGAGGGGGGTCCCAGCTTGTGGTACCTTCAAGAAAGTGCCTGCAAACCATGCCAAGGGGTGAACCAAGCCTTGTGAATGAAATTCGTAGACGGAACTATTAGTAACCGTCGATGGCTGTGTTAGCACGAAGTCACAAGTTATTGTAACCGAGATCTTGATCGTACTTTCCTTTTTAGTTTGTTGATTTTATAAGAAAACAGAAGCAGCCTGTTCAGTTTAGTTGCAGCATAAAGCAAATATGGTGTCTGTGGTTGTTGAACAAGCACAAATGTTCCTGTGCGGACGTCTGCTGTAGGGATTGACTAAGCGCTTTAGTAGACGAGCATCATTGAATACAAGTGGGCATATGTAATTTTATATTTATAGGTAAATGTACACAATATCACTGAGTCCAAAAAGAATCAAAACATTGTATCATGCTTGAACACAATCCATATATATATATATATATATATATATATATATATATATATATATATATATATATATATATATATATACACACACACATAAATATATACATGCATGCCTACACACACAGAGACACACACACACATATATATATATATATATACATACACACATATATATATATATACATATATGCATGTATGCATATATCTATATACATAAATATATATATATATATATATATACATAAACACACACAGACGCACATACACACACACACACACATATATATATATATATATATATCTGTATATGAATATCTATATAGAAAGACAGAAATATATTGCCTGTATATATATATATATATATATATATATATATATATATATATATATATATATATATATATATATATTATAATTTACATCGACATCTTTTTATAATGTCTTCATTATATGTTTATTAAACGATATATGAGTGCGGGTTACATAGAATATGTGAATATACATATGTATGTGTTTACGTGCATGTGTCTATGCGCATATGCATAAAGCACTTCCGCTTTGTACATTGCCATGAAATTAATCAGAAATAAGGCACACGTATATACATGTTCATCAATTTATACGTGTGAATGTACGTACTGAATTTACAAACTAAATACACACTCACCACAAACATCTGTCACACACACCCGCGCATACACACACACAGATATATATATATATATATATATATATATATATATATATATATATATATATATATATATATATTATCTATCTATCTATCTATCTATCTATATCTATATATATATATATATATATATATATATATATATATATGTATGTATGTATGTATGTATGTATAACAATTTCTCGTTCTTTCTCGGTATTTGACATTGTATGTGGCTTCAGCCGGACGAATAGCTGTCACAATGGCGCCTGCTTTTATTCAAAGCACCAAATGGAATGCGATCATCCATTGGAGAGATGTCCCGACCAATAAGCAGGAGATGTCTTTGAATGCGGTCGCCATTTCTTCCCATCAGCGTGTGCAAATCTTTGCTTATAGTTTTGCTTCCTCGGGCTAGCGTTCGATGGCTTCACAGGCAATTTTGCCCGACCTCCCATTTAGTGCATCCAAGCCAACTGTCTGTTCACGTCATGGCTTACAAAGAAATTTCTTAATTGATTGAGAGTTGAATAAATACATAGATACATTGATAAAAAAAAATAATCGTTCGATGAATTTCTTTGTCTATTTTCATTGATATCTCATATATTTAAACAGGCGAGAAGAAGTAATGGTTATCGTATAATTGTTACAATATTAAAATGATTTAATGATTAAAATAAACGCATTATATTCAACTCTTAGAACTTTAGGCATTTCATTGTTTCCTTCTAATTACGTATTTGCTATGAATATTCAAGTGCGGTCTCCATTTGTATTGTCACTCTCCTCTTTGAGAAATATTTCCGTTTACTGGGAGTATAAAAGGACACTACACAAACCTTGTATTCTCAGTTGAATAAAGCTTTCTTTAATCCTACACCTGCATACTTTTGTTATTACAGTATTATCGAATGTTTTTATATGTACCAGACACATACACACATATGCACAAACATTTCTCTCTCTGTCTCGCTCCAATTTTCTGTTTCTCTCCATATATATATATATATATATATATATATATATATATATATATATATGTGTGTGTGTGTGTGTGTAAAATTTTACATATAACTAAAAAATGCATGTAGAAACGATATGAATTTAGACAAAAAGAAAACGTATCTTATTCGACAAAATGAAAACTTACTTCATCCTCTGATAGACATTATCAAGTCAAATGCTCTGACCTCAATTCTTTTGTTGCTCAATGGAAAATTCATATAATCAATTTCATCGTGAATGGTGAACACATGTCACAACGGAAAATAGACTGTAAAACGTGAACTCATACGAGATATTCCCTAAACCTGAGAAGTATAATAACATAATAACATTTTTCGTTAGACAGAATAGGATTCGGTTTAAACTTTCGAGAAAACTGTCATGAAACGACGTAGAGCAGCTGGTAAAAAACCCCGAGATTTCAGTATAACAAACATGACATGGATACTAGTCGAATTAAAATACAATATAATCGTTTTCAGTTGTGTAAAATATAGCAATTTTTTCACAGCAATTCAAAGCTGTATTCGTCATAACGATTTCCAAAACCAAAAGAGGATATACAGACATTTAAATCAGGCGTATCAGCTTATCAATTGGAAGTGGAAATCATGCGAGGATTTAGGCAAATAGTTGAGTAATTCAGGTCGTCTCGAAGATCAGTTTCCTAATTGCATGTGTCGCTTTAGACTAATGGAGTTTTCGCTATGACAAAAACAAACTTGAAAACCATATATCCATATTTCTCTCCAAAGTTCTCTACTTCCATCTGGATATGCTTCACCAAGTCAGGAACGGCAATGATCCATCCAAACTATTTCCAAACGGTAAAGCTGGGAAAGTTTGTAAAATAATCCAGACCTTTTACTGAGAGCAAAGCGCCTGCATGGAGACTGAAAATTAATTTAGTAACTATACAGAAATAGAAAAGTAAGACAAGGACGTGTCGTCTCACCAGACTTATTCAGCGAGTGAGTTGGTTGTGAGAAAATTAAAAGAACTATTTATATTCATAAGTGGCGGCCACAATATTACAAGCGTAAGTGATGCTGATTACACGGAGTTGTCAGCAGATACAATACAGGAATGAAATTACAGGAGTTCTTACATAAAATTCCAAAGGAAAGAGAGAAGAAAGGACTAAACATCAATTGTAAGAATAGAGAATATATTGTTAACAAAAAGAACAACCCAACGTGAGGATAAAGATCTGATAATAGCAAAATCAAGCAATTACAAAAATTTAAATTTTTACAAATCGCTTTAACAGAAGACAGAGAAAGATATCCAACAGTGATATCTTGCAAATGCTAAAGAATGTATTAAGAACCAAAAAAAATTCAATTAGAAACAATGAAAATAATACTGAATTATTATATAATATTAGTTTCCTATATATCCTCTTCTTCCCCACCCCTAGCTATGGGTAAATAGCAGGACAGAGAGGATTCTATAGACTTTGAAGGCCACTGATCATCCGCAGAATGAAATTGCAAACTACAATGAGAAAAAAATCTGCCTCCTCTGTGATGTATCGAAAGTTACATGATCGCCTAAGCGTGTATGACGCACGGCAAATAACCGATTGATATGATAGTGAATACTAAATAATTCCCACAAAGATGAAGGCGAAACTTGAGGGAATAGAAATGTGGTTCTACAGAAGGATGATGAGAATACCCCGGACTAAACATATAGGCAACGATGAAGTTTTAAATGAAAAAGAAACAAAAAGAACACTCATACTTAACATTAGAAAGAGAGTGGAAATTTCTAATAAAACAATGAAGATAGAGGAATGGGTGAATTTGACACTATAGTATAGAGCAACATAATATCGAAGTAAGAAGCTTGTGTAAATGTTTGTCTGAACAGTGACAAGAAGAAATAGCAAAAAGACACAATTAATGAAATATCTACAAAGTACAGAATGTTGGGGAGCGTCTTGATGGTCCATGTTCTGATGGGACACGGCACTTAGAAGAAAATCGACAAGCATTTCTTTCAGAAAATCCTTAAAGTCTTTACAATATTCATTGTTATGAAACAAGTAACAGGGAATTTGGATGATGCAGGCAAACAATGTTGACACCCGTCTATGTAAAAACGAGCATCTATTTAATGAGACGCGACTATAGTACTGAGAAAAGTTAGGGTCCACAGAAGAGAGGGGAGGATCCATTAAATAGGGCCTTCATTTGATATGGAATTAATTAAAACGAGTGGACAACAGGAGCTTCATAAATTGACGTTATATAGTCCACCAGGCAAACTACACTTCCGAATTAAACCGGAGCGCAAGAGTAGAAGGGAAAATAAAATAAAATAAAATAAATAAAATAAGACTTCCAAACAAAAGGCTGTCAAACCTCTTAAAGCTGATGCGAAAGAGTACATGTTTCAGGATTTGCAACAGATGAAGTATACCTTGAAAGTCATATAATTGTAAACACTCCATCTAACTGATCACAAAGAAAACTTCAGACCTAACCCAACATGCCGCTTTATAAATTTTAGCTCTCTCTCTCTCTCTCTATCTATCTATCTATCTATCTATATATATATATATATATATATATATATATATATATATATATATATATAGCTAAATATTTAATGAACTTTTACTCAGGTCTGACATATTTAACTAAAGAAATATAGTTTCAGGGGATCGAGTGAATCAATATTCAAGTATATCTATTTCAAAGCAACGAAAGTCATTCTTACTTCGCTGTTTCCATTCTTGACTTCAGCTGTATTCAAAATTGTTTTAACCCCGTGCTTCAAAAGTTTGACCGAAATACATTCCCTTGATATTGTTTATAGTACAGATGAAAGGAACAAAAAAAGTGAAGGCAAAATAGAGAAAGAAATTAAATAATAATAAATAATACAATAAAAGTAACTTGGTTAGGTTGTGCTGCGTAGATGTGAGCATTTTCAAACTAGAGACATAATTAATAGGCAATGAATTTCTCGCTTTAATTTTATGAATAATCTTTAAAAAATCTATAATCGTTTGTATGGCCTGCTTTTTCGAAGAACACATTTTTATTTCAAATTATTGTTTTCAAATTTCCATTTAAATGATTTATTCCGTACAGTACGACGTCTTTAGTAAGAAAGTATCAATTGAAAATTCGTGCAAAAGAAATTTTACCCGACTTACAGTCACAGAAAATCAAAGAAGGTGACAGCCTTAACTCGATAACTGGGATGTTGCCATGAACAATGTGGCTGGGGTAGTGTTGAGTAAACATGATATCAGTCAACAGCAGTGATCATAAAAGTAAATCAAAATTCACAGAGAGATACATAAACAGACTAACGCATAGGCTTATACAAAAACACAATCTCATGAGCGATGCAAATGTTCTTTTCTAACAAGTCTGAAGATTTTAAAAAATATGTTTATTTTTTATTTGAATTATTACAATTAATATGAAAATACCAAAAATGTGTTTTGTTAATTTCATGCAGAGAAATTTATCAAAATTATATATTTTGGTTAGAGAAAAGGGGCAATATTAGCATATGATAATTATATTAGTTATAATAATAGTATATTTCGTTAAAGACTGTAATGAGACCGACAAATATTGATGATCAAGAGTCGCCGTATATATATATATATATATATATATATATATATATATATATATATATATATATATATAT
>OZ010577.1:126166500-126271500 GCA_963932145.1 Acanthosepion lycidas | reverse complement strand
ATATATATCAAGAATGTATACACACTTCAGGAAAGGAAAAACTGTAATAATGTAATACTAAATTTATTCAGACAACACTAGATTAAAGATATGCGCAAAACGGTGGCCTTTATTTTCCACACATTTATCATTACGGCTTGGGCTACGTATACTGATATCGAAATTTGAAAAAATTACGAACGACAAATTTTTCCTTTCCTGCGGTGTGCATAAATTTTTGGCCGAGTTTGTATATATGTATATACACATATAAAAACCTATACACACACACACATATATATATATATATATATATATATATATATATATATATATATATATATATATATATAAGTATTTATATATATATATATATATATATATATATATATATATATATATATATATATATATATATGTGTGTGTGTGTCTGTGTGTATGTGTCTATGTGTTTGTATATATGGATCTATGTATTAAGGAAAAAGTCAATAGGAAAACTATTGTTTTAGCTAACACTTTTTGTCCAATATGGACTTTTCAAGGTGAAAAACAAAATTAATTATTATTTATTGTATTTAAAATACAATTGCGGCCCAAGGCCAAAATGGGGAGGGGTTGAGATTGGTCATCATTAGCTGTCTCATAGCTAGCTAATCTGATTCACGACCCATTCACACATTACAATTTTCACATTCACCATTAGAACTCCTCAGTCACCATTCAATCCTCCATACACCATAATGCCTCAAACTCTCAAGGGGAACCTACCAAACGTGCCCCATGCCATAAAAATCAAATGATTATAAAATATATACTTAAAAAATTATGGATGAATAGAATGAGAGGGGAGGGAATGAACCCCCAAACAAACTAAATATAAACACAAAGTAAACTCAATATAACTTATGTTAGTAGGGCCCGCCCAACCCTCAAAAAAGTTAGGCCGTTAAAATCAAATAAGTACAGTATTGTAACTTTCTGGGAACCGTTTAAACAGACGACGGAAAATATGACTAAATCATCCGACAGTGCATTGGAATAGTGGAAAATGCCATTCCCAAAATATGATGATGCCATTTATAACCTTATGGCTCCGGAAAAAATGAGAACACATCAGAAATCAAAATAATAATAATAATAATAATAATAATAATAATAATAATAATAATATTCCATGTGTTAAATACAAAGTGGTAAGAGCAGGATAATTGTATAGGTATAAGGAAACCTGCCGGCCGAGTAAATGAGAGTGTAAAGCTTGTCCATGACTTCATCGTGCAATGTAATTGAAGCAAGAAGACTAAAATCCATTCCTATGCAGACGGTGGACAAAGAGCATTTGGATTAAAATTGAAAATATATACTTTTACAAAAATATCCTTTTCTAATATTGTCCATCATTACATCAGATAAGCTATCTCTCTATTTCTATCTCTGCCTCACTCTTTCTCCCACCCTAACTTTCTTTGTTTTGCTAAAATGAAAAGGAATTTCAATAGCGCGTATGAACGTGATCTAATGTTGAATTTTTAAGGTGCACCTTGTGAGCATTCCGGTGTGTGAGTTGCCAAAACAACATGCCACGTGGGACACTTCGAAACTTCGAAAATAATATCTGTTCTTTGTGATTTAGAACTTGAAATTTATGATATCGCATTTTAACTTGAAATATTCGTAGTTGTAAATACAAGTTCCTGTCAATCTCTTTCTAGTGCGTGAAAGTTTTGAAATCCTTATGAATAATCATTTTCTACATTCTAATCATAAAGCCTGAATTCTAATCTTACCGTGGTTGATTGGTCAAGTAGGTGATATCTTGATAATATCAACGTCAGACGACTATCTCTGGAAGGATCTGTAAACAGTACCACAGGTGAAACAAATTGGACAAGGGTTGTCCTATCATGAAGTGACAAGCAATCGTGAGCGAATGTTTAAGAATACTGTTTTTCTTCAACAATTGATTAGATTAGGTTATTAACTAACTCTTAGAAGATGTAGGTAAGGACTAGATGTTCGCAGAAAAATAAACACGTGTAGGCTGTTGATGAAATACAAATATCCTGTAAAAAAATCGAAATTAATCACTGTTAACCAACAGTAAATCAAACCTGCATCCAAATGTGATGTTGTGTATCTGTTGAGAGAAATAGAAGATTGAGAATTCCGAATTCTTTCCGCGAAAACAGGCCATCAATTCAGATCGATTGAAGACAGAAATTGATGAAAAGCGTCCTGATTTGGCCAATCGGAGTGCGTCACTTCCATCAAGTTAACGCAAGAGGAAACGGCTCTTGCCAACACCGCTAGAATTTTGTTGGATTTAGCTGAGAATCCCAATTTCTCCCAATCAACTCACCTGGCCTTTAGACTTCGGATAAAAAATTATTTCCAACCTTCGAAAGGGAAGCGTATCAATTTTCTGGAAGCCTGTAAAAACAACCTATGTCCATTCATCACCCAAATAGAGAGACAAACAGACATACAGAGCGACAGCCAACTGTGGCGGGATAGAATCATCAATCTCCCTCAAAGAACCCGAGAATTTGGGAAAACAAATAACCCATATGTGGTTAAATAAATACTTGTACGAATGTTTTCATATTGACTTTTAATTTACTGTTATTTTTTACGGCTTCTCAACCCTTGTGTTTTATGTAAAAACGAAATATATTTTGGGTTGTAACAATAAAACTGTTTTTTGCGAGTTAATATTGCATTAACAACTTACCTGAGAATAACAACAATTTTTACAAGTTATACTATTTAACCCATAACTAGGGGTAAAATGATGGATTCAAAACTTTCCAGAAGTTATGTCTAGTGTAAGGGAACGTAACGTACACGACGAGAATTCTTACTCATCTGCTATTATTTATAAAACCCGCGCATCCACTAATTTCTTTGAAAATTACTTTTAAAAAATACGAGCCTTTGTTTAGCGCCAGCAATTAAAAGAACATATTATTTAAATTAATACTAAATGGCTAAATTGAAAGCCATTCAAAACCATGGAAAAGTCAATTTAAAACCGCACTCAGAAATTCATGGCAATTCACAGATCGTAAATGGTTCGACTACTTGAAGAGTGATTATAGTCTTCAATTTGTAGTGTAAGGAGGTAATAAAAAAAAAACTAAAACAAAAAAAAAAAAAATAGTTACTGGTCCACATGGAATAATCACTAATTGAATTAGGCAAAATGAAAATTCTAAGAGGAATCAAAACGTAACTGTTAACAATTTTACTAATATAAATTATAGTGTGTATAAGTACTAAAGATTATTCATCTACAAAAAAAAAAAAAAAAAAACATTAATGAGGACGGTTAATCATAAGACAGACGTCTGTCTTATGTCTTCGTTCATTTGGTCGACTGAAAAAAGTCTGAATCCACCTTATCTTTTGCTGGCTGCCAGTCTAAGAGAAGGAAAACCCTGAAATCAAAACCAAATTGTGCGTATATTCACAGTAAGAGAATGTCAAGTACTAAACATTACAAAAATTCCGACTGTAGCCCTTTGGGGGTTGGATAACGTACTCCATCAAATTTTGGTAACTCTTGCATCAGTGACAGTAGAAAACTGTATAGATTTATATTTTCTTTGGGTGCAGAAATGAGTCCAGGCATATGGAGGGTCAAAACTTGTTCTCTATGATAAAATATGACAAGACGGACGGATGTCATTATTATTCCCCTTATGATGGCCATCACAAATACCATTTACACATTTTGCTGATAGTGCTTAATTATAGATATAACAGTCTTTTTTGTTTATTAAAAAGGTCATTATTTTCCGACAAGTGGCAAGTTGTTGCTTCATTCTACTTCTCCAGTAAAAATTATTTAGAATACATTAGCATAATACAGTAAAAGTTCTATTCAAAATAATAAATAATTTAATTAATGACCAATGAGAATCCTTTCCTTCCTCACTTTTCAGAGTATGTCGACCGGAAGACCTTCAAACAAGTGTTTATTTTGTTTTTCATTTACAAATCCCATTAAGGTATATTTTATAAAGCATATAATAGTCCGAAGGTATTCATATTAGTTGCCTTTATTCTTCACTAATATAACAATTTGATCACAGTTATTAATGTATCTCTTTACAAAACTATTACTCATCTCTTCTATAGTAAAATTATTCAAAATTAATGTCTACTAAATATCTGTTTATTATTTTAATAATGATCTCATTAATTGCTGTAATCTGACAATTTCAACTTTCTAATAGTCAATATCATTTTTATTAAATTAATTTGAAAAACTAATATTACACTTGTAATATCTTTAATCATTCAGTAATTAAGTTTGAATTAGATTATTTATTTGCGTCTTCATTGCAAATTCATAGTAAGAGTGTATTCACATAATATATGTATATATTTTCTTTTTCCAAATATTTTTCTTCATTCTGTCGGATTTATATCCATTTATATTTGCTTATATATATATATATATATATATATATATATATATATATATATATATATATATATTACGTGAATATATATATATATATATATTATGTGAATATATTTATATATTATGTGATATATATATATATATATATATATATATATATATATATATATATATATGTATGTATGTAAGTATGTATGTATGTATGTATAAATAAAAAGAAAGAACAGTAAGATATATAATCCGGTGTTCTTATAGATATCTTTATTTTTACAAAATAGTGCTCAATGTAAATTTACATAACATTAATATTATAAATTAATTGATTTAAAATATGTTTTTTCGCTACACAGTTCTAACCATGTATCAAAAATGGAAGCTGAAAGCTCCGAATTATCTGAAAAATTATTATTTAATTCATTGCTGTTTGTTTGCTTGAGTGACGCGGAAAGATAATTTGGCGTGCAAGGTTCTAATATTGCCGGGTTCATCACGTTCACTATTGCACAAAGACCATAATAAATGTTTTGAATTCAACACTACGCTTGCCAAATATGCTTTTAATAGCCGGTATAACTGGGCTCTCTTTCATTGCCGTAGTAACCAGTATCGGAGAATTAACATTCTGAATTCACTGCTAGTCTAAAGGGATAGACTACCTTACTTAGACGGGCCACTCTCTGTTCTGGCTTCAGATGTTGTAGCTCTGCGACTGTATTGGACTGTGACGTGAGGCGATATTACTATAATAACATTTATTCGTGTATAGATTTCTAAACGAACGCCACCTGTTTGCACGAAGAATAAATCTCTAAAAGTTATTGTTAAGACAGGGTGATAGTAAAAGACATTTTTATTTACGCCGCTGATTCCTATAATTTGGATTAACTTTCTCGCAAGAATTAATTGCAATTAATTAAATGGTCGATATTTCGACCATTTATACGCTGTAAAGGCTGGAAAGCATTCTTGATAGTTTTTTTTTTCATAGATATTTCGCTTGTTTTGCGACGGCATTTGCACTTTGTAGTTTTTGTTTAAATGGCATCGATTCTCTACGACATTATTCTGTCAATAGAATTGGGCGAGCAGGCAGAGTGGAAGGGAAAGAAGATATTAGAATCATTTCTCCAAAAGAATTACTAGAAAGTGAATTCACGCAACCTCAGTCGAAATTCAACCTCAGTTTGATACATCGGTCTTCCACATCGATAACTAACACTTCCGCCAGTTCAGAAATTCTTTTACTTATTGTCTTCCCTGTTACTGTTTTTAAGAAGAAACAAATATTATATAGAATAGGACTGGAAGAAATCCGATAAATCCTAACTTGTCTTAATAGGTCAAAAATCATTAGGATTTCAACTCTGACAAAATGATTTTCTTTTCATCATCAGTTCCACTGTCCCTTTAATGCCCATGGGACTCTAGTTACTGAAGAAACAGACAACCAGCTCCAGGATGATCTGTTGGCGTCAACTCTCAGGATTTCCGGCATTATCATGTCAGCCGACGCTTTGATGTTGTCTAACCAGCACTTGAGTTGCATTGAAGAGGTTATTATGACGTGACGTAGCCAAACCATGACATTTTCCGACGCGTAATTGGATAGAGGGGAGATTCCTGACAGCCCACAAGACTTTTGACATTGCTCCGTACATAGTCATTGGTTTTGTCCTTCCAGTAGTAGATGTAGAGGCCGATATCTGTCAATCTCCGCCGCATGTGTATGAACATCTTGTATTGCTCAATGTGTAATATCCGTTTTTGTTAAGCAACTGTAATGAAAAGTTTATCAACTTAAATATTAGGTACACGTGACATTTAAGAACAAATTTGCAGTAGGGTATCATACGTTAGTTTTGGTTTAGTTTTGTTTATATTGTTTTAAAGCATATCAACCTCGATGAGTCATTTAATGCCGACAATTTTTTTTTTATTGCTGGTAATATTTTGTTTTGTCAAAAATCTGTTTCTGGTAATATTTTTCCTTCAAAATTGTATTCCTGGTAATACTTTTTTGCAAAAAAGTATTGCTGGTAATAGTTAACTATTTGCCCATAACTGGGACACTAACAGGGGCTACCCCTGGGTCAGGGTGGACCTGGGTACACCAGCAATTAAGAGGTGGTTCCATGCTCCTCAAAACCTCCTGATCAGAGGCCTTGCTGCTGGACGTAGTTTATGGTCTTACCCATGACGTGGATGCAATTTAACGTCTTACCCAGGACAGAACATACATTATATTTGCGCGGAATGTTTGCACGGTAGATAAAAGAAAAAATATTATTCTCCACCATAACAACACAAAAGTGCAAGCAGAAAGAAGAACACAACTTTGAAACTTGGTTTATTTTTTTCTATCCAATTCGCCATATTTCTCTGATCTTGCATCAAACGATTATTATATTTTTCGAATGTTGCGAAATGATTTTTTATGGAAAACTTTCTCTGTTAAAAGCTATTACAGTGTTTGTCGAAAACTTTTCCGCATCAAAACCTGCGGAATTCTCTCATAGGCTATTGAAAAGCTGATTGATAATAAGGTAACAAATATGTGGAAATAATGGTGAATATATATGTGAATAAAATGTAATTATGCTTTATTTTTGAAGAATAAAGTTGATCAGCAAAAACGAAAAAAAATTTATAGATCTACTGAATATTTTAGTCGATTTTCTACTTCAGTTTTTTTCAATGATTTTACTACTTCCCGTTCAACATTCATTTTGGAATCACATCTTTGTGGCATTAAAAGATCAACTTACTTGATCTCGGTCTCTCTAACTAATACTGAGAGAATCCCAAACAAATGACAAACAGGAATAAATGCGTCGATTAAATTTTGATCGGATTATCTATTGCCCAATTTTGCCAACCACCGAGGAATAAAAAAAAACAAACTAAAAATTAGAATGATTCTCATAATATTCTGGTGACTAAAAGATATTCACTTTTTCCTAGTGTCATTAAAGTAGTCATGGATATTGTTATCCTAATAATCCTCTTGAGAATACTTCTGCCAATAGCAAGATGGTTTTATTTTGTTCATTTCTGCAGATACCTTGTTTCCTGTTTGTTATAAACACATTTTTAAGATGTAGTTAATTAAATTGGTAACGTTCTAACAAGACTTGACAATAAATTCTTGCCAAGGCATAGATACATCACAAAAGTTACACTATTAACAATTGAAGTTAACTATATGCACTGCAACCAGAAATAATATTTATTTCTTTTACTACAGACTTATTTTTTTTTTCTACAGACTAAGGACGCCAGACCAAGGTTAAAAAATAAAACAAAACCTAACATGCATTTTTATTTAATTTTCTGAAGTTAATAGGGATCCGGTTTCGTTACGGAAATCAATCTTCCGACGTATGACAAAACAAATATGCTCATACGACGGAATCTCTTAAAACAATAAAAATAAATATATTCGCAATCTCGGGAGCAGGCTAATATGATTTTTACGAATTATATATGTATATATATTCGAAATCTATAGGTCCTAATTCATTGCAGTATAGAAAAAAGCCCCGGAGTTACCAATTCCAAAATAATTTATTTATTTTTATTTTAAGAAATCACAAATCTATTTTGTTTGCATATTCGAATAAATTTACGATGAATTTACTTAGCAAATTTGACGATGAATTTAATTAGCAAAATGGAGCCGCTATTAACATTATAAGCTTTATTATTTTTTATATTCATGATATGTAGTCTGTGCTTAATCTATATTAATAAAACAAAAATACTGAAAACAATAATTATTTCTGTTGAGAAAATGCTGGAGACATCGAGATACAAGAAATTCTAAATGGGCAATTAAAACCATGATCCAAAACTGACATTAATCACAATATTTTGTCGCGTGATTACTTCTCGCTGTACAAGCAGAACATACTTTTAAAATATAGAATCACTTGCATTTAACGCTTTGCTCTAACCGTGATTGATATCCTTCATTTGATGCTAATTATCTAGTTAGAATGATATCTGTTACAGAGAAAATGCTGGAGACATCGAGATACAAGAAATTCTAAGTGGGCTATTAAAACCATGATCCAAAATTACCATTAATCACAATCTTTTGTCGTACATCTCTCTTTTCCTTCAAAGTTGGATTAAGACTTAACAGCACATTCCAAGTGAGTTACTTCGTCATCCGCTTCCAAACGCTTAAAGCTGGCATTAAGATAAAAAGCGTCTAACAACAGCTTTTATAAGACATCCAGTCCTGATGCTAATTACGTGAGATAATTAGTAATATCTATCCTTGAATCCGCTTCAACTCTCAAATGATCTATTAAAGCGTTGGCAATACGATTTATCTCTTACTGCGGAACAAGTCGAATTTATTTGTGTGTAATTAAGACGGATGAGGAGGCTGTCCCTTCAGGTGTCATCATTTTTAATTTCTAATTAAGCATACGTTGGATATTGAGAATATTTTCCCGCAAGAGCCTGCTCCACAGCATATTTTCCTTGACTGTTCTTGGAAAATGAATTGTCAAATACAATCCAAAATTTAATAAAAACCTTCAAAGAAGCATATCTTGTACTTTAGATTGATCATCTTTGAATATTGAGGTTGTAAAATGAAGTAATTTAGATGTATGAGAAAAGTAATCCGGACGCTATAATCTAGGGAAAAAGACAGATTCCAAGAAAGCCTCTTGTTGTAAGCATTCAGCTGCGTTATTTGGCAATATACGACTAACGTTACCATACAGATAATCCGCGCTGTTTGTATTAAGATGATTTAAATTTCCTTGAGCTTTTAATGCCCCAATTCGATTTGGTCAATATAACCGAGATCTTTGGTTAATGTTAAGGAAACTATGCTGAATCAAAACACTTCCGTTCCAGAAAATGTTAATAACTGTTTATAGCATATTTCTGCTTCATTGCCGTAACCATACACAGGGTCTATTTTTTCGTTATTAACGTTAAATATTTAATTCACCAGGAATAATAGGATGCACATTCCTTTTACTGAAATAAACATTAAAAATTGTACTCAGTATATTTGATACTATTTTATTTTTCATTTCACATATAATGTATGTATATATATATATATATATATATATATATATATATATATATATATATATATATATATAGGGTGCAACAAAAATACTTTGACAAACATTGGAGGCAGCTCTTCACACAAAAACAAGAATAAACATTCATATTAACGTGTAGCCAGAAATCATTCATTTTTTAGCTATTAAGTTTAAAGAATATTTAAAGTAGATGGGGGTTTTGCTGTCGTTTAGACTGTGTCACATTGGTTATTCCTGTACATTTGTGGCTAGTCTGTCTTCAAATTTTAACGTGTGTAGTATTGAGTTAACTGGGAAGCTTTCCATTTCGCAATCTCCGGAGCAGGCTTATATGATTGATTTTTACAAACGGTCTACGAATGGTAATGGGCGCGAGGCTGCACGGCTGTATCGGATTGCGTTTCCAGCCAGAAGTCACCCGAATTATTCAACCTTTGCTGCTGCTTATTGTGAACTTGCTGAGACAGGATATGTGACATCACAAACTATAGATCAACGAAGACCGATATCCGCTCTTGCACCAAGCACACGTCAAGTGAACATAACATGTCGCACATATCATCGTAGCACATGGTGGTTACTTGAAGAGCAGCTTTTGTATCTTTAACATTAGCAAAGTATGCAGGTTCTTTCACTCTTTGCTCAGGAGAGACGTTTTGTTAAAGACTTGCTGCACAAACTGCTAATCCATTTTTTGGCACTTCAGTCTTGTTTATGGATGGGGAAACATTTGGAAAGATCGAATAACAACATCACACAACCAACATTTATGGGCTGATCAGAATCTCCCTGGTACAATACACACTAGCATCAGTTTGCGCCTAATTTGTGGGATGTAATTGTAGGTGACTGTCTATTAGGTCCATATGTTCTCCCAGCACAAGAGCACCCCTGCTAATACGAAGTTGCATGGGATTCGTGCATCATGGGGCCCCAACACATTTTATTCACATTGTTCGCGATGCACTGGCTGTGGTAGAGGAACACCGATTCCATAGACTGCATGCTCCCCCGAAATGAATCCTTTGAAACCACCTAAAACAATTGTTTCACCCAGCAGACATTAATAATGCAGAATCGCTTAATCCACGTGTCATGGGGGCATGCAAAACCATTCAAAACTGTGTGCGAGTAATTGAAAGGGTCCGCCAGTCAACGATCCTGCGGGTGCATGCGTGTGTAGAAGCAAGCAGGGGTTATTTTGGACATATGTTTATATGGAAATTTTACCTTGTTTTTGTCAGGAACTCCCCGTTAAAGTTTGTAAAAGTATTTTTAGATTCTATGTTTGTATTTCAAAAGGGTCTACCGTAAACTTTAAATTTAAGAACTCAAAATGTTTTGCGAACATATGTTTATGTAGATTTTTTCCTTGTTTTTGTGTAAGGAACCCACATCCGAAATTTTTCAAAGTATTTTGGATACACCCTATATATATATATATAGATGTGTGTGTGTGTGTATACGCAAGTATATGATTGGTGTATACGAAATAAATTCCAATAACCAACAATTACTATTCTTAAAAGATTGCTCAATAGAAAGTAGAGCAGATAAAATTATTTTTTTTAAGTATAACATAAATACCTTATAAAATAACTACAAAAATAGTCATTTTGTTTCATTTGCGGGGGTGTGAGAGAGAGAGAGAGATAGAGATAGAGAGGGGGAGATAGAGAAAGAAATAGATGACTGATATGAAGTATCCGAACAAAGCATGTGAGAAGGAATATAGAAGAAGTATTAAAAAGAAAAAGACCTAAAGTTTAATTCGTATGAAAATATGGCCCTATAAGTAACCCGAGTATCACGGTATGTATGTATTCCGATATATATATATATATAATAGATTTCTGAAGAGCCTCCTCCCAGAATGGACAAACTGGGAGGAGGCTCTTCAGAAATCTATTACTTGGAAGGACATTTGGCAGATGGCTCCACTTAGGTTGAGCTATTTAATACGTTCTACGTATGACCTGCTACCATCTAAGAACAATCTTGTTAAATGGAAGATCCCACTTGTCCCCTGTGTAAGGAAAAAACACAAACATTAGAACATGTTCTTAGTTCCTGTAAAACAGCCCTTGTCAATGGCAGATATACATGGAGGCACAATAGTGTTTTGGATGAGCTGGTCAAAATTATGAAGAAGTATATGATGTCTGAGTCATCTAATTCAGTCCAGGAATTTGTTGCAGAAGGAAAAAGATACGTCGGCTCTAAGCAAACAAGGAAATGTCATGCTATACCCGGGAAAAATCTCCTTAGTTCTGGTGGCATCTGGGAGGTATCTGCAGACCTTCCTGGTTGGCGTAATGATTATCCCAAAATAATATCAAGTAAAGGTCTGCCACCAGATATTGTTCTTCTGTCAAGGGTGAACCATAAAATCATCCTGGTTGAATTAACAGTACCATATGAATGCCGGATGGAACAAAGCCACGATTATAAAACTAATAAATATGAAAATCTAAAGTCAGAGCTAATAAAGGAGGGGTATAATGCAATTGTTAGAGCAGTGGAAATTGGAGCAAGGGGTTTCGTTTCAGGCACTCTGTACCAATTTCTTGGCCAAATTGGAATCAAAGGGCGTAATAGGGCCAAAAGTATAAAACGCCTAATAGAAATAAAAGAAAATAGTTCTATGTGGATATGGAAAAAACGAAATACTCCGTGGAGTGTTTCAGCGAACATGACGGCATGACATGACTGATCGTGAATGCGTAATGAGGTTCACGTTGCATTTTCAGAACGCGAGTTTTGCCGTTTTTCGGAATTTTCGTAAATTTAATTTCGCCGTTACACATTCGAACTAGTTTATCTACAACACTTGTATATCGTTATAATGGGGCCTCACATCAGTGAGGGGGGCCGGTGTGCAAATGAAACCGTTGAGAGGAAGGCCCCGAAACGGTGGACATTCTCTCCTGATGACCCCAGTTTAAAATTCGAGAGGAACACATCAAATTCAGTGAAGCCATATGCCGTAGTGAAGCTCGGTGGAAGTGTCATTGGCATGAGGAGCATTACACATTCAGCTCGCTTCAGGTGAGTTTCAATTACTTTCCAGTAATTTCCTTCTATATATATATATATATATATATATATATATATATATATATATATCCATCTCCATCTCCAATTCATAGCATTTTATATATATATATATATATATATATATATATATATATATATATATATATATATATATATATATATGCTAGGAGTAGAAGATATGTACGATCATGGCTCTCCACAACGTTCTATATCTTTTTTATTATAGCTATTTGTCCTTCCATCCGTTTATACATACCTATTTGGTAGGTTACAGTATATATCAGAATATATTGCGAGTTTGTTTTTAACGTAAAAAATAGTTTGCACAGGTAATTTTTGATGTGGTTAAAAATCATGAATATTAAATGACCCATTTAACTATACAGATATCACTTTTTTCTGTAGGGCTAAAAATCATGATAAATAATTCAGAGGTAGCATTATATATAAAGTCGACTTATACACAAGTATATACAGTAACTGACCTCACTCACTTACTCACTCACTCACTCACTCTATCCCTCCCTCTCCGCTTACCATCTTCCTTGCAATATGTTCTGCGCATATCAAATTCTCTAAGCCCCCTTTATTTATTATGTTTCTTAGAAATTTTAACTGACTCTTATTTAGTTTTTGTTTCGATTTTATTTAAAACTTCGTTATTCATTTGTTTATTCCACAATGTCCAACATCTTCTGTATAACCAAATTTCTATGGCCTCTGTCACTTGTTAATCTTTAAGAAAATTGTTCTGCAATCACTTCCATATCGGGTGGTGGGGGTAGATATCGCAGAACTGTTTCGTATTATTTTCTTTCTTTCTGAATAACATTTAACAATGCATAACATTCGGAAGTCTTTTTTTGCTATCCAAAGGCGACGACAGACAACGGTGTTTTACTACCAGCCTTCTGTTTAACACTTCCCGCAGGTTTAAATTTTTGTACCTGCTTGATATTGGAATCTCCCGTTTGTAGTTAACATCTTAAGCTCTTTCACTAGCTGATAAAAATATACAGTGTGCGATGGATATTTGTCGTCTAAATTATGCAAAAATGTAAATAATACTAACATCTCATTTCAACAGATATATTTACTAAAATTCTACAAAGTATCTTGCAATACTAAAGAGTAAATTTGTTCAATAAAATCGCCATTTGATTCAACCACGGCCTCCAGACGATTTCGGAATTTCCTAGTAAAGTGTCGCTATTTTATATTTTTAATTTTGCGCATGCGCGTTGTTTGTCTTTGGTTTTGCCGACTGCACAATATAGTAGGGTGAGTTGGGCATCACCTGTGAGAAAAAGAAGGCCATGACGCAATTCACTACGCCAAAAAATGACGCAATTCACTACGCCAAAAAAAAAACGCCAGAAATGGCGGCATGCTGTACTGCTTGGAATTTCAGTGTGTCAGTCTGAGGACGGTGCACTGGATTCGAAAAGATTTGCGTAAGTCTAATGGTGTTTGGCGTGATCACTAGTAATGGCGACGTTATGCACACACACACACACACACACACACACACACACACACCTATATAAGCACAACCCCCCCCACACACACACACATGGTTGTTGGTGTTTTATTTTATTTTGTTATATGTATTAATTTATTTTGGTATAAACTCTGATAATAGGTATTCTGTGTAAAATTATGATAGTTGAAGATTGCTATAATTTTTATTTTTAATTTACAGAAAACCTTATTGTTATTATATTAAAGCTGGTTATTTCCTTGTTTTTTTTTTAGTTTTTTGATGACTGTGTATATGTGACTGGTAGAAATTTCATTTTGTAATCCTTATTGGTTATTTTTATGGTGTTATTAAATATGCTGGGAGAGGGGGTAGTTTACGTTAATAATTATGACGGTTTTATATCGTAATGGTAGAATTGGTGTGATAGTAATGTGTAAGGGGGTTGGTTGCAATGATAATATAAGTGGTTAATATTTATTGTAAATTGTTAGTAGTGATTAGTAATGTTGGTGGGAGAATAATAAAAACCTATAAATGTAATTATTGTGGTGCTAGCTTGAACTAAAGAGTGGTTGTTGGTGTTCTATTTTATTTTATTTTCTATATTTATTTGTTTATTTTGGTATGAATACTGGTAATAAACATTTATTCTCATGGTTACATATGGAAATTATATCTGATCTTATTGGGTTTTTTTTTTAAGGTATTAAATATGCTGGGGGGATAATATACGTTAATGATTATAGTGGGTTTATATGTTAATAGTAGATGTTATGTGTAAGTGATGGTGTTGGGTGTTGGTGGTAATGATAATATTATTAGTTAATAGTTATTGTAAAGTGGTAGAAGTGATTACTAATGGTGGTGCAATGATAATAACGATAGAGGCAATTATTGTGATGGTATCTTGAAATTAAATTTTGATTGTTGGGGATTTGTCTATTTTATCCGTTTGGTATGAATTCGGATAATAGGTACTTGTTCTCATGCCTACATTTGGAGATTATATCTGATTTTTTTTAGTAAATTCTTTTGCGGTTTGTGTGATATTATTGCTACTTTTTTGTGTAGGAAAAGTAGACATTTTTTTGTAATGTTGCTGTAAGGAGGGGCTTTTTTCAATATTTCAAAACTTATTGTTGGTGTGATATTTTTGTCTTTTTGCTGCCATATGTATGTAGAAAGTGTAGTGCTGTTCGAATATTTCCTGTTGGTGAATGAAAGGTTGTGATTGTTATTCCTCATCTTGAATGGAACTTCGGTGGCACCAATGTAGTGCATTATGTTGTTGTTTGCACTTACCATGGCCTTGTATATTGTGTTCGTAAGTTGGCAATTTCCCTGGAGTGGACATGTTGTTTTAGTTCTGCAGTTGCATATTGGATCCTTGGTTTCATTTTTGTAGGTTGTCATTTTTTTGTTTTGGCTTTTGATTATTTATTTTATGTTTTTTGTGCAGCTGTAACTGATTTTTACGTTACTTTTACGTCCACATACAGTTTCGCTGTATCACAGCTCTTCAGTGTTGATAGACGTCCGATTCCTTCAAGCATATATTGGGGAAAATATATGACAAAGTGGAGAATGTGGAACGTTTAGTCCATCACGACGTCATCGGACGAAATTTGTTTTATTAGTGCGACTACACAGGAAAGAAGGATGCTGAGGAATCTAAATTTTTAATTTTAAAGATTTTTTGATTTTTTTTAATCTAGCTGAGATCATTTGAATACTTATTCTTTTCATTTCCAACACTGAGATACCTACAAACGAAACTGATGAAAACAAAAAAAAAATTACCGAAAAGAAATCAGATTAAAAAAAGACATTTCCCAGCATCCCTTGTTCCTGAGCATATATAGTTACATTAAAATAACAAATTTAATCCGATCAATTCCAAATGGACGAAACGCGTCACAACAATACAGTTTTTCTTTTCCATTTTGTCAAACACTTTTCGCTAATACTGTTCTTGACATATAAAAAAAAAATATATATATATATATCGCTAACACTTATATGCATATATCATATATATGCGTATGTGTGTCTGTGTGCGCTCGTGTATAGGTGAGATAAAACTGTAGTTTTGATGTATACTATAATTATGTGTAAAAATACTCGCTATCAGTGATATTGCGTTCAAGTATAATAGATTATCGGCACTCGATGATGTTCTTAGTCTCCACACTTATGTGTTTGTCTGTGTGTGTGTGTATATATATATATATATATATATATATATATATATATATATATATATATATACACACACATATATATATATGTATATATATATATGTATATATATATATATATATGTATATATATATATATATACACACACGTAAGTATATATATATAAATATATACTTATGCGTATATATATATATATATACTTATGTCTGTATGTATATATATATATATATATATATATATATATATATATATATATATATATATATATATATATATATATATATAATTGTCCGTCTAAAAGCAACAAGTTTGACTTTCTTTGGGTTCGTTACCTTGACAGGAGATCCGGTTAGAGATGCAATTATATTTCATGATATAATGGCACCTGTGACGAATCAGAAAGTTACCAATCTCCCTGAAAGGCAATGTCACCGAATGAATGATATTATGAACCGGAAACAAGTCTTCTTTCTTTTGCAATAATCTAAATGCAATGATCGATCGTAATGCATTTCTGCTTTCAGAATATA
Source organism: Acanthosepion lycidas (assembly GCA_963932145.1). Lineage (NCBI taxonomy): Eukaryota > Metazoa > Mollusca > Cephalopoda > Sepiida > Sepiidae > Acanthosepion > Acanthosepion lycidas. Next base: position 126,254,748 of record OZ010577.1, on the reverse strand, counting down.
TCGTGTCTTTTAAAGGTGACAGACAAGTACCGATTTGTGCTAGTATATATCATATCATTAATCGCACCATTGAATTAAGTTCAATGCAGTGAAATGTATAATAATAAATGTAGTACCTTACATAAATCTACATGTAAGTGGAGATTAAATAAATGCTATTGCGGCGTATCATATATACGCTTACATGTATATGTTTATTCATAAGTTATATGGAATCTCTCAAATTATAAAACACAGAAACACGAACATACCCAAGCACACACGCGCGCGCACACACACATATACAGTGAGGGGAAATACATATTCATACACTTGAATATTTTTATAAATGTAAAAGCCTTAAATAAAACAAATCTCGGGACATTTTATGTATAAAGATACATACTATTAAAAATAATAATAAACTTAATTAATTCTTATTCTAACAGAAATTAATGCATTTTCTTAATTCTAACTGGGGAAAAAGTATTCGTACAAATCAAATATTAGAATAAAATAATCAATTAATTATGAAAAAAAGTATATTTTAGAAGTTCCAGTAATGTTATCAGTAATTATAGTTAACGCTATTAGCCATTATCAAAGCATTCTGCAATTTCTAGTCTTACGAGAAGGTTCTAATAATGCCTAAAGGTAAAAAAAAAATGACTATTCCACAAAAAATACACATTTTGTCTCTTTGGAAAGATGGGAACAGTTACAAAACGATTTCTAACCACCTGAATATTCCTTTTACTACAATTGCTTCGTTCATAGCAAGGTTTAAAACTCGTAACATGGTCGAAAACCAAAGACAAACAGGTGCTCCAAGGAAGATTTCTCTAAGATCAGCAAGGGTATTAGGACGCCAGATCCAACAAAATCCACAGGTTAACCGAGAAGAGCTGCAGGAATATCTGCATGCATTAGGGATTAAAGTGACCAAGCGTACAATAAGTAATGAACTACACAAAAACAGTCTGAAATCAGGCATCCCAAGGAAGACTCCACTCCCCTTGAAACGACACAGACATGCGAGGCTAAAATTCGTTAGATAGCATAAGGATAAATAATATTCGTTTTTGGAAAAAGTACTATGGACTGATGAAACTAAAATAGAGTTGTTTGGTCATAATTATGTTTGGTGGTGGCAGTATCATGATATGGGGCTGTTTTTCTGCAAAAAGGTGTTGGTTGAATATCAATCATAGATGGCAAGATGAATGCCGAAAGATACCACAAAATCATTTACAATTTAATGCGTTCTGTTGAGAGACTTCGGCTACCTTCTGATAGGGTTTTCCAACTGGATAATGATCCTAAGCATACCGCAAGATCTACAAGAGAATGGTTAGCTGAAAGTAACGTTGATGTCTTGCAATGGCCAAGTCAGTCCCCAGTCTGGAACACAGTCGAGAATTTATGGCGATATTTGAAAATTCAAATTGGGAAATGGGCACCAACAAATATCAAGAATTTGAAGACAATATGCCAAGAAGAATGGGACAAAATACCACTCAATGTTGAACTCAATAAAGGATATTCCACAAATTATTAAATTAAGTTAATATGCTTTTTTTTGTTTTGTACGAATACTTTTTTCATCAGTTAAAATGAAAAAAAAAATTAAGTTTATTACTATTTTTTTTAATAAAATGTATCTTTATACACAAAATAGATCAAATTTTGTTTAGTCAAGGCTTTTACATTTATAAAATACAATTTTTCATCTGTACGAATATTTATTTCCCTCACTGTATATATATATTTAGTTGGATTGATCAATTTGTAACTTGGGTTTCACACTCTCATTGATCGTCAGACAAACTCCTGGCGATCGCAGAGAGCGTGAAACCGAGGGTTATTAACTCACACCAATCCCAAAAAATATGCTCTTTTATTAAGCGGTTTCCAATAAGTGCCGCACAAATATATAAATAATATATATAAATATTGCATATATATATATATATATATATATATATATATATATATATATATATATATATATAAGGAAGGCTTTATAGTTAATCCAGCAAGAATAAATTTTAAAGAGAGACGTGGCCGGATTTAATTCTTCTAGGCGGGCCTTTTGGAAGTGTTTGTCGGCCATAAAATAAAAATCCTACATGCCTGGGAATAGACAGCTTTTTTGGCGATGGCACTTGAAATGAAGATATTATGGGTAGATAGATATTTGTGATAATGAGATTACTTATTTTTGATGTGTATATCTCCCACTTTAGACATTCCAACAACAATATTCACAACAAATATTAAACTTAAACTGTAAATCCAAAAATGTGATTAATACACTCTAGTACACAAAATGTAACAAATTCTATATAGGTATCACTTACACACTAAACAACAGAATTTCCCTTCTCAAAAGCAATATTAAATTACCAGACAACAGAAAAAATGCTGTGTCACAACACCTCCTCAAATGAAAGAAAAGTAAATTAAAAATTATGCCAATATATCGAACATACGATTACGCTTACGTACAAATACAACAAAATAAAACTTCACAGATAAATTTAAACCATAACTAAACAAATCATAATTCACACTCATATGAACATGCCATATACACATATTGGCAAAACACACCAGTCAGACTACACACCCATAAACACATAGACCTACAAACACATACACACACGCATACACACAAACGCAACATACAAAATACATGTTGTTATGCATAGATTTCTTTATTATAATATATAATATATACGGAGAACGAATATAAAGACACACGGGTAAAAACAACGCATCAGACGAACCACACGCACACACAGACACAAATATTCCAGAACACCAGAATATATATATATATATATATATATATATATATATATATATATATACACACGTACTAGCAAAAAAACACACAACCACACACATAATATCCAAGGACGGAAGAAAATTTAAGCAGATACACGTTGATATAAAAAGATAATAACGAAGAATCCATCCTTTCCCATTCTCTGACCAATACTATTTGTTTATTTACACTTCAAGCAAAGGAATATTCTTCCTCCATGTGAAGATGAGTTTGCATTACGCCTAACCACAAAAGACAATTGTTAAACGCCTCACCATAAGAAAAATTTATTCTTTTTTATAATATGCGGAAATAATCATTCTTCGCCTGATAAATGTAACAAGACCCGAAACATGTGTAGCAGAACATATATCAATTAATTATAATATATAAAAATTATCCACATTATATATATATATATATATATATATATATATATATATATATATATATATATATATATATATATATGTGTGTGTGTGTGTGTGTGTGTGTCTGCACTGATTACTTGCTTAATAATTTAGTCTCAATTTCTGGGTTACTTCATTTAATGAAAGCTTTTTGCTTGACATTGATTGTGAACATTCCGATGAATTTTCCAAGAGTAAACATTCGATCTTAGGCATTTTACATTTGTGACAATGTAAAACTTGGACAAAAAAAAAAAAAAAAAAAATAGAAACCCGAGACAGATAAAGCTACGGCATCACCCCCATTAGGAGTTGGATGACATACCCAGTCGAATTTTTAAATTATTTAAAAAAAGTAACTGGTCATTTATTGTAGCTTTTAAGTTTGAAATCATTATTTCTTGAACGTATCTATCAGAGAAAATGTTGAATTTTATTATCCTGTTAGTAAATACCTATAGACTCTTCCTTTCTTGTTCCATTTGAACTCAGGGATAGATGACTAACGGCTAGATGAATAAAACTTAAACAAGGCCATAGATATGAAGTTTGAAAAATAATTTCTCTCTTTATGGGACGTTAACTTACCAAAAGACGATACATTTTAGCAACGAGATTGGCTTCTAAAGCATGCGTATATATGACCTTTATGACCCCTTATCAATTCTATTCTATTTATAATTTTTATTTTTTTATTTTGGCACCAATATTGAAATGACTTTGTTGGACCCTTTTGTGAGTGTTTTAGAAATAAATATTTCGCTGGGATTAAGGGGAGTTTAATTTTCAATGATTTATTTTGATTGGAGTTAGAAAAATATATGCTAGGTTGAAATTAATAAGTAATTCTGCACTCAAAATTCCCTAACTAGACGTAACTAAATAGGTCGACGCCATATTAACCCTACACTTAGATCTCCTCCAATCTTACCATTTCTCAAATCGGTATTTTTGTTGTTGAACCGAATATTTGTTTATCCCTTCATCGTGAGACCGATAAATTTGATAAATAAAATTGGCAGATGATCTCAAAATTAACCTTCAATTTATTGTTAAATAGGGCAAGAAATGGCTTGTAAACATTAACGCCCTCAAAAAAAATTGCTGTGTTTTAGTCCTCTTATGAAACAATTTTTGTTTTCTATGAGTATATCGGATTACAACCTACCTTGGTCTAACTTTTTCCATTGATATGACGTGGATTAGTTATATTGAATTAATTGCTTAGTTTGCTGCTAGGAAATTTGGTTTACTCTGCTGTGTTAGAAACTTGTTTTCACAACAATCTAACTTGAACGTTTGTGCATTGAATATTACTGCGAGATTTTTTTCCCTAGTCTTTTTCTCCTGTTATATTTCACGAGATTCCAAATAAAATCCAAGGAAATGGCTAAAATGATATCCTGACTTCATTTGTGGATTTTCCATCGTCGTGACGCAGATTTGATGTGTCTTTTCTATAAATAATTTCATGTATTTTTTTGTTCTCATCAGCTTAATTCTTGTTACGTCCAGTGATTTAATTCAGAATAAGTACTAGACTGGTAGCTACTTATTTATTATTGAACTAGATCGACGTAATTCCTATTCTAATATTTTTTTCTTACATTTCTTGCTTCTGGAAATTTCTTCCGATTTTCTTACTTTTCACTCACCTACATTCTTCAAAAGGTTAAATGAAACATCAATCGATGCCTTATGTTTTCCTGAATCTTTTATTGTCTATTGTTCCTCACTAAATTTTCTCATTTTCTTTTACTCTCAGTACCTCCGTTGCCCTGCACGCAAAGGAATTATTAAAATTATGCTTTTAACTAACAAAATCATTCAATTATTCAGCTTAAATGTGAATATTTTAAAATAGACAGAAACCTACATGTAATAACAACGTTTATTTAGTCAAAAATATATATATTTACACACAAAGTTTATATTCTAAATCTTAGCTAAGAAATTATAGATCATATCCAAGAGAGAGTAAACATGAAGACATCTGACGCTGCCTGTATGATGCGAGTAAGTTTATGCCTAAGATATCAGTGATCAACAACAGTCCAGTTCTTTCAAAAAGAACAGTTATCTTTCTATAATGTCGGTTCTCTCGTTAATATAAACACGTGAATTTATCACCGAGGTTCCTGATGCTTTTTACTCTATGTAACTTTTGTTGGGAAGTGTAATAGAAGCTGGTTCACGGCGCCAAATATTTCATGAATATCTTTGTGGCTCGAATCTACTTTAAACTTAATAGTCTCTTTAATATTTGCTGTTCCTATCTTTGCCTAGTAACGTAAACTTTTCTTTCAATCATGCAGTATTATTACCATAGATTAGAGATTTGTCCGTTGTGTGAATTCTCGTGACACTTCTTGGTCATTTCATTTTGCGATCCCCTAAGCTATGGGTTAAATCAATCTAATTATTAACAAATTGTATAGGCAAATTTCACTAACAAAAAATAAGGACAGAATTTATTCTTACATTCCAAATTACGTTTCTTGTTTTAAATAACCCAAAAAGAGTACTATAGCCGAAAAACTATTTAGATTAGATTATAGACTGAAAGTGCGGCGAGAAGACATATACTTGCATTATGTCCCTTGGAACTTTGCGCAGATATCCAATTAGAGTAAGATAAGACACGTGTGTGTGTGTGTGTGTGTGTGTGTGTGTGTATGTGTGTGTGTGTGTATGTGTGTGTGTGTGTGTATGCGTGTGTGTGTATGTGTGTGTGTGTGTGTGTGTGTGAGAGAGAGAGAGAGAGAGAGATAAACTAATTAATAACTTCTAAAATATAATATACATTTGGAAAAGGTTGGAGAATTTATCGACTAAACAAATAAAAATTAGACTAATAGAAAAATCGTGGTAAATAATGACTATCATATAATTCTTTGCAAGTCCGTTACACCTGGCGATTAACACAGATAAATAATGGACGTTACGACACTGACTAATTTGAGTGAGAAAAGAAATTACGCAGAAGAAATAAAGAATGAAGGAAAGAACCCCGAAAATGAGAAAGAGACATAGCGAATAGAGAGTAGGCGATAAGTTTCTTATGAGATTCCCGTCCGTTAATTTCTAGCGAGCACTTTTTTAAAAAAGGTAAATGCTACGAACTGCTGATTTTTACTTCCTTTGTTTTTTTCTTATATATATATATATATATATATATATATATATATATATATATATATATATATATATATTGTATTCATGGACAAGCTCTTTGAGAGTAAATTACCGTGTTGAGACATATTGTTTATTCCGATTATTTTCGACATTAGCACAATGTCATCCTCAGAATTTTGATGTGTTCATATCAAAGTTTCAATTTTTACTAGTGAAGTGAAGACCCCTAAGTTTAGTGCTACAAGCTAACGCTTCAGGGGTGGTAACTAAGTTATGAGATTATCGAGAATTTAAAAAAAAAATACGTATAAAAAGCTATTGGTACAAACCTCGATATGTTTAACTATCTACTGTAAACATTTTAAAATATTTGTCTACTATCCATTATTAATTTTATTAAGAGTTAGTTTCATTTATTTTTAATATAGATAGCTTCAAGAATTATTAGTTTACTTTTATTATTTTCATGGAGAAGTATAGAAATATTTTCAACAAGAATTTTTCTGAATTGCGACTGTGGACAGTTATACAGTTGCAAATGTTTAGAAATGTTAGACGCATAATTAAAATGAAAACTCAGCCGCCGAGACTACGTAGTTGTAGTTATTTTTTCCTGTTAGAGATACGATCTTCCAGAGGGCATTTAAATTTATATACAATGTTGGTTATCTGCAACATTCAACGCTCATTTTAGCAGATATATTTACCAAAATTACACAAAATATCATGAAATGAGAATGAGTAAGTTTCTTCAATTGCAATTGGCTTCTGCTTTGATTTCTGACGACCTCGGAATCTCCTGCAAGTAAGTCTCCTTGTTTAACTTGGTGAATGCAGCCATAAACCTTGCTTTCATTTCATCTTTGATGTTACAAAGGTTTTTGTTGATCTCTCGTTGAACTGCAACCCACACATAATAATCAAGTGCGTAGCAGTCTGGGGCCCAAAGTAAGGAGTGATATGATCGCAGAAATTGTCGGACTACCGTGATTGTGTTCTCCTTTTTGTATGACATGTTGCAGAGTCCTGTTGCCAGACATAATGCCTTCTAGCAACCAGCCTCTTACCCCATGGAAGCACTACCATCTCCAGGAACTTTATAAAGGCATCTGTGTTGAGTCTGGGACCATCACCAACAAATTCGATAATTTCTTTTCCTATCAGAACTGTTTTCTTAGCTACCCTTTCATAATCTTCTTTAGATTCATCGAACTCTTTTTGAATCCTCTGCACTGTCCTTAGATTTACATCCAATCACTCTGAAATGATCGTAATGTAGCTTTCGGTGCGAACGCCAATCTTTACAGCCTGCCATTTCCAAATTCCTGGCGGAGTGAAATTCCGTCATGGTGCTATTTTTCTATTCAGTCGGTGCCTAACTATACTATGCAGTTAACAAAATCCCCCCCCAAAAAAACGCACATACGCGAAATTAAAAATAGAAACTGGCGAAATGTTATCCATCACATCCTGTATATGTATAGAAATATATAGACACATATAGTGTAAGCTAATAAAACTGTTTACACAAATCAGGAAAGGAAACACTTGTCTTTCGTCATTTTTAAACAGTTTCCTACGGGGGACCTTAATAGACGTTGCGTATCGCAGAGAAATTACTACACATCGGTGGCCCTCAGAAACGAAATTGAAAGTACTTGGGCAGAAACAAAACTGGAGAATTTGACCAACAATCCCTGCTCTAATCCGTCGAACTAATACATACCTGGAATCTAAATGCCACCATTTTGATCATCTCTTGTGACTGTAAAGCCCAAAATTAACTTTAAGATATAGAGTTATCTGAATAAATTCAGTAATACAATATCTATACAAGTTTTTACTTTCCTGAAATTTGTATACATTTCTGCTGCGGACTCTGCATATATTTTTATACTCCAGCGAAGATATATATATATACACTTCTTCTATGTGTCATCTGCCTTCAGAACTGTTGGTGGCTATGGCCCTCCATAATTTCGTTTCCTTTATATCTCTCAATAAATTTCCTCTTTCAGATTTCTCTCTTAAAACTTTTTTCGCTGTCCATTTACTCGGCCCCATTAGGTATGTTATGCGTCGTCTACCTCTGTCTCTTTTGCTCTCAGACTATCCTGTTAGTATCAGATTTTCCAAGTGAGCTTTCCTCATAATGTCCTCTATAAGTACCAAGTGTTTATTCTCGATGTTAAGTATAATTGTTCTTTTACTTCCATTTTAACTAAAACTTCGTCGTTGCGCACAAGCTCGATTCACGTTATTCTCAGCATCCTTTTGTAGAACCACTTTTCTCTTGATCAAATCTTAGCTTCACCTGTACCGAGATTTTCTATCATTCACTGCCATATGAGAAGACTGATATTGCGTAGCAGTTCAATACTGTTTGATTCTAAAAATGTTTTTCCTGTTTTCTTATTTCTTAGCTTTGGCTTTCAGTGTCGTACATTTCTTCCTATCTTAAAACAAAACTGTATTACTTGCTGGATTTTGATATCTCCTATTTGTAATTTGCCTGTTGGGCTGTTCATTTTGCAAACAACTATACGTCCTGTTTTCTTGCAATTGATTTTTTTCTCGCTTTCCTTCAGTTCTTTCTGTAGGAAATCTCGTAGCTTCGTTTAGCTTCTAGAAATGTAATTGGATCGCCTATATTCATCGAAAAATCGAGGGAAATATAAATTATTAAAAAAAATATATAAATAAATAAAATAATTTAAGAAATCGAAAACATTATTCTCTTAATTCCTGGCAGCGCGTGATATTATAATGCCGGTTCGATATTTTTCAATAGGTTCTTACTTCCCAGATAAACGTAATCATTCTCTATATTTTTGTTCTCGTTACCACTTCCCACGGTATTTCTGGATTATTTTTTTCTTTATTTGCTAACAATAATTTGATATTATATATATATATATATATATATATATATATATATATATATATATATATATATATATATATATGAATAAATATATATATATATATGAATAAATATGACAATAGGAAAACTGGTAATTGCTGACGCGTTTCGTCCAATGTGGACTTTATCAAAGCAAAATACGAAAATGAAATTAAATGAACAAAGTAACTAATAAAAACAAAAACAGAATGTACCTAGCAACTGGAATGTAGAGAAACGCTATTTTCATATTTTTAACTGAAAAATAACGTCAGTAATTGTCACGTGTGTAGAATATTGTCATTATAATTGTGTTGATGTATTCAACCATTTTCTTTTGATTTTATGAATCTGTTGTGTATATTTGTTTGTAAGAGCATTAATTTTGTTAAGAAAGGTGAAATAGGGAAAAAACCTGGGCGTAGATTAATATTTGGGTAGTTTACTATGGCGGCACTCTCCAGAATTTTCCTTCTGAGTGAGTTATTTTCTTTTTTTATGAGTGTAGCATTTTTAAAATCAAAATTATGGTTGAATTTATTTCTATGTATGACTAGTGCATTAGCTAAGTTGTTTTTTGTGAGGTCTCTTTTGTGCTCATAAATGCGTTTTCTCAAACTTCTACTTGTTTCTCCAATATATTGAGAGGAACAGTTTTGGCAATTTATTCTATAAATGCCTGCTTCAGAAATATTAGTGCTATTATTGGTTGAAGATCTTAGTATATCCATAATGGTTTTGGAAGTGTTTGTGACTATTTCAAGATTATTTAGATGGGATAGGTTATTCTGGATAGTGGACGTGACAGAATTGGTCGGTAGTATTATGTATCTGTTTTCATGTGATTTACTATTGCGGATTATGTTATTAGTCTTGTTGCGGTTGTATATTTTGTATGCCTTTCTTCTTGCGTTGTGGATGAAATGATATGGGTATTGTAGGTTTTTGAATGTGTTTTCTATCTATGTTTCTTCTTTAAGTAAATATTGGGGACTACAGATTCTTTTTTTCCCTATTTCACCTTTCTTAACAAAATTAATGCTCTTACAAACAAATATACACAACAGATTCATAAAATCAAAAGAAAATGGTTGAATACATCAACACAATTATAATGACAATATTCTACACACGTGACAATTACTGACGTTATTTTTCAGTTAAAAATATGAAAATAGCGTTTCTCTACATTCCAGTTGCTAGGTACATTCTGTTTTTGTTTTTATTAGTTACTTTGTTCATTTAATTTCATTTTCGTATTTTGCTTTGATAAAGTCCACATTGGACGAAACGCGTCAGCAATTACCAGTTTTTCTATTGTCATTTTTATTCATAAATATTGTCTCTCTACTGATTAATTCGGAGAAATTTTCATATATATATATATATATATATATATATATATATATATATATATATATATATATATATATATATATATATATATAAGGTATTATTAAACATTCACTATTGACGAGATATTTATTGTCGACCCCGCAGTGACGTGTTCTCTTTCAAAAATTTCATATTATGTAATTTTCGTTTATAGCATTATTTTTCATTGTTACACCCAACCACAAGTTAAGATTAGAAATTCATATCTGCATATTCGATCGGCAACGATAGCTTACTTTAAATCTCAGAAAGAAAGTTTAACAAGAACACAAGCATATCATGGGAGTGCGGTCAATCACGTGTACTTTTTCAAATAGATTTGATTACTGAATAAAGGAATTTAGCCAAATATATTAAATAAAAGAAACGAATTTACTTTAAAACATACCCATTTTCTTTTAAGCCTTTCACCCCAAGCATGGCGAGTAGCCACTGGTACGCAAGGGGTTACAGGCAGTTGGAGCGAGAGCAAATAGGATTAATAGAAGAAAGGATGAAGAGAAGGATATGGAATAGATCAAGGCTTCTGGAGACGTTTATTGACATTACATTTGAATAGTTGAAGATTAGAACTATCGGGGAAACAGGAAAAGGGGAGAGAGTTCCACAGGCGAGAGGTGCGAGACATGAAGCTAATGGAGTATGAGAGACGGCTACATTTAACAGTTTCGACAGTGAAAGGGTGTGAGCGTGATACCAGCCTAGTAGTACGCTTAAATTCATGAAGTATGTGACCCAGCAAAAGAAGCTTCTCGGATCAGTTACCATGAAAGTATGTTAAAAATAACTAATAAATAAATATATTAACCGGCGCAATAATAGTAACTACTGCGACGACTTAACCGAGTAATATTTTTCACAAATTTAATTTAATTTACATTTTTATCTTTTCTACGTCATATTTCTGGGAATAATGTCTATCCAATTTAGCCTACTCGTAACCAGGAAATATGGAAGTGTTATGAGGAAACAATCCCATGTCTGGTTCATGACATTTCAGTATTACGTAAGGTAAGAAAAATATGTAAGTCGAAAATCATCTGCGCATTAGCTATAACATATCATTAAGTTTGTCGCATTGACTTCTGCTCGTGCGTGCTTAGACTTGGTACTATTGTGACTACGTGATCAAAGTTTGAGATTGATTAATCCCGTTTTCTTGCAACGGTTACAATGTAAACGTGGCCGTTTCGTTAGTAGTGTGCATTAAAGAGGAACAAAGAGTCTCTGGTCAGAAGTTGGGTCAGGGGCTGAAATTCATTCGAACCTTTTAACACAATATGTCAACAGTGCACTAACGCAAAGAAGTGGATCATATGAGTGCATGGATGAAGTGGCCAGACAAGCGTGACAAGAAGATTCAGCAAGCTCGAAAGATAGTAATGGCAAACGGGCGAGTTAGCTTCTTCTCTGCAGATTCGAATCACTGCGATTTATTCCTCCTTGGTGCACACTGCTAACGGAGCGGCCATGTGTAAAATGTAACAGCAGCAAGAAAACTGGCAAGATCAAGGTTAATCTTCGATCAGGTGACCACAAGAGGAACAAATATAAATACACATGAGTACAAAACAGTATGACAAACCTAACGTTATGTCATAGCAACTGCTCGGATACTGTTTACTTAAACTCGTGTGTATATATAAAAAAAAAAATATATATATATATATATGTGTGTGTGTGTGTGTGTGTCTGTGTGTATGTGTATATATATATATATATATATATATATATATATATATATATATATATATATATATATACATAGTTGTATTGATGTGATTTTGTGGCCATGGAATTCACGCCCTTGCGATAGTCTGACGAACTCTGATATTGAACGCTTTCCAATAAGTACCGCACACACACACACACATATATATATATATATATATATATATATATATATATATATATATATATATATTACGTCATTATTTTTGCACCAACCTAATATATATATATATATATATCCTTAGGCTGAAACGCAATAGTCTTATAAATACACGAGTCTTAAGCTATGATGTGTACACAATAGTTTTCTCAGGTTAATAGTTAAAAATGGTTTCAAATCCCTAAAACCTTAAAGCCGATTCTTTATCTGATCTTATAGAGTAACGCTACAAAGACTACAAAACCCACAAAGGCCGAAAGTCACCAAATTTGATCCCTTCCAAAAACAATAACAAAGAATGAATTTTACATGTAACCAAATTTGAAAATGTTCACGTTATCAGGTGTTCAACATTCCTCACTACTTAACAAAACAAAATGTTTGAACAAAACTACCATCCATATTCGAAAAATCTTTAACATTTTGTGTACTTTCGATGTCTAATTTCGTGAGAATCTCTTTTAAAAAATGAGTTTTAATATGATTAAACCGACATTCACAGAGTCTTTTGATGAATGCTGAATGTTTTCATTTTGAAAATGCCTGTACTCTTCCCATTACCATGTTAGAAACGCATAGAATTATGTATGTTTTTATTCATAATAGTTTACAGCGGTATATTTTGAAGAGTACGTATTCTTTGTGAAAAGAAAGAACTCCCTGATAACAGTAGCTACCCCTTGCTTGTGAATTCACATGAGATTTGAATTGTAATTAATGACCGGGATTTACCGGCTAGTCAAATGCCATTGGATTTATTCTTTTTTTTTATTTTTATATATTGGAACTAAATCATTGTCGTTATTAACAATATGGCGTCATTTCCTCTGAGGCATTAATAAAGGAGTCGCTGTGATGAATCAACTTTCGAGATTATTTTTATTTTATTTTTGTGAGTTTTGAGCCAACATGTGTCCTCCTAGTTTGTTATTATTTCTGACATTTAGGGAAGAGATTTTTCCTGAGTCTTTTATTACATTTCATGTACATTAAAGTCATTTCTCATTTTTTGTATTGTTTTACAGCGGACTTTTGAGGTAGCTTTCGGTAATCGTGACAATCATAATTACAACAGTTCTGAGAGAAATTCGGAAAACGAAATGGGATGAAATTGTCAAAAAGAAAAAAAGAAAAGAAAATAGTTTCTCACAAAACCAACAATTAAATAGGGAACAATTCCGAAAGACAAGCGGACGAAATTCTAAAATCAATACCTTTTTCGCTTTGAACTGAACATGCAGATCAACTTCTCGGTGAAATAGGAAACATCCTTGCGCAAAGGACATCTGAAAAAAAAAAGGAGTGAAAATATCTAATAATAGAAACTCTGAAGAATGCGGAGTAATAATTTACTCTTTTTGTATCACTCTCTATTTAATGTTCCTTTAAGACGTAGGCGATTACGGCTCTCCACAGCTCTCCGCGGTTTGTAGCAATACTTACACGTTTATGATTCCATTTTTCGTAGCAGCTTGTTCTTCCTTGCATTTCGAACAAGATTTCTCATGCTTCCCACATAACATTTAACTCCTAAATATGTATCTGTCTATATTTCTGAGTTGAGGTATTATGTACACTATTTACATTATTCGGACTATTGTCTTCGTATTTCTAGCCATATTTATTACAATGTTTCAGCCGTTGTACGCCCCGGCCTTCTTTAGGTGGTTGGATTGTCGAACTGGATCCTTTATTTCACTCACCGGGGGAGACTATTCTAGTTCCACGTGCCATGTCTAATGGATGTCAGTTATCAGTTATCTCCTGCTAATTCCCCTCTCCAAGTTCTCCACTTAACCTGTTATTGAACTCATACTCTTTTGTTCTTGTCACTGGATATAACTACCGCTTTTATCCACTGTGCAATGTGTCCTTAAATATGGCACGTGGAACTAGAACAGTCTACTCCAGTGAGCGAAATGAAGGGTTCAGTTCGACAATCCAACCACCTGAAGAAGGCCGGAGCGTACAACGGCCGAAACGTTGTATTAACTATGGCAACAAATATGAGAACAATAGTCCGAATAAAGTAAATAGTGTACTAATTATGTGTCCTAAATTGTTTATGCTCATTAGTTGTGAATGTTAATAATTTATTTGGAATTCCTGAAAATCAAAAGTGTACAATGACAAGGACAAAATAAATTATTCGTCGGATGAAGGAAACAGGAAACGGCCAATGAATGCAATTTGGATTACGGAAAATGTCAGCACCAATAAAACGAGGAACAACGAAAAAAGAATTGATATTATATACCATTGATATTAACCCAAACTAGGATAAACTAGATGTCGCCCCAAGTAAGATTATTAATAATGGATTGACAAAATTCGAGAACAAAGGACTATGAGATGAATAAAAATCGGCCAGAATTTCTAGCAGATTAAGAGTGAAACTTAAAAACGGAATATCTAGAAATAATATGGATTTTTACCTAAAAAGCAAAACAGTATTAGAGTGTTATAGGGACAATTGGAGCGCGTGTGGTTGGAAGTGTCTTCAAGAAGTGAAAGTTCGATAAACGGCTGTAATTATCCAGAAGAAAAGATTATTACAATAAGCACAAATAATGAAGAAAGTTCTGAGTATTGGAAATATTTCCTTTCAGTTGATCTCCACCTAGCTTTTGTATTGATATTGTGAACGATAAGGACGTTGTATGTGAATAACAATCAGGTCTTCTGAAAAATAATGAAGTTGTTTCCTGCTTATTTCCTCACAGTCTTCAACTCAAAGTAATACTTCTAGGCTTACCATCCTAGCTGAGAAATTTCAGTTCACTCTGCTATTTAGATCATGGCTCGGGGATAGGTAGAGATAGATTCATGCCTTTCCAATGGACATATGTAAAACGTTCCCGTAATAGGTAAACTCGGAATTTAAATTAAAGAATAATATTTATTTACAAGAAGTCCTTATCTCTTTTTTTTCTTTTTTTTTAAAGTGTTATGTCTATTCTAGGTGTAGGCGATCACGGCTCACCAATTTTTTTTTTATTGTCACATCACTTCATGTGAAAGTTAGTCAAGTGATTCAGCATTGTCTTCTCCACGACCTCAGAGATAATCTAATTTTAAACTCTTAACTACTCAAGTCTAGAGACGCGTCTTTACTCTGCTATTCAATTCCTTCTTGATGTTGGGGTTCCTTTCGTCGTGCTAGACGATTTTCTCACCAGAATCTATCTTACATATTTATAAGTCTACAATTCGTCCTTCCTTTGAATCATACTGTCACATCTGGTCTTACGCTCTTGTTATATATTTAGAGATTCTTCATAAAATACAAAGAATTATATGCAATGTAATTAGTCCTGGCCAGGCATATTGTATTCAGTCACTTACCACCACCGAAATATAGCTTACTTGTGTCTTTTCAATATTTTTTATGCCGTAACCCGCAGAGACGTAGGGATACAATGTGTACAGCGGCCTAAGTAGGTGTGGTGTTTCTTGGGTAAGATAACCTGGCATAGCCCAACACTCCATGACGGTATGAAATTAAGAGTTTTTCTTAGTTGATCGGTTGCCACCTAAGGCTATAGAAACCAGTCTGTCCTGTTATTTACCCATAGTTATGTAAATAGCAAGAGAGATTGAAGATGAGGAATTCGTAATTTTCCCAAGCACATAAGTGAACGTAATGGATCCGACGGGAATTCTGAATTCTCCTTAATCCGAGCCGCTATCCATTATTCCACCGTATCTCCAGATAAATAAATAAAATAAATATGTTCATGGTAATTGGTAGGATGACATTTCCTCTCTTCTACTTAAGATTTTATGAAATTAAACGCAGGGCCAGAATGGCGGTAAAATCTTTTTATTTTACGGTTAAAACGGATAGATATAAACGTAAGTTCTATCCTAACAGCTTTTTCTATAGCCCTTCTCGCTTCTCTTACATTTTCTAGCTTTCCAGTCAAGTTTGAACTTCAAAAATTTAAATGCGGTTTCAATCGTTTCCCTATTTTTTTTTTTTAATTTTAGGTCGTTTCTTCATATTCTCTAACACTCCACAAACCCTTGTGTCGTAATGGCTTTATTGCCTTGCTCCGGTTAAAATGAATATTTTTCTCAATGATATTGGCTTACATTAATTTTTCCACAGTATTTTTTTACATTTATTAAATACTTATTCAAGAAATTATTAAAACTGTTTTTTTTTTGCTGCCTTGTTTCTGTAATTTTTCTCTGGTTCATTTCAAACGGTACACGTTTCCCGCTTTAAGATCGATAAGGATATCGCCCCTTAAAATAAGCCTAATTGATAGGAATTAGCCGAGTTTATTGATAATGGTCAATTCAATTATGAGATCATGTCGTCGATATTACGGTGTGAGCTTCTCGTAATGATAGAGAGAAAGGTGCTGGCGACAGCAATACGAGATTTTATCAGAAAGTTTTCGGACCAGAATATTGTCTCAGATTCATGAATGTGCGGTTATATTAATGGCTACCTGCGCGGAACGTAGAAACAGAAGGTTGACTTCAAATTATTGTTTAGTGTATTGCATTCTCTTTCACTGTAATAAACTGGACAAAATATGAATATTTGCAACTGGCTATAGGACAAATATCGCGTTAACCTAACCTAGCTTTTAATAACACTCTGAATAGGATAAGAATGGTCTGAGTTCAAAATCGTGAACAAGACAAAAGTAAACAACACCTTTATCTATCCCAAGAAATCATGAGAATTCGCACTTAATTAAAAAACTGTAATCTTCGAGAAGCCATTACCGCTTACGCCATGTAGAGATTTTGATTGAATCGTTTTGTTAATGTTTATCAACGTTTTGCCGATTATTTAAAGCCACCAAATATTTTTAGATTGTAAGAATTATTTTGAGATAATAATTTAGTGACAAGTCCGACTAATTAACCTATAGTTGAACGCTGAAGAGGTGGATTGATATCTTTCTCAAGGGTATTTATGCGCAGGTGAATATAACGAACCCAACTGGAATTGGGACTCGGCTTTCCGGAACCATTATCTATTACACCACCCGCACATCCAAGCTTACAACACCTGATATTCCCAAGTGGTCACCAATCTAGGTAGTAACCGGTTCGATGTTGCTTAACATCAGTGGTCGTACGGGAACCGGTGATTCAACGTGATGCGGCCGCAAGCCCTGTCATGGAGAGGAGACATGACATTCAATAAAAGTGTATCAGACATCACAACTGATTAGTCTCGTTGTGATATTGTTCGATTGCGATCATCATCGAAGAACTCATTAATTCTGTGAATATTATTTCTAACCGCTAATCAAACATCACTCGACATTCCTTCTGACGTTTATACCACTCAAAAATATCGAATATATATATATATATATATATATATATATATATATATATATATATATATATATATATATATCAAGAAATATGCTCTTAAGGTGTGCTATATTTATGGAATAAAGTGCTCAATATCAGTGATAGAGCATTTGTAATATAAAATTATATATATATATATATATATATATATATATATATATATATATATATATATTTCAATAAAGGTGCAATCAATTTACAAATTCATGAATTATTCATACATAAAACAAATATAATACAAAGGTTAATGAATAAATGGCGAGAAATCCATCTTCGCGAACAATTCAATAATATACAAAAACCCCGAATCTGTTTACGAATGAAAAGATCCTGTTTTATAAATTTCCGTCGCATTAGATCTTTTTATTTTACAAGCTTTCGTCTGTTCCTACAGACATCCTCAGGTATGAAATATTGTGTTCTTGTTTATACTTTCAGTAATAAGTGGACAAACGAAAACAAGGTTGTAATCCGAAAAATGCTATGAGAAATGTGTTATAGTTTTGGAACGTGCAGTCGCAACGCTGAGTTTGAATTTAAATTTTAACGTTAAAGTTCTTCGTTTATGTACAAATGTAGTGATAGAGAATTTTTTTTTAATAAATAAAATGGTTTCATCAATTGGGATGTCCGTGAATCGGTTATTTACGTAGTGCTATTCTAAAATATGTCAGAATTTCTGCTTTTAAAATCATTTAAGACATTCGAATGAAACCTCAGCTCATTCTTAGCTGCATTTGAAAAACATTAATCATATATCTGGTGAAGTCTTTCCTGTTTAAAGAGTCAATGATGAATCTATGAGTGTACAACACCATCAGTTTCAATGCTATCGCGCAGGGATTGTTAGTTCGTGAGCGATTTGATCAATGCAATATAATTAGGAGAATAAATAAACGTTTTAAGTGTTTGGACAATACATCGTACTTGTGATGTCGCAGGTTATTTGATGCGTTCGAAAGTAAAAGGATCTTTCACCAGGCCAACAGAGCTAAAGTAAACAATGAAAGTCTTAAGCAATTCCATTTTGATTTGCGTGAATAAACATGTTTGCGGCGAGAATAAAAATTTCTAGACGCGTCAACAAATTCTTTGGTTCAGTCCTTGTAAATCCATGCATTGCCGCCAGAAAATATTTCATCATGTTTCCATCTCGTTTTCAATTTATTGAGTTAGGAATTCAATTTCGTATTTAACTAAACTAAGTTAATATGATTTTGTAGGATATTAATAAAGATTAAATGAGAGTGATCGGAAGGGAACGTCCTACAATTATAACATTACTAGCAGACCTCACCAACTCACTATCGCTTCACAAAGTAAATATATTCACTACTTGAAACCTTTGAAAGAAAAATTTTAAATGAACATTGCATTCATAAATTGGCTTGGTGTAGTTAAAAAAAGTTTTCCAAGTGGATGCTAACTTGTTGAAGGCCAAAAAAAAATGCAAATTTTAAACATTTTTCTGCACTATATAAGACAATATTCCTAAACGGAATTACTTTTATATTAAAATCAAGACAATCCTAAAATAAAAAGAACAGCAATGAAGGTAATTAATGACATACTTTTTTTTCAAATCATTCTACAAATTAGTTAAACCTGAAGAGTGTTATTGCCTAGAAATAGATAATATACAATACATATATTGAGGTATTAGTTTGTAAATTACTATAAACTAGATTTTAACAAATCTATTTATCATCACTCAGTTTCGTCTCTGTCTTTGTGCAGAGTGCGCTCAGGGGCGGCTCCGTCAAAGTAACGGACAAAAATTATACTGAGTGATGCCCAGCCCTGGGGAGCTGCTGTTCATTGCACCAGAGAAAGGGATCGATGCTCGCACTGAGGCCTGCGCAACTGACAGTTGTGAGGCTCTGGCAATTTATCTTCTTAACCTAGGTGTACGCGCTCGTGATGCTCACATTAAACCTGACCTCGTGGTAGGATGAGTAAATACAAATTGCTACAAAGTTGAGCTGCGGCTTTCTAATCTCAGAATTAGTGAGAGAACTTTGCTGCTATTACGCATTTATTTGTATACATTCTATAATATAGCTTTTACTTAATTAGCTATTATTTTACTCTAAATTTTCAAATGTTGAATGCATAACTAATTGTCATTTCTGTTTTTCCATATTTACTCTATATTAATTTTATCTTATAAATTCTCCCCTGTTTTGTCACCAATGAAATAAAACTTATTGTTTCCAGGGAACATAATAATCTACATTTATCAAATCCTCTTTAAATTAAGTGCCAGCAGAAGAATTATCATTGAAGTTTTAAAGGTAAGATTAAACATTCATTCAATACTTAAATGCAGCGATCAATTTTGAGTTCTTCGGTAGTTTATTGATGCCTATCGCATCAACACCTCCTTAGCTCTTGTGATGATGGCCAAACCAAGAATAATCCACAGGTGCTAGCTTAAATGCCACCCAATAAGAGCCGAATAAACGAATGTATAGCTGGATTGACGTGTGCATAGTTAAACGGGGAGAAGTGTTTTAAACGCGCATGTAGTAGACAGAGTAAATGGAACACGTGACACACAAATCTGAAGGCACATTGGGATAGCAACTATTGCATTCTAAATGCTAAACAATGTACAATGAAACATGCGGGGTTCGTTTGAGACAAAGTAAAAAGTGCAGAAATGTTAGGTTGTTGCAAAAATAATGTCGGTTTTTGACGTATTTTTTAACGTCAAAAACCGACATTATGTTTGCACCAACCTAATATTATGTAATATTAATTATACTACATGAGTGTGAATGCAGGACAATTTCCTCACAGATGAAGAGATAAATTGAGGCAAAAGAAAGAGAATCATAGACAGATTATGTGATGTAATGAAATAAACTGTTACCCCCATGAGTGATTGCACTAGAGGTAGTAACTACTTATTAGTATCTGTAAGTCTACCGACTACAGAGTTTAGCCGAAATCTTTTCGGCTAGATGGTCGAACTCTCTGCACCTGGGCAGAGAGGAACCCGGACGAGGTTCAGGCTAACGGCAGAGTCTCGTTCGGGGAGGTTGACCAACCCGATCGCATTTATGCGGGTTCTACGGGTATTTTTTGGCTGAGCCTACGGTCTCGGAAAACCCACAATAAACTTGGCCTTATGCCACATCTACCCTCGTGTGAGGCAAGTAAATACGGACTAGCCGAAATCTTTTTTGGCTTGCTAGTAAGAAAAGATTTCAGCTAGTAAATATTTACTACCCCACCAGATGAGATGTGGCCAATTAACGTGGGTCTTCCGAGCACTTAGGCTTGGCCAAAAATGCCAATAGAACCCGCATAAACGGGAACGGGTTTGTCAGTCTCCCCGAACGAGATTCTGCCTAGGTAGGTTTGCCTGAATCCTTAAGATATCTATCTATCTATCTCTCTCTCTCTCTCTCTCTCTATATATATATATATATATATATATATATATATATATATATATATGTGTGTGTGTGTCTGTGTGTGTGTGTGTGTGTGAATATCTAGTACCTTTATCAGCTTCTTGAAGAAAATCACATTCTTTTGCGATGAATATTTTTCTTGAATGAAGAAAATGCATTTTGCGAACTTCGTTAATTTTTTTACTTTAATATCCTTTCGAAACAACTCAATTGTTGACTTTCACAGCATTTTCAATTCAATCAGCTTCCTGCAGTTCATTAATTATTCAGTAACTCTGATTTCGCAATCCAGAAAATCGATGCCTTTAACATGACATCTGATGTAACACGTTGCTTGCTTTATTGAAATGAGACATCAAATCTTCACAAACACTTGACACTTGTACACCCTATGCCAGGGGGGGAAATCCGTCATTAGAGAATTTACCTTGGATTAAATTGAGTTACTAAACGAATCAAGTAATAGAAAGCTTCCTTGGTGCTTCCCCTCCCTAGGCCAATATACTGATGATGAGGAGGTATATGTTGATGATATAGGTATTCATATTTAGAATAAGAAGAATTTCGAACAAAAACTCTATCAAAGGTTGCAAGAATAGGACCCCCAAAATACATTTAATCGAGAGAAACTTTGATTTGGAATTGAAATAGAGTCAGTGATGACACCTACCCTAAGTCCATCTGAGAAATTCAAGGTGTCTGAATTAGCAAATACTAAACACTAAATAACTAAATATATGGGTCAGGTGTGACAATATTTGTATTTGAAAGGAAATTAAACATAAAATAAGCTGTGGTTGGTGTAGTTTCATCCAACATCGTTAGTTTCTATAAAACTAA
This sequence comes from Acanthosepion lycidas, assembly GCA_963932145.1. NCBI lineage: Eukaryota > Metazoa > Mollusca > Cephalopoda > Sepiida > Sepiidae > Acanthosepion > Acanthosepion lycidas. The sequence goes on along the minus strand of OZ010577.1, from coordinate 126,232,598 downwards.
GACATTAAACTAAAAACTAGAATACTGTTCTTAAACAATGTCATTCTTTCGAAACTTCAATACATATGCCATTCGATCAGAAATAGCTAAACTGTGAGCTGGACAAAATCGCTATTTCTGATCGAAGTTTAAAGGTGTCTTGGAACTAATGATCGAAGGTTAAAGGTGTCTTGGCGATGTCTATGCATTAATATATATTTGGAGGAAAATCTTGTTTGTTACCATTTACGGTAGACGCCAGTTAATAACAATAAATGTTTTCTACATTTGTGGTATGAGCAGCCTTGACTTGTTAGCTATAAGTTCCTATTCTTTTGGGGTTTTTATCACTGCGTTTCCTCTTAAATTATTTTCCGGGCTTGCGAACCTATTAATTGTCGGTATTCGGGTGTGTAGAGATATATACTGATTCACCTGGCAGAAAGATGAATACTGTAAGCACGGCAATGCGTTTAAAAGTAAAAAAAAAATCCCATCATGAGAATTTCGGATTAACAGAGGAAGGATGAAGAAGCGCATGTGGCTATAGATGAAATAAAGTACCCAGTGTGAACTGTCTCAAGACGTTAGCAAATGCGGCCCTTAAAAAATGGCCAGAGAACTCGGTGAAAGGACAACAAAGAGGAGGAAAATGAACCGGCTTAATATAAGTAATTACTGATAAAATCTTAGTTACGACAACGACCGGAAATTAAAAAAAAAAAAACGCCGGAATGCATTAGTGCTTATTAAAATCGAACTACTCTTAAACAGGGGATAGAATGCATTTAATTTATAAAGAAGATAAATCCGGAAATGATTTTAATTTTGAGTTCGTTTAATTTCGTATTGAGTTCATTCAGTGTTTTCATTATATTTGTAATGCAGTTAGCCTAAGATTTCATACTCTAAGGATTCGTAGAATCGTTAGGTTTCCTTAAAAAATACGACACAGTAAACAAAACATTCATCTCACAGTAAATATAGGAAAAAACCCAAAAGAAACAATGATAACAAAACGTATGAGTATCAGTTGCACAAAAAAATACATGGTTAATTTTAAGGAAATCGTTAAAGTTGAATTAATGAAAGCTATTGCAATATGAATAATATTAATGTGTTCGTGCTTGAGAAAAGACGAAAACAATTTATAATTAGGCATGTTTACCAGAAAGTAAACAAGAAAAACAGTTGTTAAAAATAATCTCAAAACAGTTAAATATTTGTTTACTATCGAAGAGACATCACAAAATTTATTTCAGATCCATCGCAATGACCTAGAACTAACCTCGTCATATGCACCAACATTTCACTCAGATCATCATAACCACCTCCAAAATGATCCAAGATCGAGTTAGCACTGAAGCAACGTCACATCAGTTACCCGCATCTACGCACACAAGAGATACATTCGTTGGAATACTTCACTCAGTCATTCACAACTAAGGAAATAAACACAAAACTAATCTTGATTTACAACTACCAAATAATAAAGAACATATCTCATTTTGAAAATGATCTGAATTGAAATACTAGTTAATTCCATCGGCCAAACACAGGCTGGATGAAGTATTTCAAATCATAACTTTCATAAAACCCATATTTATATAATGTATGATCCAGAAACCCATGGACCATCTAACCTGTGTCTTTTACTCTAACACACCAATTTTATTTCGATGCACTCAAAGTCATATATAATAGTAATAGCTATAATAATACCAATAATACATAATAATAAATCAAGACATACATAAAAATTCCCTATGACAATTTTTCCCTCAACAAACGATATATAATAATAATAATAATAATAATAATAATAATAATAATAATAATAATAATAATAATATCTTGAAAGTTGAATCTTACAAATTTAGCACGAGAACAACAACAATCCGTATTGAAGTTGAAGCCCTCGGATTGATTGGAAAAGATTTCAGATATATTCATTGAAGGGTATTTTTGTTATCCTATGCCTTAAAGAAAAACAAAAAATTGTTCTCACAAGTACAGTCCACACCTTACAAAGGGGATTATCTACGTAAAATATGTGTTCTTATGTTTGACTTTTGTTGTTTTATTGCTCAGTGGAAAATGTCTATGACATTTCTGACCATAGGACTCTGGGTGGGACCAGTAAAGAAATGAGTACACACCGGAAATCAAAGGAAATAAGAACAACAATAATAATAATAATAATAATAATAATAATAATAATAATAGTAGTAGTAGTAGTAGTAGTAGTAGTAGGAGAAGTAAAGCAGCACACACCAACACACCTCGAAATCCCTTGTTTCACACAATTTCCTTAAAAATAGAATTTACCCCAACATTAATAACGTACATGTCTTCAAATGTCGACACCCCAAGACCAACGAGAAATCTGCTACATACACATACACACATATTTTCCCAATTTTCTCCCACTATATTATTCAGGAATTAAAAACAGAAATTACACAAAATACCCAATAGATTCCAGACGGGTGTACCCCCCCACACACACAGTCACTCACTGACACCCACATCCACTCACTGACATCCACACCCACACCCACTCACTGACATCCACACCCACACACGCACACACTAATAGCAACATGACAAAATTAAAAACAGATAAAACAGAATTAAAATTATCCGAAACTTCTCTTCAAATAAAGGTGAAATAAAGGGCTACTATTTGTTCTTTGTTCTATTATCTTGTTTATAAGATATTATGTAATTTTAGATTATTGTGGTAAGATTTCACATTTAAACTATAAAGAATCGGGATAAAAGTCATTACAATTTTATTTAAGATAAACATGTTAACCGTTACCGCGATTCCAATCTTACTTTGAAACGGAATCAATTAAGTTAAGGTAGTTAGAGATGATCGAATACCGTATACACCATTAATGTTTTGCTCGAATTGTTTCATGAAATTTAATCTCAGTGTTTTGTAATTTTAAAGAATACGTAGGCTAGGCCAATATCGGCTGATCAACCACCCGAACTGATTGCAGCTTGTTTGAACCCCATGGTCGTGGAATCCTGATGTCTTTGTTTAGTTCTTAATATAATACCGAAAAACGAGTGAAGACTGTCAGACCAGTGTTAATAATAGATGGGTGAATATGCCTGTCCGCTCCCAGATTGCTTGGGGTGCCTGACTTCAGAAGATTGAGAAAAACTACGCTGATGGCAAATCACGGCCGATTTGTTGAGATCTTTAATACCCTTTGGTTTCCTGCAAGGAATGATGCTACTTCGACTCTGTCTACCACAGAAAAAAAGCAAAGAAAATAAATGAAAGAAAGTTGTCCGTTGTTCTGTGATGCAATTCTGGAACCTGAGGGTTTGCTGGTAGTCCGTTCTGGAGCCAGAGACAACAGGCAATGCAACAACCAGATTCAATTTGGTGTAATCAAATACGATAAAAATCGATCAACCTACCCGCTATTCAAATCTTGATTCTTTTCCAACTTAGCCACGGTTATTCCAAACCCTCACTTCGTTTATTTTATTTTTTATATTATCTATCTGGTTTATTTTTCAATCTGGCGTCTCTTCCGACCATATCTCTCACATTTTTACATACGAAAAAAAATTTTTTTTTTCCAATATACCCATTTATTGCAAACTCTTCCTCTATTACGGACTTACGTGTAAGGCTAAAGGCATTGTGGGATTAAAATGAAAAAAATATCTCCGAAGCAAGGTTAGGAATATGCTAGATTTGATTGCTAAGCATAATTCAACAACGTTCTTCTAGCTTAGTCTGGTAGAAAGGCATAATTCTGATTCACAGAAAACTCACTTTACGAGTAGTCAAATGTAGTTATGACCTTTAGGAAGCGTGCTGGGCTCATAACCTGTGGAGTAAGTAGCCATGGTCAAATGCAAAATAAAGAACATAACGGTTCAACAAAAAAAAAATTAACAAAATTTGAAATAAAAAGACAAATGAAGAGGATAGAAATGAAATAATATCAAGCAAACAAACATTATATGTAAGGCAAATTAACAGTAATGAGGCAAATGGTCCATAGATTAAGAACAGATGTCGACACACAAAAGCAATTTCGACAAGAGAGATAAGTCAGTTCAAGACTGGGTCATGTCAAACTGCAAGGCGGCCTATTTTATTTGCAAAGAAAAAAATCCAAGCATGCATTTGCTTGCTTTTGCTTATGAAAGGATTTTGGGGAGTAAATGTTTTGCAAACATTCTTAGATGGCTTAAAATCAACACCAGTTTTATTTATCATCGTATCTACTATACATATGTATCAATTAATAAATATAGAGTACACTGATATAATTAAGTTTTTGTATGACAGTGGCTGCCAGTGGATAAAACGACATAGTTATTACCTAAACTAATTGAGGGATGTAGTGTGTAAATAACGTCAGATAATATTATCGGTGTTCAAGCAAATAGAATAATGCTGTACAGGTAGAAAAATATGTCTCGTTTATAAGTTATAACTGACAAGCAAATATGAAATTATTTTTCCAAATTTATTTCTGGAACGATACGTCATTGAGTGACAACTCCTGAAGGAAGCGTTCATCGTCATTTGAAACTCGATAATCAAAGCAATCCACGGCAAAGACATCGGGAACTAGAAAATCCTGAAAGGAACGTTCGCCGTTTTTGTAACTCGTTAATCAAAGCAATCCACGGCAAAGACATCGGGAACTAGAAAATCTTGAAAGGAACGTTCGCCGTTTTTGTAACTCGTTAATCAAAGCAATCCACGGCAAAGACATCGGGAACTAGAAAACCTTGAAAGGAACGTTCGCCGTTTTTGTAACTCGTTAATCAAAGCAATCCACGGCAAAGACACCGGGAACTAGAAAATCTTGAAAGGAACGTTCGCCGTTTTTGTAACTCGTTAATCAAAGCAATCCACGGCAAAGACATCGGGAACTAGAAAATCTTGAAAGGAACGTTCGCCGTTTTTGTAACTCGTTAATCAAAGCAATCCACGGCAAAGACACCGGGAACTAGAAAATCTTGAAAGGAACGTTCGCCGTTTTTGTAACTCTTTAATCAAAGCAATCCACGGCAAAGACATCGGGAACTAGAAAATCTTGAAAGGAACGTTCGACGTTTTTGTAACTCGTTAATCAAAGCAATCCACGGCAAAGACACCGGGAACTAGAAAATCTTGAAAGGAACGTTCGCCGTTTTTGTAACTCGTTAATCAAAGCAATCCACGGCAAAGACATCGGGAACTAGAAAATCTTGAAAGGAACGTTCGCGGTTTTTGTAACTCGTTAATCAAAGCAATCCACGGCAAAGACACCGGGAACTAGAAAATCTTGAAAGGAACGTTCGCCGTTTTTGTAACTCGTTAATCAAAGCAATCCACGGCAAAGACATCGGGAACTAGAAAATCTTGAAAGGAACGTTCGCCGTTTTTGTAACTCGTTAATCAAAGCAATCCACGGCAAAGACACCGGGAACTAGAAAATCTTGAAAGGAACGTTCGCCGTTTTTGTAACTCGTTAATCAAAGCAATCCACGGCAAAGACACCGGGAACTAGAAAATCTTGAAAGGAACGTTCGCCGTTTTTGTAACTCGTTAATCAAAGCAATCCACGGCAAAGACATCGGGAACTAGAAAATCCTGAAAGGAACGTTCGCCGTTTTTGTAACTCGTTAATCAAAGCAATCCACGGCAAAGACACCGGGAACTAGAAAATCTTGAAAGGAACGTTCGCCGTTTTTGTAACTCGTTAATCAAAGCAATCCACGGCAAAGACATCGGGAACTAGAAAATCTTGAAAGGAACGTTCGCCGTTTTTGTAACTCGTTAATCAAAACAATCCACGGCAAAGACATCGGGAACTAGAAAATCTTGAAAGGAACGTTCGCCGTTTTTGTAACTCGTTAATCAAAGCAATCCACGGCAAAGACACCGGGAACTAGAAAATCTTGAAAGGAACGTTCGCCGTTTTTGTAACTCGTTAATCAAAGCAATCCACGGCAAAGACATCGGGAACTAGAAAATCTTGAAAGGAACGTTCGCCGTTTTTGTAACTCGTTAATCAAAGCAATCCACGGCAAAGACATCGGGAACTAGAAAATCCTGAAAGGAACGTTCGGCGTTTTTGTAACTCGTTAATCAAAGCAATCCACGGCAAAGACATCGGGAACTAGAAAATCTTGAAAGGAACGTTCGCCGTTTTTGTAACTCGTTAATCAAAGCAATCCACGGCAAAGACATCGGGAACTAGAAAATCTTGAAAGGAACGTTCGCCGTTTTTGTAACTCGTTAATCAAAGCAATCCACGGCAAAGACACCGGGAACTAGAAAATCTTGAAAGGAACGTTCGCCGTTTTTGTAACTCGTTAATCAAAGCAATCCACGGCAAAGACACCGGGAACTAGAAAATCTTGAAAGGAACGTTCGCTGTTTTTGTAACTCGTTAATCAAAGCAATCCACGGCAAAGACACCGGGAACTAGAAAATCTTGAAAGGAACGTTCGTGGTTTTTGTAACTCGTTAATCAAAGCAATCCACGGCAAAGACACCGGGAACTAGAAAATCTTGAAAGGAACGTTCGCCGTTTTTGTAACTCGTTAATCAAAGCAATCCACGGCAAAGACATCGGGAACTAGAAAATCTTGAAAGGAACGTTCGCCGTTTTTGTAAGTCGTTAATCAAAGCAATCCACGGCAAAGACACCGGGAACTAGAAAATCTTGAAAGGAACGTTCGCCGTTTTTGTAACTCGTTAATCAAAGCAATCCACGGCAAAGACACCGGGAACTAGAAAATCTTGAAAGGAACGTTCGCCGTTTTTGTAACTCGTTAATCAAAGCAATCCACGGCAAAGACATCGGGAACTAGAAAATCCTGAAAGGAACGTTCGCCGTTTTTGTAACTCGTTAATCAAAGCAATCCACGGCAAAGACACCGGGAACTAGAAAATCTTGAAAGGAACGTTCGCCGTTTTTGTAACTCGTTAATCAAAGCAATCCACGGCAAAGACATCGGGAACTAGAAAATCTTGAAAGGAACGTTCGCCGTTTTTGTAACTCGTTAATCAAAGCAATCCACGGCAAAGACATAGGGAACTAGAAAATCTTAAAAGGAACGTTCGCCGTTTTTGTAACTCGTTAATCAAAGCAATCCACGGCAAAGACATCGAGAATTAGAAAATCTTGAAAGGAACGTTCGCCGTTTTTGTAACTCTTTAATCAAAGCAATCCACGGCAAAGACATCGGGAACTAGAAAATCTTGAAAGGAACGTTCGCCGTTTTTGTAACTCGTTAATCAAAGCAATCCACGGCAAAGACATCGGGAACTAGAAAATCTTGAAAGGAACGTTCGCCGTTTTTGTAACTCGTTAATCAAAGCAATCCACGGCAAAGACATCGGGAACTAGAAAATCTTGAAAGGAACGTTCGCCGTTTTTGTAACTCGTTAATCAAAGCAATCCACGGCAAAGACATCGGGAACTAGAAAATCTTGAATGGAACGTTCGCCGTTTTTGTAACTCGTTAATCAAAGCAATCCACGGCAAAGACACCGGGAACTAGAAAATCTTGAAAGGAACGTTCGCCGTTTTTGTAACTCGTTAATCAAAGCAATCCACGGCAAAGACACCGGGAACTAGAAAATCTTGAAAGGAACGTTCGCCGTTTTTGTAACTCGTTAATCAAAGCAATCCACGGCAAAGACATCGGGAACTAGAAAATCTTGAAAGGAACGTTCGCGGTTTTTGTAACTCGTTAATCAAAGCAATCCACGGCAAAGACACCGGGAACTAGAAAATCTTGAAAGGAACGTTCGCCGTTTTTGTAACTCGTTAATCAAAGCAATCCACGGCAAAGACATCGGGAACTAGAAAATCTTGAAAGGAACGTTCGCCGTTTTTGTAACTCGTTAATCAAAGCAATCCACGGCAAAGACACCGGGAACTAGAAAATCTTGAAAGGAACGTTCGCCGTTTTTGTAACTCGTTAATCAAAGCAATCCACGGCAAAGACACCGGGAACTAGAAAATCTTGAAAGGAACGTTCGCCGTTTTTGTAACTCGTTAATCAAAGCAATCCACGGCAAAGACATCGGGAACTAGAAAATCCTGAAAGGAACGTTCGCCGTTTTTGTAACTCGTTAATCAAAGCAATCCACGGCAAAGACACCGGGAACTAGAAAATCTTGAAAGGAACGTTCGCCGTTTTTGTAACTCGTTAATCAAAGCAATCCACGGCAAAGACATCGGGAACTAGAAAATCTTGAAAGGAACGTTCGCCGTTTTTGTAACTCGTTAATCAAAACAATCCACGGCAAAGACATCGGGAACTAGAAAATCTTGAAAGGAACGTTCGCCGTTTTTGTAACTCGTTAATCAAAGCAATCCACGGCAAAGACACCGGGAACTAGAAAATCTTGAAAGGAACGTTCGCCGTTTTTGTAACTCGTTAATCAAAGCAATCCACGGCAAAGACATCGGGAACTAGAAAATCTTGAAAGGAACGTTCGCCGTTTTTGTAACTCGTTAATCAAAGCAATCCACGGCAAAGACATCGGGAACTAGAAAATCCTGAAAGGAACGTTCGCCGTTTTTGTAACTCGTTAATCAAAGCAATCCACGGCAAAGACATCGGGAACTAGAAAATCTTGAAAGGAACGTTCGCCGTTTTTGTAACTCGTTAATCAAAGCAATCCACGGCAAAGACATCGGGAACTAGAAAATCTTGAAAGGAACGTTCGCCGTTTTTGTAACTCGTTAATCAAAGCAATCCACGGCAAAGACACCGGGAACTAGAAAATCTTGAAAGGAACGTTCGCCGTTTTTGTAACTCGTTAATCAAAGCAATCCACGGCAAAGACACCGGGAACTAGAAAATCTTGAAAGGAACGTTCGCCGTTTTTGTAACTCGTTAATCAAAGCAATCCACGGCAAAGACATCGGGAACTAGAAAATCTTGAAAGGAACGTTCGTGGTTTTTGTAACTCGTTAATCAAAGCAATCCACGGCAAAGACACCGGGAACTAGAAAATCTTGAAAGGAACGTTCGCCGTTTTTGTAACTCGTTAATCAAAGCAATCCACGGCAAAGACATCGGGAACTAGAAAATCTTGAAAGGAACGTTCGCCGTTTTTGTAACTCGTTAATCAAAGCAATCCACGGCAAAGACACCGGGAACTAGAAAATCTTGAAAGGAACGTTCGCCGTTTTTGTAACTCGTTAATCAAAGCAATCCACGGCAAAGACACCGGGAACTAGAAAATCTTGAAAGGAACGTTCGCCGTTTTTGTAACTCGTTAATCAAAGCAATCCACGGCAAAGACATCGGGAACTAGAAAATCCTGAAAGGAACGTTCGCCGTTTTTGTAACTCGTTAATCAAAGCAATCCACGGCAAAGACACCGGGAACTAGAAAATCTTGAAAGGAACGTTCGCCGTTTTTGTAACTCGTTAATCAAAGCAATCCACGGCAAAGACATCGGGAACTAGAAAATCTTGAAAGGAACGTTCGCCGTTTTTGTAACTCGTTCATCAAAGCAATCCACGGCAAAGACATAGGGAACTAGAAAATCTTAAAAGGAACGTTCGCCGTTTTTGTAACTCGTTAATCAAAGCAATCCACGGCAAAGACATCGAGAATTAGAAAATCTTGAAAGGAACGTTCGCCGTTTTTGTAACTCGTTAATCAAAGCAATCCACGGCAAAGACATCGGGAACTAGAAAATCTTGAAAGGAACGTTCGCCGTTTTTGTAACTCTTTAATCAAAGCAATCCACGGCAAAGACATCGGGAACTAGAAAATCTTGAAAGGAACGTTCGCCGTTTTTGTAACTCGTTAATCAAAGCAATCCACAGCAAAGACAACGGGAACTAGAAAATCTTGAAAGGAACGTTCGCCGTTTTTGTAACTCGTTAATCAAAGCAATCCACGGCAAAGACATCGGGAACTAGAAAATCCTGAAAGGAGCGTTCATCGTTTTTGTAACTCGTTAATCAAAGCAATCCGCGGCAAAGACATCGGGAACTAGAAAATCTTGAAAGGAACGTTCGCGGTTTTTGTAACTCGTTAATCAAAGCAATCCACGGCAAAGACACCGGGAACTAGAAAATCTTGAAAGGAACGTTCGCCGTTTTTGTAACTCGTTAATCAAAGCAATCCACGGCAAAGACATCGAGAACTAGAAAATCTTGAAAGGAACGTTCGCCGTTTTTGTAACTCGTTAATCAAAGCAATCCACGGCAAAGACACCGGGAACTAGAAAATCTTGAAAGGAACGTTCGCTGTTTTTGTAACTCGTTAATCAAAGCAATCCACGGCAAAGACATCGGGAACTAGAAAATCCTCAAAGGAGCGTTCATCGTTTTTTTAAAACTCCTTAATCAAATTAATCCGCGGTAAAGAACCCGGGGAATAGAAAATGCTGAAAGGAGCATTCATCTTCATTCAAATCTCGTTAATCAAAACAATTTAGGTCAAAGGACACAGGAACTAGAAAATATTGAAAAGAGAGTTCGTCGGCTTTTGGAACTTGTTAATCAAAGCAATCCACGGTAAGACATCAGGACCTACAAAATCTTGAAAAAGAACGTTCATTGTTTAATCCCGTTTGTAATAACTTTCGGCAACGGATTTCAGATATGAATCTTTCTCTGATTTTACTAAGTCAGTTTATAATACTTTAATTATTCTGTATTAAAATTGTAGCTAAGACAAGTGAAACGGGAAAGGATTTCGTTATAAAGGTCTCATAAACAAGTTTCATTTCGATTCTTGCTTCTTTGCTTATTTTTTTTATGCTTTCCAAATATCACATTGATTAAACGAAACAAAACGAATTGATCTTTAGCCTCGATTAGAAATTCGTTATGCATTCAAACTGTCGAAAGATAAATATGGTTTAATGAATGACCAGCACGTCATTCACGAAGAACGACATATGATGATAGTATCATAACCTGCTAATATAAATCGTCCAAAGCTATCAGTATCTTTGTTGTTTATGAAATAACCGCATTCGATGATCCAGAGCTTTCCCTGCAAAACCGAGTACAAATTGAATGTATTATTTAGCAAACGTATTATGTAAATCGTTGCTTTCTAGTTCATCCTCGTGGATTATTGCATCGGAATAAAGTATTTGCAATAATATATCTTTTGTAAAGAGATACACCGTTGTACAAATTAATTGAAACAAACGTTTTAGTTCCCTTTTTTCCATCATACGGTCAGTTTTAGACTCACTGGATCGGCAATGTGTACTCGATTTCTATTTTTCTACAGATTAATTCATTTACAGTGGTGTGCAGTAATATTAATCTCTTTTCAAGCTGTAAGATGAAATTATTTGTCCTTGTAAATATTGCGTCAATCGTCATTGCATCAGATTTTTATCACGCCTAGAAACTATTGTCTCGACTATCGATTAGTTGTTCTACGACCATTGACTGCGATGAAAGTAACTCCAAGGAAACATACGAAAATTGTAATGCTGAATGAACACACTGGCAAGCCTTATAGTGAGCAAATCAAAGTACTATAGGCTGGCCGGAAACTCTTCTGATTTCAATCCAATCGATAATCTGTGATCAATCTGCAAGGAACGACTCCGTGAAATGGACATATGACGTACTATAATATGTGCTCTGATGAACGTTTTAAGTGAAAAATAAGACAAAAAGTAAATAATAATGGGATTTTTCGTTTTGCTTCAAATAATTTGCACATGTGTGTAAAACGGTGGTTTACACGATTAAATTATCTAATAACACCTGGATCTATGAGGAAAATATGGATTTAGCTGCCAGAACAATTTTGAGCCATGGCACACCCAACTTTCATATAGCTAACGCATATAATATAATTGTGGTGCACATTAATGACTGACCTTCAAAAGATACATTTCGTCAACACAAACTTCTGGTTTTACTTAAACCGGGTACTTTGTGTAGCGCTGATTGAAAGGTTGTATTTTCTGGTTCAATATGAAGGGCAATGGCTATTTTAAATAACACTGTATGCAACGAATCTTTCCATATTGCTGATCTTTTTTAAAATAATGTCAAGTTTCCTTCTAAAGCCAACAATCAATATACGAAACTACGAAAAAATCATAATGTCGAAGAAAGAAGTAAAAAATTACCCATTTGCAGTTACGTAAAACTAACCTACTGTTTCGCATTTCACACAAAGTAGTTTGCCTTGTGCAGCTCATAAATGCTTCCAAAAAAAACGGAATACAATCAACAGCATCCGGAAAATACTAGGCATGCAAATTTGCACAAAATAAACGTGATATTTTACGAATAAAATACAAGACGAACAAGGAATGTTTTCGGAAATAAACGCCACACTGTTATAAAATTCTAATAAGACTTCCATTAAAATATCTATTTCTAGCCTGTATAACTTTTTTTTTACTAATCCTGCCAATATTTCAAACAGAATTGTTTTTGTTTTATTTTAGTCATAATAGAGAGAGGCTGAGTTATTAAATAACAAGCATTTCTTTTTTCGTTCTCTCCGTTGCGCACGGGTTTCGTGCCAAAAACAACGGCGCATTGCTCAAACGAAACGAAAATTTGCACAACGAGTTTTTGTGCTTTGTTTTTTTTTTTCTTTAAAAAAAAAACAAAAAAACGTATCTTTGGTCTACTGATAAACGAAGAGTAAGATAATCTCAGAATCATGTACACCCAGGGAGATCCTGTATACAACTTGTAGATGTGTTCTCTTTCTTAAAACAATATATTCACCGTCAGGAGACTATTAAATAAAGATGAAGGAACGCTTCTAAAAAGATTAGAGAAATTGTCACAGTTTAGTCAGCTCTTGCTCAAGTCCAGCAAACGTACGAACACGTGGGCAGCACAATCGAATTCTTAATTGCCTGAATGACGCACACATGCACACAGCATACTCACCCATTCACATACATATGTCTTTTAATTTAATATATGTGTGTGTGCGCAAAAAATACTATTTAATTAAAACCAGAGAATTTACTTAAATAAACTGTACCTATAAAAATAACATGTAAATAGAAAATCTCTTAAATAGCTGACGGACGTAATCCATTTGATTATATGTTGTCATTGTTTACGTTAAGATACTTTTCGTGGGCAGACATGATTGATAGAGAAAAATCGTCGAAGATTGTTGAGTAAAAACTGTATTTTGAATTTTACTAACAAGACGCTTGTCTGTAGCAAAATGGTATAGCACTTCAGATCAAATGACGGTTTTCACTTAGCAATACAGGTTAAATTCATGTCGGAAAACACTTATTTTCTGCGCATTTTATCTAAACTCAAGCCCGTAAATGTAATTAATAATGCTGATTTAGAAACAGCGCATGTACTTAATAAAATTTTATATATAAACATAACGTATGTACAGAAAATATTATGTACAATATTTACATTATTCGGACTATTGTCCTCATCTTTGTCGCCATATTTATTACAACAGTTGCAATATGAGCTCTGGTAAAATCATGTTATAACAAAAAATTGCTATATGAGCACTGGTAAAAATGGTTGCTGAAATATTAGGTTTATATTACCCAAATATTCATACACAGATGTCCTTAAGGACACATGGACACAGTGGATAAATGTGTTGGTTAGATCCAGTGACAGAACCCAAAGAGTGTGAGTTCAATACCCGGCTAAGGCAGTGGAGAACTTTCAGAGGGTAAATTAACAGGCAATAACTGATAACTGACATCCATTAAACATGGCACGTGGAACTAGAACAGTCTACCCCAGTGTGCGAAATAAAGGGTTCAGTTCGACATTCCAATGGGCGAAACGTTGTAATAAATATGGTGACAAAGTCGGAATAATGTAAATAATGTATACAGAATATATAGTAAATGATTGTCGGACTTAATCCATTTCTTGATATATGTTAGCGCAGTTTTTATATATATAGCTAAATATAAACTACACATCCGAATTCACAACCGACAGAGGGACATATATATATATATATATATATATATATATATATATATATATATATATATATATATATATATATATATATATATATATATATATATATATATGTGTGTGTGTGTGTGTACATATGGGAATAAGTATAAAGGAAAAATTATATTCGGCGACAAATGTCTTCTGATGAATTTTATCAAGGCTAATTTTCATTTGCATTTGCTTTGATAAAATCCATCAGAGGACGAAACATTATGGCAGAGATAATTTTTCCTTTTGTCTTTCTTCATATTGTTATTTTACAGATATGTATTTAGTTATATATGAAGTTTTATACATATACATAAACACACACACTCTCTCTCACACAAACAGACATGTGTGTGTGTGTGCGTGTGCGTGTAATGCATTTTTAAGTTTACGATTCCTTTCGGTCAGCACTTTATCAGACGGAAAACGCCGGCGTAGTTTAATACGAGAACACGGTACAAGAGAATTCAGACAGTAAATAAAAAATGAGGCGTGGAGAAAATATCCTGGGACATGATTAAAATATATTTATTAGTAAAAGAATTTAAAAGAATAAGAATTCATATATCGAAATGAGAATGGAATGAAGAAATAATACAAGAAAATGTGGGACAAAATGAAATTCTCCTTCTGTTTGCACAGAACCGCTTAATGTAACTTAATGATGCGTGAAACGGGCTCTTTGCAAAATTGTGAAAGAATTCCTCACGTATTTATTTGCACGGTCATTCTTGTAAAGCAAGTGCTGGCCAATGGCCGAATCATGCGCAAACTGAGTTACTCTCAACGAGTGACTCAAACCATCCTGTCATATAAAGCCGCAACTTGCTAATTTGGGTTCGTCCGAAGTATTCAGCTTCACATTGAAATTTGCATTTGTAAACGATAGAACTACTTTGAAAATAAGATAATCTTTACAAATGATGGAAAACCCAAACTAGTCCCAAAAATAACACTCAATCTGGTGGTAGAAAAAACTAATATAAAACATGCTGATACTCTATCAGCCAGTGTTTGACATTTCCCATCTAGTCACGGTAATTTTAAATAAACGGGACATAGTCTGTGCCCGTAAATAGTGGGGTCTTTAGAGCGTTTCATCTAACATTTAATGACATTCACAGGATAATCATTGTCCCAAAATATACGATGAATGATCCCTAATTCTTAATCAATTCTACAAGGAGAACAGATAATCAAACGCGATTGACCAAAGTAGAAATCAGGTTTATCTTACGAAACTTAAGCACAAATGAGTCCAGTTGGTTTATAAACATTTGAACGTAGGCTTCCTGAAAACACCGGTAATTAACAAACCACCCTTACGTTCAGCAAGTACGCACAAAAAAGGCAAAGTACAACTTCTTTTCACTTCCCTGGTAAAATGAAGGGGTGGATGTAGGGAATGAAGTTGGATATGAAAAGCTTCAGCATCGTTGATGGAATCGAAAATAGAAAAATGTGTCATTATCATAAAGTTGATACTCGTGAAGCTTTCGAATAAAAGGCTTAAAAAAAAATACCAATACAGGACCAAGAGCCCTACCCATGAAAACACCATCGACGTGGTCATACATGATATATAATTAAAGCTAATCTCCAGCCACACTCTTGCTGAACGCCTAACTGCCAGAAAAAAAAGAAAGCTTTGCAGGAATTAAGACGGGACCTAAGTGAAGAAAGTCAATGCAGATATGTAAGGTATCCTGAAGAAGGATATTTGTGTACAATCTGACAATATCAAATGACGACATGATCTTGTTTTCAGAAAACAAATCAGTGTCTCTAGTTGTTATGGTCCGGTTCCTTGTACCACGGTGATAGTCCAAGGTAGAAACAATAAAGAAGAACCCGAACACAGGTATGGAATAACACAGGTATATTACAAACAGGAATATATACAGAGAAGTAGAAGTGTTAGTATGAACAATCAGGTTTAGTAGAGAGAACAATGTAGTCTCGACCAGTATCACTATTCCAATGTCTTGCAGTAATTGTCTGAACGCGACACTGTTTCGGAATCCTCTGACTCGACTCTTGACTCGACTTGAACTACTGACTCCTGAGGCCCAGTATTTATTAAGTATGGAATAGTCCATTATTATTATTAAGGGTAAGATCCCATAACTCTAGTGAAATTAGAAAATCGAAATTAGTCGTAAATGCGAAACTGATCAGAGTTTGACTCAAGCAAATTGACCAAACATTTGGAGAAATGATGATGACGGAATCTACCATAGACAAAATAAGTCTAAGGAGCACATTGTCTTCAAGTAATTTGACTATACGTGGGTGTTGAGATCCTACAGGTTTATTACGATTATATACTTTTTTGGAAGTGAGGTTGCTCTTGTAAACAGAGAGTAACCGTCTCTGTAATCTTGCCTCTGTTTTTCTGTTACCGTTAAAAAAAAATGCTGGACCAATGTACCGAAATTTCAAGGAATAATGTTAAATGATTCCATTTTTTCGTTGTAGTTCTGACTATTCAGAATAACCATTCCCGAGCATATGTCTGACAAAAAGACTCTGCACCATGCCACAAAATTTAAAAAGCAAGTAGGTAGTGACTGGCCACGACTATAAGCTTCATTTGTTTGCACACAATCATAAGGTTGCCAATATTTCATTAAAGTTGAAGCTCTACCATTTCTTATGGCATTGAGGAATTTTTATGCCAGTGGGCTACTTTTCGGCAGACTGGTTTAGAGTCGTACATTCTTTCCTAGATTTAAATACACACACACACACAGACACACACACGGACACACACAGACAGGCAGACAGACGGACACACACAGACAGACAGACAGACAGATACACAGACAGACAGACAGAGACACACAGACACACACATATATATATTGAAAAATTAAAAATTTTAAAAAATTAAAATCTTCAGAGACACTGGGTTGTATATTAATATTATTTTGTTTTCATTATTTCAGTTATATTCCATGACTAGTTTCGGACACACACACACACACACACACACGCACACACACACACACACATATATATATATATATATATTTGAATAATTGAATTCATAACTTATCGCTGGGAGTTGGAGAGACAAGGGTAATAAAGAAAATATCGAGTAAAAATGTTGTATTTATAATTTGAGTCGTAAGAGCAAATAAAATAAATTTTAATTATAACATACTGATAAAAATATTATAAGAAATACTATATGAATAATAACGTTCGATTTTAAACATTGACTTTAATAATAGATTAGTTTTGTCGTTAATTAATTGTATTATGGTAACGGGAAAGTGGGCGATTTATTTATTTATTTTACACGCGTTATTTTAAAATTATCCATAAAAACTTGACGATGGGATAGATAAATTTATTTTTGTCGATTTATAAGGCCTTTGTAATTTATTTACAGTGGAAATATATTTTAGGTTGTACGTGGAATTTTATAGTACCAGACGATCACTAATCCAAGTACATAGAGGTGTCGACACTGCTGAAATCCGATGAATAAAGGAGAACCAAAGTCTTACTTGACCGTAGGTAAAAGAGATTTCCCGTCGCAACACTTCCACAAAATGATTATTAGGAAATGAACTGAAGGTCACACTGAAACGAGAAATAGACAGTGGCCATGCAATATTGTTTAATATTTCCAAGTTGCCTATATCTATCATTTATGTGATGTGCATGATACACCCTTAGTCGATACACGACTGACGAGCCAGATTTTTCTTCCCTCAGTAGGTTACCGTTTTTATTTCGCAGTAGATCAGATGCCATCCAAGGCTATACAATACGGTCTAACCTAACTATTTACCCATAGCTTTTGGGAGAAGAAGAGGATTCATATACTTCCCAAGAGCAGCTATCCATAGCAAATCTATTTCCAATATGAGCATTCTTCGTTATAAATATAGAAAATTTGAAACTTAACTAAATAACCCCTCACACACACACACACACACACGTGCATGCACGCTTCGATTCGATGTTCTGCGTCGATAAGTTATCCAATACTCACAAGAGATACACACGCATCAACACGCCTATATAAGCATGAATGAACACGCATGAACACGCGTATGCACACGCAGACACGCAAACATGCTATATCAATATAGATAAAGACATATATAAAATTTTGCAGAAATGAAAATATTTGTTTCTAATAAAGACATCTATTCACATTTATGGTACCTCAAGGGATATTGCATTCTTTATCTAGCGCAGTTCCCGATTTCTGAATATTAAGCCTTTCTAATTTCTTAGTAAGCTTACACACACACTGATATATATATATATATATATATATAGGAAAAATGTACATACACGCACAAATATTTGCACGTACGTAAGTATATTTATTCCTAAGGTATTATAAATGCATTCCTTAATGTTATGAAACAATGGTATAAGTATATGTTAGTGAATATATATAATATCCAACGCCGACGTTGAATATTATGCATATTCACTAATATAAATATATGTGTATGTACATACACACACACACACACACACACACACACATATATATATATATATATATATATATATATATATATATATATGTGTGTGTGTGTGTGTGTGTGTGTGTGTGTGTGTGAGGGAGAGAGAGCGAGAATGATATGTGTTTCCTTTGACCATACATATATATATATATATATATATATATATATATATATATATATATATATATATATATATATATATGTAAGCAAATATATGGATATAGAATCCGACAGTATGAAGAAAAATATACGGGAAAAAAAACAAACAAAAATCCTTATATGCAATAATGCTGTTTTAATGTTAATATGTCGACGTCGGACGTTTCGGTCAATAAACCATCTTCAGGACATATTCAATATAAAATATAAAATATAAATAACATTATCAAACTTAGCATGACAAAAACGATGGACACAAGAACAAGACATATCCAAACAGATAACTAAAAGTTTATGCGATCAACGTTTAGTTTTAAACATGGTCACGTTGTCACCACGTTTGCAACGCTGTGAAAACGTATTCCTAAATTTGAATATTATGAAAGAAAAAAAAATGAAAGAAATTCTATTTGATCTAAAATTTATATGTACGCTTGTCGAGCCCACATATTTTAAGTCACAGTTTTTGTATGAGATTTGGTAGATGCAAGCATCGGATGTAATATGTTGTTTGCTGGTGCTATTAAATCCAAGTAGAGTTTGATGTAGTCAGGGAAATAAATTCTATTTGATCTAAAATTTATATGTACGCTTGACAACGTGACCATGTTTAAAACTAAACGTTGATCGCATAAACTTTTAGTTATCTGTTTGGATATGTCTTGTTCTTGTGTCCATCGTTTTTGTCATGCTAAGTTTGATAATGATATTTATATTTTATATTTTATAATGAATATGTCCTGAAGATGGTTTATTGACCGAAACGTCCGACGTCGACATATTAACATTAAAACAGCATTATTGCATATAAGGATTTTTGTTTGTTTTTTTTCCCGTATATTTTTCTTCATATATATATATATATATATATATATATATATATATATATATATATATATATATATATATATATATGCACACACCCACAAACAGAGACAAGTTTCATTAAATACGACTACGGTTATGTTTTTTATTTGTTTTTGTAATTTCCTTCTTTTCTGGACATAAATTTCGTAGAAGATTGTTCAATTATCTTTATGTCCAGAAAGAAGAATATTATAAGTACACAATTCTTATATATATATATATATATATATATATATATATATATATATATATATATATATATATATATATATATATAATTGATATATATGTATGTGTGTATGTGTCTGTGTGCGTGTGTGTGTCTGTGTGTGTGTGTGGATAATTCCTGTATTGATTTTTAATCCGAGATTTTCATTACTATGAAACTATAGTGGAGGCCTGTAGTTGAAATACACGCCGCGTCTCTAGAGATAAACTTTACCTCTATTGGCCTAAACCCTCGAGAAAACGGAATAAATATACGAGATGGGCGATTGACATAATACAAACTGTTCAAAAAAAAACCAGGCGTCTATTTCAATCACTCTTATCCACTTAAAAATGATGCTTGTTGTAATACAAATTACAGATTTAAAATAAATCCATGAATTATCCACACACACACACACACACACACATACACACACACACACACACACACATATATATATATATATATATATATATATATATAATAATATATATATATTATACCTAAAGTTTACATAACATTTTATATATCAATTTTTACCGACATCGATGTCACTTATTAAGATTTCTAGTGTTCTCGGGTGGGGTTATTATCACATATATCATTAACGCTGTATGTTTAATATTATTTTAATATTTATAATATTAAGCGCTATATATAAAAATAAATGCTGTTTCTTGAATCTTCGGGTTTACAGAGCTGATGTACTCGCCACCCATTTGTACTGCTCAGAGTAGTGGACTCCATATAGGTACCATATAAGCAATGTGTTTTTTTCCATAAAAGCTGTCTGCGTGCAATCTGTGTTGTTAACCTTCAAGATAGGACCTCTAATGTAGACCTGTTTAACAGGTGTAATGTTGGAGGAATCGAGACTTTTCTGACACAGTCTCAGTTATGGTCGACTGGTCATGTCTTGAGAATGTCTGATGACAAGATACCTAAAATCCTAATGTATAGCCAGTTAGATCAGGGCTACAGGAATGTAGGACGCCTATGGCAAAGATACAAAACAAGCTGAAAACTAACTTGCCAGCAGTCAATATACCACTTAACAACCTTGAGCTTTTAGCCTTAGTGCTGGTAGATTGGAGATCAACGTGTTTTAGTGGACTCAGCCGTTTTCAATATCCTTGTCCGAATCTTCTTCAAGAATCGAGAGCAAGATCTAAGTTGTCAACCAATCTAACAGTGATCTCATCTCACAATCCTCACTCTTGCTCCATATGTGGACTCTTTTGAAAATCACTAGCAGGCCTTAAGTTCCACTTAATATTTTCGCATAAAATTTAATAGTTGAATCAATTTTGTTGTCAGATCCTCATACGTCGAAACCGATGTGAGAGTCATTTATTATTATTATTATTATTATTATTATTATTATTATTGTTATATATATATATATATATATATATATATATATATATATATATATATATATATACATGTGTGTGTAAAATATTGTTAGAACTTTTTTAACCACCATACCTGTTTGGCTTTTCCGTTCAGTTTCGCTATATCAAACGTTACATTAGATCTATGCCTTCTACTAACGAGTATTTACAACTCAGCATCTATGACATTTAAAATTGCCTGGACTCCCATTTAATGTTTTATATTTTATGAAACTCAAATTCATCGTTTATTCTAATTTATCTTTTCGTATATATTGCTGTATCCGCTTTTACTTGTGATGAAATTATTTCATGTTGGCATACGCTTAGTTTTCATTTTCAAATCCAACTTCGTGTGTTCGATTCTCCCTTCAGCTGTCATCAGCTTTTATGAATTGTTGCCGTATTTCTGTTGATATGTAGGGCTTGAATCTTTGAAATATGTAGTTTTAAAGTTTACAATCCCAGAAGACTTTCGGATTTTCGGAAACAGAATAGAAATTCCGAATCTTTACAGTCGAATGTTTCGTTTCTGTTGTTTTTTTATTTAGGGCTTCATAGCATTTTCACACTTTTATCTCTGAATGATAATTATGAATCGATAAATCCCACGGGAAATCAGATATTGCTACGTCGACATTCTGAAGGAGTCACAGAGCAAAACGTATTTTATCATTAAGAATGCACGACATAGACCTGTGCATCGATCTTTTGCAAAATTCTTTTATAGTAGCCGTGCTATCGCCTTCAATGTGATGAAAATAAATATCATTTAATCTTTTTCCAGGACCGTTTTTTTTTCTAAATGTCAAAATCATGCACATTTTATTCACATTCATGGGCCTTCATCCAGTTACTTCTACTGGGGCAATATTCATAAAATAGCTTGTAAGTTTCTCGATATATTAAGTGACATCTTTGAAAGATGTCTCTACTATCCGCCAAGATTTGTACAGATTGTAATTAGAATATGTACTGTCTTTTTTTTTACATCCTTCCAAATGAGCAATGGGTTGAGGAAAAAGATCATAGCTGAAGCACTTCTCCCATGTGCCTAACGTTTTATGAATTGAGTTGCATAGAAGAACAGTTAAAAACGGCATTGAAATGAAATCCTACGTGAAAACTGTGAGATAAATTGATACTCCAGGATAGAGCATTAGAAGGATAGTGAAGGTGAAGATCATATTGAATAATTTTGGAATGATCGTGGAATAATTGATATATATATATATATATATATATATATATATATATATATATATATATATATATATATATATATATATATATGTGTGTGTGTGTGTGTGTATTTGAAATTTATTTCAATAATTTATGAGGTTCCGATAGTTAGCTAGTAATTATAAACATGTCATTTTTGTTTATGATCGGTTTCTTCACGATACTTCTGTTAAGTTTAGAGAGTAACTATACGATTTTGTTGCTCAAAATAGAGTCTAACAGTGTTATAAAAAACACGGAGATTTCCAGTCACATATCTTCAATTATTTCTAAGATACAACAGTTCACATCTTAATCTAAAAATTGTAAAATTTTGCTGTTACACCATATATATATATATATATATATATATATATATATATATATACACAAAGAGAATATCGCGTACCAGTTGCAGGCCAAATTTCAATTGTGTTTTAAAACATTGCTGATTTTATAAAACACCACATTTTCTAGCAAAAAAGAAATGTTCAAAGAGAAAAGGTGCAAGAACGCATGATACATGCCACCCTTGGAGATTGCTAACTTTCCGACGTTACGTAATCTTTATTTGCTTCGTGAAAGGAGATAATAATTTTGAGCAATTTTTCTGGAAGACCACCTTTCCAAAGAGCAGTTCCAGATACAGAATCGAAAGCCTTTTTGGAGTCTATAAAACAACAAATAGATCCTTCCTTTGTTCTCATGCATTTTCCTGAGCCTGCTGGAGACAAAAATCATATCTATGCTTCCTCTACCGTAGAGGAATATGATCTTTTGTCTCCGGCACGCTCAAGAAAAGATTTGTTAGCAATCTGTGCCTTGTTTTTGTCTCCAACTGTACAAAGCAACATTGCGTTCTTGTTCCATTTCTTTTTGCACTTTTCTGGTGTGCTTGAAAAAGCATTCTCTAGCTGAAGCGAGGAGTCACTGTTGAATTTAGAACAAGTAGAGGTCTATACAATCAGCAACGATTTAAAGCACAATTGAAACTTGGCCTGCAGCTTGTGTGAGATCTTCTCTTGGCAATTGATGTCAATCTCTTTGCACTCAGTAAAGAAGACATTCAAACTATACATGATAAATTCACTGAAACAGAGAAAGGATTTGGGACTAACTGTCAACATAAAGAAGACTGAGCTAATGTACCAGCCAGTACCAAGCTATTTCTTCTCTCAGAAATCCTTCCGTATTCATTAATGATACGGCATCAATAACTGTTGAGACATTCACATATTTTGGATCAACAGTTTCTTCTGATGGAAAAATGGGCAGAGAAATCCAATCCAGAATATCCCAAGCCAGCATAGTATTCGGTAATCTTAAATATAGGTTACGGAACAGGAAAGATGCGTCTGTCAAATGATCGACATATACTGATCAGTTTTCTTCTTAGCCCTTCTCTATGGTGCAGAAACACGGAACCGAAAGCGCATCAAACAAACTGACGCCTTTCACATGCGCTGTCTTCGTGCCACATGTGATATAAAACGGGATGACAGGTTAAAGAATAATTTAATACTGAAGAAATGAGACAACATCACAGGCATTGAAACCATTCTAGCAAATATACAACTTAGGTGGGCTGGTCATGTTGTGAGAATGAATGAACATAGGCTTCTAAAGAAGGTCCTGTATTGACAACTTCCAAACCTCAGTCGTTCATTTGGACGTCCATTCTTACTCTACAAAGAAAATTGAAAGAGAATTTCAAACGTCTCAAATTTGATATGAAAACCTGCGTAATTCAAGCATCAAACCAAAAGGAGTACCGTAAGGCATGCTTCATTAAGTTAAACGGATTTGAAGACAGTAAACTGGCGCAACGTGGTTAGATTCATCAAACTCTGAAGCAGAGATGGCATAAAAATCCTGCTTCGACAAATGTAATCTGTCAGTGTGACTTTGTCACCCGCAGCAAGGATGGACTAGTATCACACTTAAGAAACCACTAGTGAAATATATCTTTACCTTACCTGATTTTTTTCACAACAGCCACAGATAGCATGCATGACTGTAAAACGAAAGGCACCTTCCAATGCTGATTCTCATTTATTATTCACTATAGGAGAGTCCACTATATATATATATATATATATATATATATATATATATATATATATATATATATATATATATATATTAAAGAAAAAACAGACCACTTTAAAGTTCCATTATAATAATTTATTTCACCAGAGCCCTTTTAAAGGACTCCGGATCATCAGATAGCACTTCCAAAAAGGAAATGAAACGAAGAATGAAATGAAAATTGATGGGTAGTGTAAGTTTTGGTAATTTAACAGAGAATGTAATAGGGTTAGTTAGACAGACATGGTTGAGTTTAGGGAGGATTTAATTTACTATCTCTCTCAATCATACTTAGTATTGGAGAGGGGTGTGGCCAGAACTTGACCTATTTCAATGGTTAGGTTAACGGAAGTGATATATTGATATGGGAGGGGAGAAGAGAGAAAAGAAAAAGGAAAAATGAAAAAGAAAGAAGACGGAGAGGGAAGTAAAGAGAAAGAGGCTGTAAACGGGTTTTATATATTTAGGAGATGGTTAGTAAGTTTTAGCAATTTATGTAAAAAATAGATTTTAATATTTGATAGTAATTTTTGATGTCAAACACCCCGAAGAAATTAATTTGATGCTTGCTAGGAATTTAAATATTTAACTTTTTTACAAATAATTTAGGAATTTAATATAAGTTTAATACTTATTAACACATTCATAGAAAACATATTGATAAAAATTTTAAACTATAACAGTGTTTACCCGACCAATAGTACTCTTTTAATATTTTAAAAGACAGCTACGGTAACAACTCTATCAGTCTGAATCTAATTTATGAATATAATTTGTAATTATAGTTAGCCTCGAAATTTATTTTACTTTAAACGGCCACTATTGATTGTTAAATATTTTTCTTTCTTAAATATTCGCTATTTCCTGAAACCTTCGTAATTTTTTAAAAACTAAGATACCATTTCTTAAATTGGATTAATGCTTACTCTCTGTTATGTACGTATTTGGTGATATATAGTAATGTAAATTCTTCAGTATTATATAGTATTATTCAAGTAATGTAACAATATTCAAAATTGATAGATGTACGTTGAATGTATGCTAATAGATTCTTCTCCTGCGGGGCTAGATGTAGACTTCTCTATTTGCTTCCGAGTCGATGGCCATTTTCAAAATTGTAAATGGAATGTGAAGCATTATATTTTGTCTTGTCAATTTCTACAGATTTATTCTTCCATCGCCTTAACAAAATACTTTCCTGTATGCCATATTCCTTGACACGCAAAATCCCTTTGTCTCTTAATGACATTATTTCTTTGATTGAGGTGAAATGATTTAAAAAAAGTAATTTATTCGGAAGCCATTAACAAATGTATTATAAACTTTTCAAAAATAAGTAGGAATTTTTCATGATTATATATCAAGTTATGCAGTTTGCCTCTTACAAATATTCAGCAATGTTCTGCTCAATTATATTACTCTTTTCTCTGTTATTATCGTAATAATTTTCTCTTTGCACCAGGCGAAAAAGGCTCTTACCATGATGGATCTGAAAAAAAAAAGAAATTAAGGGATATTTGATCTTTCACATTTACCAGAATCGGTTTAATGTTTTGTGGGCCACCAGAGACATCTGGCAAATTGAGAAAGATGTCGTGGTTTGGGATCATTACAAGGCAAGAATTACTGTAGAAGACTATCATGCTTAAGTGAACTATGTTAATACATGTATGAAATCAGCCTATTTTATGTGCCCTATGTAATAGAAAGAAAAAAAAACGAGCGTGTGTACATTGGTGTAATACGTAAGTGAACAGGTAAACATATATACACCCAATGGCAAATAGACGCATACATGTATATAGTTAAGTAGCAATAATATATATTCTTTTGAATATGTACGTACGGTTCTCTAAATAATTGCACATGTATATATTTAAGTGAATAAAGCAAAATGAAAATTTATCTTAGCCATAGCGATTCGTCTTCTGGAAGAATTTATCAAGTCAAATGCAAGGATTTTATTTTGTGAGAAGTATTCATATACAAGAGCAAAAATTTAATTGTTTTTTTTTTTCGATTTTTTTAAGTATAAGCGTGCTAATGAATATTTATCAGATTATTTGAAAAGTCAGACAATTTCATTTGACATTGAATTGTATCGCTTCATGTGCATGAATCTGCTGGATTTTCCGTCACCCTGATGAATATTCACGTGCACTCCTATACATAAACATTTTGAAAAAACAAAACCATTTTTGCTTTTGTATATAAATACTTGTTACTAAATGAAATCATCAATGAAAAATAAGATAAGTCTTCCTTTATTTTTTTCTTTATTCATAATGCCCATTTACAGATATACTTTTCAGGGGGTCGGAAACCTACAGCACGCGTACCACAGTTCGCACGTCAAGCAATTTCCAATGGCATCCGACTGCAAAAGTCCGAACCAATAACTACTACAATGCAAAGAAGATATTTAACTGTTTAAATTTTAATATATACTAAAGAATATATATATATATATATATATATATATATATATATATATATATATATATATATATATATATATATATATATATTACTATATAAAATATATTGTAGATCAGGTATATTGACATTGACACGCAAAAAATACGTAAGCAATTGGCACACTATATGATTTTAAAGCCCTAATTCGGCATATCGCAGGAGGTTGCCGACCTCTGCCTGACATTTTTTCATATATTTATATGTAAATGCTTCCGCGTTCCCATATTATTTTTGTAGCCAATCTCGATTAAAAAAATTAAATTCTTGAAAAACCTGAACAAGTTTTGGGCAGATTGATCAGATATTGATTCCGTTTCTTCCACTTTCCTAATATTGGTGAAAATAATGTCTCAGAATTGACGGGGTTTCAATATATGTATTTAGTTTTATTCGGATTTTTGTCCTGTTATTGATGTTTTTATTATAGAAAGTACATTTCAACCAAGATCCATTCGATCATCTTCGGGTGTCTATCATTTTCGCTGACATGAAATAAGTAATTTGTTTGAATATTGTTTGTTTTGTCTCCATGATTCTGTTTTTTGTTCGTTCTATGTTAACCCTGCTATGCTTTTCATTACCTGATCCAGAAAATGAAGAAATAACCACTATAAACGACGGTTAAATTTGTCTAACCAACTATTATACCCACTACGTCACTGTTTAGAAAGACATCCTTACATCTATGGTGCATTTTAGAGCGTTTAAATACAGATTTAGGTGATTACAACTTTTATCTTGCAAGTGGTTTCGTACAGATTTTGTTAATTATGGTGGATTTTAATTATGATAAACTATCAATAACGTTTGAATGGAACTATTATTCTGATCTTTGATTGTTATAGAAAAATGACAGAATCGTAGACAGGCCTAGGAAAGAGTTGAAATGGTGCATAGTATATTTTTGTCGAATTTTGAAAAAAAAATTATGTTGTATCCAAACATAATATCAGTTTTCCACCATTAGCTTTAGTTTTCTTTCTTAAGAATATTATATCCTACGTAACTGAAGTTTTTTTTATCAGAAACGTTTGATGCATACTGTAAAATGATTATATCCAAGGACTATTGCTTTTGTTCATAAATTAGAAAAAATGCAGTTACACTAATTATTGTAATATCTGTATAAAGTGTATTTGAACAGCCAGGTATTTATTAACATCCATGGCTTTTGGAGGAAGAATCCACGATTACTTTGCACATTATAGGACTGTTGGCAGACTGCAGTCATTTCTTGAAATGTCCATATAATCTACAGCAAAATATGGAGCATCAAGAAATTAGCTTGAAAGTGGTAAGTTGGCTTGAAAAAAAAACATGTGTAGGCCAGTGTTATAATATCAGTAAAAGAAAGAGATTCAAATAAATGCTATAATATATTTATATAATAATAAAAATATTATTATTATTATTAATAATAATAATAATAATAATAATAATAATAATAATAATAATAATAATAATAATAATAATTAAAAGAAGACGAAAGGAAGAAGTGCAATACAAACAGCATCTATTAATGGAATCCATGAAAATAAGCAACTGATTCGTTCTAATTTAAATTCTGTGAACGTATTTATCATAACCGTCATATATATTCATCTATAGATTAACGTAGAGAGAATACATTATCACTCTTCTAAAACCTCGTTGCTGTGCACATTGCTGCAAATGCAGTCATGCAGAACAGTGCATAATTATGCATTGATCAAAAGAATAAGAGGGTATAATCCATATATCACCGCAGATGCACACGCAATGTCTCCTATTTCATGCAGACATTAGAGACCCATTGTAACGCAATTTAATCTGTTCCTCTTCATTCGGCTTAGAGAAGAATGCATTCTGTTACAGGCATGAAATGAATGCTCTATTGTGAGCGTCTGCAGCAACGAGTCTTTCTACTCAGGATCCATTCGCCCACTCCTTCAATCAAATTGATTTCCGATAACATTTGCAAATTAATCATAGAACACGAGTTAAGAATTTAAAACCAGCAATCTTCGATTTCCCCGTCCCCAAAGCACAATAACGATGATAAAGTGTTGAGATATTAACATTAAGAATTCGGCGTAAATATTGATTTTAAATTTCTCAACTTATTTCGATTTTAAATTACATCGGATCAAAAATATAGTAGCTATCAATATCGTATTGTGTTATCAAATTCACATTGTATTCAAATGCGTCAATTGAGTTTTAAATCAGATAAAAAGACAAATTTATTTCGATTTAATTGTTTAACACGACTCTGTTGTATCAAGAGAATAGATGCGGTGATGCAAGAGCAGGCATCATCAACTAAACGACAAAATTTCAATAATAAACGGACGTCATTTTTTTTTTAAATAGAGAGCGTTAATGAATCAGAGTAGCAGTATTAGTAATCGTATTATTTTTCTTTTATTTTCAGTTTGTCGATTTATTTCCTGAACGGGTTTTGTCGGCTGCCTAAAGTACTTAAAAGGACCTTATTTTTTTTTCCATCCGAGCTGATTTTTTTAGCGAGCAAAACGATCAAAAATATACGAGAAACGCTATTTAGGCGATCTTCTAGATAGAACAAGAAAATATTATCTTTTATAATCACTGACATTTTTTAAAGTCGAAATATTCCTAAGCAAGGCAATAGAGCCACTAAGACACAAGTGGTTCCTGGGTGTAGAAGAGTTAGAAAACAGAAACATTATTAATGAGTGATAACGAAAGAAGAAGACAGTAGACAGCTATTGACAATACATTTAATTTTGTGCAGCTTAAAGTTGGCTGGAAAGTATGGAGCCAGAAGAGAGATTAACAAGCGAGAAGTGCGAGAAAAGTAACTGTTATCATATAATACATGGTTATACTTAACTATCTCAACAATAAATTGGTGATAACTTCTCGCCAGTATAGTAATGCGTTTAAATTCAAAAAGTCTAGGTATCAGAGAAAAAATCTGATCCGAAAAAATACCATTACATTATTTGTAGAAATTGGAAAAGAAGCCAACGTTACGGAAGTGAGTAACTAAATGAAGCCGAGATAACAAATTAGAATCGATAATACTGCTGATTCTTCTTTGAATTTTATGATACCATTGACAAGATCGAGGGAAATCTGTGAGATATGAACATTGTACTGTGCGAATCTTGAATGACAGAAGGTAAATTTGCCTTAAAAATCTAGCACTCAATATCTTGACGTATGTGTGCGCACGTATACCGAAGTCTGAAATTTTGTGGATAGATGATGTTATTGATGTCAGGCAACAGTTTTCTTCATTTGTCTTCATTTTAACAAGATGCTTACTCTCAGTTTAGCCGAAAGCTAAGACAAGCAGATACAATATTAATATTACGCGAGAAGACCGCCTATCGTTGTACGATAATCTCTTGAATTATTTACTACAAATTTCTTGGTCTGAAACAATATTTGCTATTTTTGTGAGAAGATAGTCTGGCAGAACTGTTACAAAATTTTAAATGAATGGATTTTTTAACTATAAGTAAGCCACTAGTTTTTTCTGTGTTTGTCTACGTCAGTTAAGTTTGAGAAAATAGAGACTTGCTAAATTGTAGATCAAAAAAGATACCAAAAGTATATGAACAATAGGAAATTAATTTAACTAAAAATATGATATTCAAATGAATTAAAGATTAATTTATTATGGTTTCATTTTCTCTTTCTTTCTTTTGAATATAAAGGTAAAAAATGTCAAGAAGAAATTATATTTGTGTAATAATTCGACTTGCAAGTTTAAAGTCTCTGAAATCGCTTGCATCAAAGTGGATTAGGCTGATTTGAAAGTAATAAAAGAAGATTTAATAAAGTCAGTTTCCTTTGATATAATGTGTAGCAGATTAGACAGCCTAGTTTCGGGCTGATCGCCGTATAATCTCTACGATCTAGCTATGTACTTAATTTCTGTTTCAAATACATTAAGCTTTCGTATATATTGTAGAGAGAGTGTTTTTTATTACTATTTTCGTTTTTCAAACTTCAAGGCTGAAGAAGAGTTTTATATATTTATTTCATATTTCAATCGATTCCGAATAACGTATTTTGAAATTTTATACAATAAATGTATACGAGAGACGTTTTTTAGGCGATAGTCCAGATACAATAAATATTATCTTTTATATTTACTGACATTTTTAAAGTCGAGATCAGCCTAAGCAAGGCAGTAGAGCCACTAAGACACAAGTGGTTACTGGGTGTGGAAAAGTTAGAAAACAGAAACATTATTAAGGAGTAAGAACGAAAGAAGATGAATGAGAAGGATATTAGATATTAGGTTGGTGCAAAAATAATGACGTAATAATGTCGTTTTTTGACTTTAAAAATACGTCAAAAAACGACATTATTACGTCATTATTTTTGCAACATCCTAATAGCTATTGGCAATACTTTTCCTGAATGCTTGCCAACAAGATAAACTATTTAGGAAAACTTTTTAAAATTAAAATATATGGAGACTCACTGTTTCCAAGTTAGAACAAAATTCTTTTCATACGGAAATCTTTATTTGGTGTTCAACGCGTTTACCAGTAAGTTTCTCACCAAAGACAATTCACCGATATGAATTTTCAACGTCGGAAATTTTACCATGAGAAAAGATATTTTCACAGAAATGTCACCGCATAAATTCATTAGATTTTATAGTTAATAATTTCCTCATTAACATATATGCGCATATATTATTTAATACTTTCACTCCAAGGAAGGCGGTAATTCCACCAGAACACAGGTAGTTATAGGGAATACAAATGAAGGAGAAAGAGAAGGTTGAGAATATGGAGAATTGAACGAAGGACAAATAATAACAATAACTCAAGAAGATAGAAGATGGTGATTGACGTTGCATTTAAATTTTTGTAGTCTGTAGTTATCAGGGAAACAATTAAACGGAAGAGACTTCTACGGGTGGAAGAAATATTGTTGGAATAAAATTGGTGGTTGAATCTACCTATTTCATCGGTCAAACGGTGAGACATAGATGCCAATCTAATCGCACACTTAACTTCATGTAAGCGGGATACCAGGGAAAAAGCTTATCAGAGCAGTTATCTTCTACAGATTTGTAAAAAAGACTGAGGGAAGCCACGTCTCGTCGGTGAGGAAGTTACTGAAGTCGAGATACCTGGTCGGGATCGATAACATTACAGATCTTACTCTGGATTTTAACAAGAATCCCAAAATGTACTGCAGGGACACCGGGCCAGTTATGGCAATAGTGTTCAATGTACAGACGAATGGTCCATTTATAAATGAGAAAGTAAGATTCTGACGAGAATCAATTACTGGCAAGACACACTGAACAAATTTTCTTTACAGTAGAGACAAAAAAATTGATATTGTCGCCCCAATACATGTCAGTGGAAGACGTGACACCAAGAAGATGTAGATTGTTTATCTCCTGAAGTTCAGCATCATCCATGTCGATAGCAGGCAGAAAAAGTTTCACTGTGGCGATTAATTGAAATTAATTTTGTTTTGGAAGCGTTAAAATTGACAATCATTCTTTACCCCTGTTAACCACTTATATCAAGAGCAGCAGCAGCCAGGATTTTTTGTCAGATCTGTCGGATTTGCTACTGAGACAGACGCAAATGGTAGTGTAATCTGCACTAATAGCTAGTTGGGAACTGATGGTGTCAGGGAGTTCAGTGATGAAATTCACATTCAGCGTAGGTCCCGGATAGAGTCCTTTGAGACTCCCGCGTTCTTATGAAAGGATTTGGAAGCGAACCTGTTAAATACAACCTTAATTTCACTATTTCTTACGAACGGTTGGAGTAAACTCAATATTCATACTATGACATTGTTCTTGTGTAGAATTTCTGCTTACCAAACATTGTCAAACGTCTTCGAGATATCTAGAGCAACAACTCAAAGTTCGCTATTGTTATCCAGATTTTGGATAAATAAATCCAGTGTTAGCCGTCATAACATCGTCAGTAGACATGTCGGAATAGAAGCCATATTGTTTTTATTTTTGTGAAAGGAGTTCGTTTGAAGTTGCTTATTCACTTCGTGTACTTTGCCAAACATCCATATGTTACTAACAGCGATATAATTTGAGGGGTCAGTTTTTTTCACTAGCGTTCTTAAGAACAGGAATGCAGGAGAGGACATATTACAAGCTCGAAAGCAAAGACACCGCCACATTCGCTTGCTTTTTGCGATCTAATTTAGAAATTATGTCTTAAAAAAGTGTAGGGTTTATACGCATATCATTGGGTAGAGGTTCTCTTCTAGGTGGGAAATCTGGCAAAGGTATTCCAGATGGGTCTACTATGGAATTAGAAGAGAAATTTCAAGCAAAGCACTCTACATTATCTGAGGCAGATGTCAGAAATTCAAATT
This sequence comes from Acanthosepion lycidas, assembly GCA_963932145.1. NCBI lineage: Eukaryota > Metazoa > Mollusca > Cephalopoda > Sepiida > Sepiidae > Acanthosepion > Acanthosepion lycidas. The sequence goes on along the minus strand of OZ010577.1, from coordinate 126,199,396 downwards.
GATTGAAGAGACTGAAGAGAGGAATCTAGAAAGTTCCAGAAAAGTTAAATAGGGTGAAAAATCTCGATTACTACTACACACAAGAAAAAATGGCTAAACATCGGAAAACATTAAGAAAAAATAATTCCTTTTAGAAAAAAGTGGAAATAACCACTATTTGCCTGATGAAGATCGTGAGAGCGGAAAAACGTGTAGTAAAAATAAAAAAAATAATATATATTTAAAAAATCCATCCTATAACCAAAAACGTTTTCGTCTTCTCTCTTCTATTTAAAACATACTTTTCTGTCGTTGGAATAAGTGTAACTTCTCCCTTATATATATATATATATATATATATATATATATATATATATATATATATATATATATAGAGAGAGAGAGAGAGAGAGAGAGAGAGAGAGAGAAAGAGATAGATAGATATTGATGCATGTTTCAATAAATAGTATAGACAACTGCTTTCTATTTATTTTATGTAAACTCTTTTCATATCGTCTGATAAGCTTAATAACATTGAGATATTTTTTAATCTTATCTAAGCCATTATCAAAGATGACAATTACATTACAATATATCAGGTAATACACGGACAAAACAGTGATGATAGTCTGTTTCTGTATATATAGAAAATTTCCAAGCAACGACAAACACGTGCATATAAAACGCTGGAAGCGAAAATAGCACGCAACTCATGACGTCACACATGGCCACGCGAGTGTGAAAACGAGAAGTATTAAGTATGGGACACGTTGGTATAAATCAATGTCATCTTTGATAATGACTTATGTAATCTGAAAGCTTAGATAGGATTAAACAATATCTATCAATATTGTGATTTTCTTTCTTCGTTTAATGATAAATGTTATAAACTTATCAGCCGATATGAAAAGAATTTACATAAAATAAATAGACAAGACTTATCTATATTATTTAATGAAACATGCATCGATGAAAAAATGCTGCCTAAATACACTCAATATATATATATATATATATATATATATATATATATATATATATATATATATATATATATATATATATTAAACATGTTTCGGTGAATATGACATAAGAGAAAAGTTAAAATGCTATTAATTTTTAATTAGTATTTCTATCACTCTTACATTTTTCCCCTTGGTGGAAGTAAGGGAGTGCCAAAATTGTCAGTATTTTATATTGTCCCAAGCTCTTTCGGCCACATCTTTAGCCATTTTCAAGGGGGAGGTAGTTATGAGTCTTGTTAGTTTCTCTTCATTTATGAACTTCTTGAAGTGTGTTTTTTGCTTTTTTTTGAATACCGGTAAGTACATTTATTCCGAGCTTTGTGTGTTGAGCACGGTCGGTATTCGAGTGAACGTCTTTCTATTTTAAAAAAAATTCACCACCATTCCCCCTCTTTAAAAAGATGAGGTTGACAGTGGAAGCGAGATGTTTTATATAGAGTGCCTCTTTCACAGCGAGATACTTCCGGTAATGTAATTTGTACGCGTGCGCGCGTGTGTGTGTACTTATATATGTTTGTTTCTCCCTACCATCAAAATATTGACATGCAACGAAGCAAATATTTTGAAACTATACATGTAGATTCAATAACGAGGAAATCCAGAGTACACGACTGAAACGAAGAGGTCAATGAACGATTTAATTAATAAATTCCATTACTACTGTGTTTCAGTAAATATATATTTGTTATAACATATCAAACAGAAAAAATACACGTATTTAGTCATTTTATATAAGGAATTATAAAAATTATTAATTTTGTCCTGTTTAATTCCACAGGGCGTTGCACAGAAATATACAAGTAAATTAATGCACAACTGTAATTACTATATAATCCTCGAATATATACAGGCGCATACGTGCATATGAACACACACATACACATAGCGCACAGACTTATATACACACACGCAAATATATACCTAAGTAAGGAGACAATTTATCAAAGACGTGACAGATAAAATAGTTTTTCAGGTAATTATAACGAGTTAATTTCCTATTGCGTGACCTAAACGTATAGCCCTGTGCCATACTAATTTGTTAAGAGTTATATCATGGCTGTCAAGTCGTGATTTTCTTTTTCTTCTCGCCATATTTGATTGAATAAATTACCGACATTATGTTTGCGAATTTTTAATAAAATCCTTTCATACTCACGAATAACCTTCCGTGTATTGATGAGAGAATGTGCTATAGCTGTTTAAATTTCTATTTTCATTTTCCAAGTACTTTCGATCTTCATTCAAGGTCATCTTCAGGAGTGCAAGTGGTACAAAATATATGTTGTTAATTAGTATAAATATTTATCAAAGAGGTGCGTTGTAACCCATTAACGGAAGTTTTTATTATGCTTTTAAATGCAAACGGTTGACAATGTACCGAGCTTCCATTAGAACGTGAAAAATATTAGCCATTTTCGAATTTTCTTCCTCTAAGTTATAATGTCATGGTCACGCGTGCATTTAAGTATAATAAACTGTTCCTTTACAGGACATTATTGTACTCTACATTGTTGACTTGGTAAATAAAAATAACAGAAATTTAAACAGTTATAGCACATTTCTCTGCTCCTTTAACATCAATACACGGAAGGTTATTTTATTAAAAATTAGCAGGCATAATATCTGTAATTATTCACTCAGACATGCCTAAAAGTGAATTTGAATGCTTAAATACAAAATTATATATATATAACCAGTTGCGTCTTTGTCTTCGTGCAGTGCGACTCAATTGCAGGTCCGTTGAATGAGAGAGGCGCAACTGAGGAACCTAGGGAGACCGATCTTTGTCCGCCACTGATGCCAGCGCAATCGACGCTTGCGGGAGCTCGGGGAATTTTGTTCTTGGGTCGGGTGTACGCGCTCGGGCTCCTCACAATAAAAACGACCTTGTATCACATCACGTTTCTGTTGGAAGACGAGATAAATATCTATATATATAAACCATACTGACATTTTCTTCTTAAATTGTATTTAAAAAACGATTGCAATTACCTTGATTAATAAATATTGAACTCTTTTCATTAACATATTGTGTAAAGGCATTTCAGATTGACATACACGTCGCCAAAGAGGCAGCAATGATAGCCAAATTGAAGAAGAAAATATGGGACAAAACTCAGCTGAAATTGAACAGCAAACTAAAAGTATTCCAGCCATGTGTCTGTATTATCCTGTTGTATGGAAACGAAACCTAAACGTTACACTCGAGTCTATAAAACCATTTGCAAATCTTCAGTCTCGACATCACATGGGGAGATACATTTACTAACACGAATGACTTCTGTAGTATGTATCTTTACTGTCAATGACATCTTTTATGGCTGCGTCACGTAAATTAATGAATATGGGATTTACACCAAAATACAATGTGTAAAGTAAGCTGGCCACAAAACAAAGCCTGGTAGGCCGCTATGTACTATTTTTCAAGGACGTCTGTAAGCGAGACCGACTCAGGTAGGTGGGAGCAGCTAGTAGTCAATGACAGCGACTGATGCCATGCTGGGTAAGGAATCAGTAAAATGCGAGAAAAAGCGAAAGCAACAGTTGCAGACCAAAAGATAACGCAGTGAACAGAAAGAGCAATCCCAGACCTTCAATTCACATTCCCGACTGGCCTGTAAACCATGCAGAAACAATTTCAATGCAAAGATTGTATCGTTAAGCAAAAGCAGACGCTGATCCCAAAAGAACTGACTGCTAATAGGGCGTTACCATTATATCGTAAGAGAAATGGGTAACTACTATTCAGCTTGAATTAGTTTTGTACAAGGTCACACACATTTTGTAGAAAGAACTAACTGACAATATATTAGACTCATTGCTCAGCATGATAAGTTGGATAACAATCGTTGTATAAATAATCACAAGTAAGGAAGGAAAACCACATGTGATTGAATTGATAGCTTCATTTTTGTTCTTTTAAAAACTTTGAATACATAAATATTATAATTTATAATATTTATTGTATTTATTTTAATTCTGGAAGAATTAAAGGTAGGTTCATTTTTGGATGTTTATAATAAATATTATATTCTGTAGATCTATATATTCAAAAATATACACTTGGATATTTTTAAAGAATATATAACTGTTTGTATTGCTGGTACTTTTTTTTAAGTATTGCTGATAAAAATGTTTCTTTCAAAAATTATTGCTGTAATATTTTTTTATTACGATGTATTTATGGTAGTGAAACATATTTTTACACAAGTTTGGGTTTTAATTAATTGCCCATGACAGGGGCCCTAGCAGGTGCTACAACCCCGGGTTAGGGTGGACCTGGGAATACCAGCAATTCAGACGTGGTTCCGCGTTTCTCAAAACCTCCAGATCAGAGAACTTGCTGTCGGACGTAGTTTATCGTCTTATCCAGGACGCGGATGTATTTTATCGTCATACCCAGGACGAGGATATTACTTTCTGCGTATAATTGAAAAATATTTCTAAAAAGTATTCTACGTTTTCACACCAAGTTGACAGATATAATTTCCTCCTTTTTTTCTTACTCTCTCTTCTCACTCTTTCTTTTTTGTACTTCCGGTGTCTTTCTACCCGCATATATATATATATATATATATATATATATATATATATATATATATATATATAATTATATCTAAGCACATAAATCAAGCCCGACCACATTTACAACCCACACAAGACAGACATGTTTGCAGAGGCGTTGAGGTTTCACATTTATATACACACTCAAGCAAATATATACACATCTCGCACACTCCCAAAAGACTAAAAGATAACTTACACTTAACACACATATCCCATTCCTGGAAAGCAATAAAACTCTCAAAATGAACAAGGAGTGTATTCTGAAAGTCAGGAAACTCCCATACTCTATCTTTAAAAAAAAAACATCTTGAAGATGCCGTTTAACCAACACAAGAACTGAACAAAATTAATGAAACTGCAGATAATGTTCACTTTCTTCGGAAACGGTCATTTACTCCTGTAGTTTGCTGCTACAAACAAGCGAGTATGTTTTCTCTTGATGATGGCAAAACCGGCCGAAACTAGCCGAGAAACCGAAATGAAATAATAAAACAAAATTAGTAACATAAAACCAACTGTGTTTGAATTTTTTTTTAATATTTTTATTGTTCAAAATATATATAACTGAGTATTTAGGAAACGATATTTCTTTACTACATATTTTGCTACCAAAATTGATTATTATTTTTTTTTATCTTAGCCGGTATTTCTTTTTAAGGATTTAATAAATGCAGAAATTGTCCAAATGTTTTTCATTAATCTTTAAGCCATTTGCAAGTATTTTACATCTACCACCATAATTAATGTTGTATAAGCAAATATTATGGACAATACATACGTTGCTTAACAGTAAATACATTGTGGCTTGGTTCATAGTTGATGCAATTGATTCTTGTTATTCGTATTTTTTGTAACAGGTGATTCTATTTGTAAACGCTAAAAAATTGAGCGCGCACCATGCCCAGTCGTCTCACAGCCGGACGCGAGACGCGTACCTGTCTCGCCGGACGCGAGACGCGTATCTGTCTCTCCGTACGTGTCGACGAGGACGAAATCGAGCTTCACAAAATTAGACTCAACTGCTCTTCGCTTACTTGTGGTTGGAAGAAATCTGTATGGAAATAGTTTAGGTATATTTATGAACCTGTTTTAAAGAAAGCTGAGACGTTGAACATGACAGCAAATACCGAGTGTCACTTTTTTGTCGAAAATATTGATGCTGTATCAGATTTACTTAATTATGACTGAAGATTAGCGGCAGAAATGACAGCTAACACCTTGAAAATCTTACTTGTTTCAGCCCAGTCAATTATGTCGAAAAATTAGAATATTGAAACTTTCTGTTATTTGTAAACTAAAAGTAATAAGAGGAGATATGTAATGGAAGTATTAAAATGATGTAAAATGTGACCCAAATTATGTTGGCTTTTTCATTTTAATTTGGGTTTATTATATTTATTATTATTATTATTATTATTATTATTATTATTATTATTAGAATAGTGCAAAAATAATGTCGTTTTCTCACATATGTTACTATGTGAGAAAACGACATTATTTTTGCACCAACCTAATATTATTATTGCATCATGGTTCCTTATAGGATACTGCTTCGATTCCTGTCGAAGGACGTATATTTTCTATGACAATTTCTCGGACATTCAGTCCGGTGAATGTTGTTTATACTATTTATTATAAACAAAGCATTTACTTAAATATTTGTATGTATAAAAAAGAGAGAATGTATAAACATGAAAATATCCTGATATATATATATATATATATATATATATATATATATATATATATATATACACACACACACACACACACATATATATATATATATATATATATATATATATATATGAAATTAATCAAAACTATAAAATTCTTTAAATTGAGAATGTCAAACTTGAAATAAAAGAATTGAATTATGAGACGCAATTATGAAACGACATGAAAAATTCTCAGACAGTTATAAAAATGTCAAATATTAAATAAACGAAGCAGCTCAAAAGGTGAAGATAATATGAAAATAAGGACAGAATATGGATTATGAGAAAGTAGAGAAAATCTTAGTATTAAAATAAGTAAACACTAGAAAAGGAAAATAATACCAAAGTTATTCCCATATATAACAGTTTACTCTGACACTCAAAGACAGAGGAAAAATCGATAACTTCTCTCGTGTATGAAGTTTTTCTTTTGTATTAGTATATAGGGAAAAAGTAAAGAAACCTTCCACGAAAAGGGAGAAACATTTTTGAATTACCACGAGTCCATACAGAATCGTGTCATTGTGAAGCTAGGGAAAATACACAAGTTCTTTTCTGCAGATACCAAGATATTTTTTCTACGCTATTGGAAATATACAGGCACAAATATACACCAACTGGTTACATTCCATCACACCGATCAGATCCCGAACTACGGCCAGTCACGATGGATATATGTTCCCTCGAGGAGGCCCTTACCTAGAGAGGATATTGGGCTTCAAAACTCACACCAAACCTCAAGTTGAATTCCTATATACGATCCATCGCTAAAGTACGTTTCTGACTCCTCATACTATCTACCTTTATAAGAGCGAGATCAGGCCGAAAATGGTGTACTGTTGCCATATTTAGGCAGGAGGTACCCAAATATCACTTTCCAGTCTTGATAGCGTTACAAATCGTCTCTGAGTTTTGTGGGAGAAGAATTATTTGCCACAATTCAACATCTCACAGGCAGTATATAGCGAGTCTCGTACTTCTTTATAGCTACTACCATGGAAAGTGCTAGTATCTCCTGGTTCCACTAGGTCTGACCTTCAGGTCTAGGACTCGCTATGCCACTTACAGAGTAGAAAACTAACCACATTCTTCCCGTATGCCATCGGTGAGAACTAAGTTCTTCCAGCGACTTACTGCCCTATAGAACAGACTACCTAGATTATGTACCCCTGATCACTACAATCTTAACCTGTTCAAGTCTAGTGTCAACAATTAACTTTCCCTCCTATCCATATAAATTACTCTTTATTGTAACCATCTATCTCGACTGGCTCTCGGGTCTTGTACAGGGTGAAGCTTACTGTAAAAAAACAAAGAAACCAAAAAGAACAAAAAAAACACGGGCGCAATTTTTCTACATGCTAAGATGCATGAAATGCTCCATGCAAGTAATTTACCAAATACATCAAAGGTTGAATAAATGTATTTTAGAGGGAACTGACTAGGAAAGTCAAGTTCAAATTTTGAATAAGAATTATTTTCCCCTCACTTAACCTGTTCGAAAATTAATGCACGAGAAAGATCATTCTGATTTTAAAATTTTGGTAAAAATCAACTGGAAAACATTCGCCTATCTTTCACAAAAAGGTTAATGACAATGCACATTTCAGAGAAGCCGAAGTATTGGACTTCACTGGTAACCCCTTTCCTGGAAGAATATTACGTTTTTGTGGGAGGTGGGGGGTTATTTACCATTCGGAAGCAATTAGCTGTTCGCAGTGGTCTCAATGTTATACACGCATGTCAAATAAAAATTCTTCGTTTTCATGTCAAACATATTTTGTGTCTGTTTGTTATTTTTATGTAATGGAAGATTTTTACGACGTGATTGGAAAGCGGACTGTTTTTACAGCATCAAGTTTCCCAAAGTAATTTAACGAAAATGCCAATGAGAATACGAAAAAAAAAAAGACAAGAAAATACTATTTTCTCGCAAGAATAAGAGTTTAACTGGAATAACAAATACGTTGAGCTCTATGTAAGCAACAAAAGTGTCTGTCGACTGCAATTAATAAATCATTGCTTATTGAAAAGAGAAAAAAAGATAAGATTATAACGTGAAACCTGAATGTTTGGCTGATGAGGTAAATGCAATTCCGTATTCTTTAATTCATTTAATCTAGAATACAAGAATATACGGGTAGGTGCAGTATGAGAATAAATTTCATAATGCATCAGAAAAGAAATCGTACATTATGAATAATAATAATAATAATAATATCCCAAGAAATATATTGACCTCCGGAATACATTTCCTAGAATGTGGGATGCCCAAGCCATTGTTCTAGCGTGGAGTTGGTTATGGAGTCGATACCACGAAAATTCAAAGTACTAAATTAAGAGCGACCTGTCGGTTGGGGCTACAGATAACACCGACTGCACCGATGTAAGACTCCACCACCCAAATGAGGCGTCCTGCATAAAGACGATAAACTAAATCCGCGTCCTGACTAAGAGGATAAACTTTTTTCCAACAGCAAGGCCTCAGATCATAAGGTTTAGAGGAGCGTCGAACCATCTGCTAGTGTTCACAGGTCCACCATGACCGAGGTGGTAGCACATGTTAGGGTCCCAACTGTGGGCAAATATCTAAACCCTAAACTGGCCTCAAAACTCTACGAAAGTGGAAAAATATGTTTTAGTACCAGCAATAACTTTTTCGTGGAAAAAATTGTTACTAGCAATACATTTTTGAAGAAAAAAATTACCAACAATACATTTTTGAAAAAGAAAGACTGCCAGCGTTATAGATCTTGTCCGCATAAAATAACTAATTGAGGTTGATATGCTGTAAAACAAAACAAACCAAACCAAACTAAATCAAGAAAATCGAAATAAATTTTAACTTCAGAAATCTGAGTTGCGTGGGACAGAAAATGTTGCTCCTCATCCTCCCATAATACAAGACCAGATTTAAAATGAAAACCGTCTGAAAGATCATAATAGTAATACTAATAATACCAATACTACTAGAAGTAATAATAATAATAACCACAACAAAATACACCATTTTCAGATTTTGGGACGTTTAATACAATATTGTCCAAGATATCTCTGAGAATTTGTGGTCTATACAAAAATTAAATAAATACACTTTACTGTCTGAATTCCTGCCTTGACTCTCCGAGCAAACCGGCATAATGTTCAGATCGAAATTCCCTGTAGGTTACTTGAATCGACATACACATGAGGAAGGTTGTTGAACACACCAGCTGATAACATTTTGACACCAACAACAAATATTACCTCAATAGTTATATAAATTAAAATCTTAATTTGAGAAAATCGAAACAAAGCCTTGTAGGTCATCATATCTGTCGGTAATTCAAAAAATTGTCGAAACGTACTTTCTGTTTGAAGGCATGCATCGAAATGGAGAAATCTCATAATGAAAGATCGCCGGTTGAAAATGAAAACCAAGACAAAGAAGATAACAACAACAACAACAACAACAACAACAACAACAGCAACAACAACAACAATAATAATAATAATAATAATAATAATAATAATAATAATAATAATAATAATAATAATAATAACCGCCACATATGTTCATGAATCAGACGGATAGAAAAATATTGCTCTTGTACAAACTCTGGGGAATCTATTGAGTACCGAATATTGTAGTGTGACACATTCTGGTCTCAAATGAATTTCAATGTTGAAGTGATAGGTTAAAAAAGAAATGCCATAATAAATATGAAAAAAATGTTATGACCATCAGTGCTAGAAGAAGAAAATGTTAATGTTCTCTGATTTCTCTATAAATGGTGATCATATTACATAAGTCAATAGACCAGAACTAAATAATAATAAATAAATGACTAAAAGACGTAGGCAGATATTTCACTTATGTGGCTATTGCGTCTTATAAAAATATATCAGCAAGGGAATTTGATAATTATTTAAAATATAAAAACCAAGAAATAGAAACTCTAAAAATGTGGGGGTTGGAAAGAAACCACTATACCAATACTACTACTACTACTACTATTTCTACTACTACTACTACTACTACTACTACTAATAATAATAATAATAATAATAATAATAATAATAATAATCATAATAATAACAATAATAATAAAAGATACGTGTTCGCCTCTTCTTTCTTATTGTCATAGCAGTCCCTGCAGATTGTAATGTATCTTGAAGATTTTCAAAAACTTACCAAATTAAAAAAAAAAAAACTTGAAGTGGAAATGTTCAAAATGTGTCACATGAGGACATCAATAATTTATGTTCTATCTGGAGCTCTCAGATTGATTAGAAAATGTTTCGATAGATTTATTGAAGGAATTCATCGTAGCCAATGCTTTAAAGCAATGCAAATAAACGGTACTCACAAGTACAGCTCTCTTATTACGAAGAATTACATTTATGTAAAATATGTGTAAGGAAATATGTATACAACAGAAATCAAAGGAAATAATAATAATAAAAATAATAATAATAATAATATTAATAATAATAATAATAATAATGAGAGCACGAGGAATGATGAAACAGAATACTGATACTCACATTAAAATTCCGAGAAAGGCGCACATGATTTGAAATACAAAAATATTGAAAACATGACTACCACTCAAATACTCAGAAAAACTCTGCAATATGCTGAAGAACGTTCAAAGAAAAATCTTCCTTTACCTCAAGCTTCATGTAACTTGCTAAACGATTTTACCAAACAGAAAATTAATAGACTGGAAATAATAATAATAATCTTTATTAGGCAGAAAACAAGAAAAGAATAGGATAACTTGATAGGAACGTGATCTGAGAAGTGTGAATCTAATCAAGCACTACAGGATAAAGTTTAAGAAATATAACACTTCCTCTTTTAACAAACGCGTTCCGTTTAAACGCCCTGGTTGCTAAAAGATCTAGAGGTTACTTAAAGTTTTTACCTGACCGCAATTTCACGCTTGTTACACGTTTAAGGGGTTGTGTCAACCAGCGTCAGATAGGGTTATTGTTACCCTTGCAGCATTTGTATCGATTTTAATATAATCCGTATTTATTTACTTTATTTGCATAGTTCGAGTTGTTGTCCTGATTTTTATTGCTATATTTACGACGTTTCAATCGTCATACGCTCCGGCCTTCTTCAGGTGAGTGGAATTTCGAATTGAACCCTTTATTTCGTCCATCGGATTAGATTGTTTTAGTTCTACGTACCATGCCTCTTCCGAATTTATCAGTTATCCCCCTTTAACTCAAATCTCCAAATTTTTGTTAACCACTGCAGTAGCAAGGTATTGAACTCCCAACTCTTTGGGTGAAATCACTGGATTCAAACAAAGCTTTATCCACATGGCCACGTGTCGTTGAGGACAACAGTCCGAACAATGTAAATAGTGTAAATAATCACGAAACCTCATCTAAGAAATATAGACAGATAATTCGAAATGTTTATACGGTACATAAATATACTGAAGAGTAAAGGCTATAAGAAAATTCGAAAATTAGATCTATATTTGGTTGGTGTGCTGTAAATACAGTACAAGTATATTCGTATTTAATTCCCTCTTTATTGATCTATTTATTTTGATTAATTTTGAATAAAGAAGAAAACCAATATTATCTGATTATTTTGCTTCAATTTTTTTTTATTTTCTGAGATTTTATAGTTGGTCGCAAGTTAGAATAAAATAAGTCGTTAAGCGAGAAGTGAATGTAAAATTTCAGTCCATTTTCCATTATGTCGTAATTAATGTCATTCTTGTATAAGACAAGCGAAGAATGTGGAAAACAAAAAAAATCGATGCGTTAAACATTAAAAACGAGAGACGGTGACGAGATGATTTATATTAAAACAAGAAGAATATGAGCTGTCAGGATCGACGATGGCGTCAATTACGCAATGCTAGGATGAGAAGAATAAACAAGACAGTTTAGGGAAAAGGATAGCCAAAATCTACAGAAAAAAGAACAGAAAATAAACATAAAACCAGGAAAATATAAAAACGAGAACTTAAAATTTATATGAGAATATTTTATATTGACATTTCTAAAAGAGGAATAAGTCATATCTACATGAACCTGGCCACCTAAAAGCAACTAAATCAGAATAGAAACAGAGTCAAACTGTGTAGCTGCCCATACCCACACCCGATTTCCCCCTTAGAACTGAGGCTCTGTTGAGCGAGCTGCACATAACCCCGTCATTGGTATTGGGCATTATCTCTAATGTAGGCCCCCACAAGGCTAGCGATGGAGATGGGATACCACCCATTGTCCTGAGGAAATGTGCGCCTGAACTAGTCCCTGCCCTCTCCAAATTATATAACTACTGCCTCAATGTATCTTGTTTTCCAGACTGTTGGAAGTCCTCATCCATTATTCCTGTCTTTATGAAATCTGGTGACCCTTCTGACCATTCTAATTACCATCCTATCAGTCTCCAACTCCTCTTCGGTAAAGTCTTCGAAGCTTTAATCAACACCGAAGTGGTTAAGCAACATACATCCCATGATCTGCTTTCCGACAAGCAATATTGTTTCCGCTTTGCCAGTTCTACAGCTGATGTGCTTACGGCCATCACTGAAATTGTTTACTAAGCTCTTCATAATAACGGAGAAGCTCGTTTCGTAGATCTAGATATCTCCAAAACGTTTGATAGGGTTTGGCATGCCAACCTTCTTCGCAAGCTTCAGGGTTATGGAATTTCAGGTCAATTGACTGACTTAATAATACAATCATTCCTCTCATTCCTCCAGCTTCTATCCCACGAATGCAGGTGTTCCCCAAGGCTCCATCCTAGGCCCTACTCTGTTCATTATCTTCATCAACGATTTTTCTGACGTCATAGATTCCCAAGTAGGCATCTACGCGGATGACACTACAATTTACTCCTGTCTCAAAAACAAATCTAGTGTCGCTGAAAAAACTAACCTGGCCGTTCGTCTCGAAAAGGACCTCCAATCGGTTGTGAACTGGGGCAGGAATTGACTGGTTAAGGTTAACGCCTCAAAAACAAAACTGCTCTCTATTACTCACCACAGAGACCCCCCCCCCATTAGGATGTCTGACTCTCAACTTCTTGAGAGCTCCTCTTTGCGACTACTCGGTCTCACATTGACTGCTGACCTGAGATGGAACAAATTCATTGAGTCAATAGCTTCGTCCACCGCAAGGAGATTTTGCTCCCTGTTCCGCACCAGCAATCCTTCAAATCTCCAAATTAACCATTTGCCCTTGCATGGAGTATTGCTGCCATATATGGTCTGGTGCCCCTTATGTTTGTCTCAAGGTTCTTGATAAGATCCAGAGATGGATATGCAACGTAATTGGGCCTGATCTGGCATCTCGTCTGCAGTCACTCACTCACAGACGTGTCGTCGCCACCCTCTGACTTTTTAAAAAAATACTTTCATGGTAACTGCTCCGAGGAGCTACTTTGGCAAGTTTCCAGACTTCATGAATTTAAGCGTTCTACTAGGCTGGCATCTCGCTCACATCCTTTCACTGTCGAAACTGTTAAATGTTGCCGTCTCTTCTACTCCATTAGCTACACATCTCGCACTTCACGCCTGTGGAACTCCCTCCTATCTTCCTCTTTCCCTGATAGCTATAATCTCCAACTATTCAAATGGAATATCAATCGACGTCTCCCGATGCTCTTATCTATCCCCTATCCTTCTCTGCATCCTTTCCTCTATCAATCCTATTTGCTCTCGCTCCAACTCTCTGTAACCCCTTGCTTGGGGTAAAACGCTTAAAAAATAGTAATAAGGCCGTAACACCCAACGTTATGAACTCCAAGGTAGATAAAATAAAGGCAAACACCAAAGGGAGAATGTTTGTACATAAAATGAAACCAAATATTTAGTCCGCGAATGTTGGAAGATGATGCATAAATAAGTAGCAAAAATGATCCGCTGGCAACTACGCAAGCGCTACTAATTGTTTTGGCCGCAGAGACCAATGTCATATTCCAGAGCAGAATCTTTCTCAAGCCTTAAACAATATGGTCTAACCTCTTTTCTGTCACCCAATTATACAAGATTGTTAAGTAGATCATTAGTTGTTTTATCTTGTCCTCTACGTTGGATATTGGCTCGGGATGCGAAATCGGAAAGCCATTCCAGGGGGTCATATTCACTTACGCAAAAATACCCTTTGGGAAAGCTATGATTCCACCTCTCTCCCAGCTATGGGTTAAATAAGAGGGCCAATTGGTTTCTTTAGTCTTGGTTCGCAACCAGTCAACCGTAGAAAGAAGTAACAACCTACTGCGGGAAAAATCTTCTGCCTCATCAGTCATGTATCGAAAGATACATGATCGCCGAAGCGTGTATGACGTGTGGCACTTAACTGACTGTTGTTCTCTGCTTATCAAATTTTTCAAGTCCCGACTTCCTCATGATGTGCCCTAGAAAATGTGAATATCTCGTTTTGATTTTAAGTACCCATGTCCTTTTTCTTTCTCTTTTCCTTAAATATTTTCTTTACTAACATGTTCAGTTCATGGTATTCTCAATATCCTTCCGTAGAACAAAATCTCTCTTATCTTAACTCTCATCTTCATCCATGATTGTTCAGCATTCATTACCATATAGGAGGAGTGATATTACAGAACAGGCCAACGTCCTGGGTATGGCGATAAACTACATCCAACAGCTATACGATTTTGAAACAATAATGTTGCCAGCTATACGTTTTTTATTCCATACAAAATAGGCATTTAAAATTCATAGAAACTGGATTTGGCATTAAATAACCCACAGTGGTTGATATGCCATAAAACACAAACAAACAAACAAACAGAACAGGTCAGTAGTCTTTTCTTTATTTCTAACCAAATGATTCTGTTTCTTAATACTTTACTTATTTAGATTTTAGAAGGTATCTATTTCTATTTCATTCAGACTTCGTTGCCACATTTCTCTCCATTAATATATGATATTAACATATTACTATTTACTTGAGTCGTAGCTCGCATTTTGGCCTTTTTCTCACGCTGACAACCATCCGTTCCGTGTTTATTGGGGTGTACTCCTTTATTCAAGGCGTATTCTTATTGTTTCCGAGAGGACACATTATGAATATGCCTGGATAGTATATTTTGCTGTGTTGGCGAAAGTAGAATTAATATGAAAACAAAAAATATATAATACCACCTTTCTATACAACTGAGGTATTAGGTTGGTGCAAAAATAATGACGTAATAATGTCGTTTTTGGCGTATTTTTAATATCAAAAAACGACATTATTACGCCATTATTTTTGTACCAACCTAATAGTTGCTGAGTTGCAAGCCGTTATTGTGACGTTTAGAGGAGGTCTAGAGAAAAGGTTGAAAAGACATATTGGTGAATCATCTACACAACTGTATTTTGAGGACAATAGCGTTACTTAAATAAGAGTATTTATCGAAGTTTTGTTGTGTTGTTATACATGAAGTAAGCCTCTTTTAAGAGACGTGTGAACAAATAATAAAATTGGATTCATTGTGATTTTGATCTCTCAGCCATTTATAACACGCGAACCGCTTGTACTATAATTATCAATGTGTAGTTTTTCGCAGGTAATCGAAACTGAATCTCTAATAATAAACCCCGAAAAATATCGGCATTTTCCTAGCAAAAAAAAGTATTTTAAACTATTTCCATAAGAGTTGATGGTAAGAGTTGATCTGAACAATGCATTTTCTGAAATCACGTTTTATTGCTTATGTATCCATAGATCTTTTTTTATTTCAGAAAATACACAGTTCAAACCCATGCTTTAAAGAGAAAGAACATATTTCCGACCCCATCAATATTTATTTTACTTCTCAGAATGATCAACTGAAAAAATAAACCTATCTAGCCATACTCACAGTTGATTCAATGAATCAAAATAATAAATGCCATATATCTCAGAAGAAATATGTAAAAATATGAAAATATATATTTTGAAGAACGCAGGCAATATTTATTAAGAGATAATTTAGAATACAAACTGTGTTAATAAAAAAAGACAGTTACAAGGAAAATAATAACTTAATGCTTCGGGATGAAGTACTGATACGAAGCTGTTAAAAGCAAAGATGAGAATTCTTTAGAACTTTGTAACCTCATCTATCAAGTGTTCTGCAGATATTAGGCAAAGTGAATATAAGATTAATTATGATGGAATGAGTTTGCAATAGGACGAAGAAGAAGGCGAAGAGAGGATAATAAATCTGTAAAACTAGCAATCAAAATCTGGAATAAAAATAAAACAACTGTACGCACCCTTAAGGAGAGAAATTAAAGAGGTTGCAGATATGATCACGAAGATGACATTTGAAGAGATATAAATTGTATTTCTCTTAATGGCAACCATATGCGTTAACAATCAATGTGAGACAGAAGAGATCAAAAAGAAACTATATGAAAGAGATTATTACTCATATAATAAACAAACAAAGTCGCTCAGCATTACTGAAAAAAAAGGCATGACCTTTCTGGCGATGGTGATCCACGCAAAAGGTTAGCGTTAAATTATTTACTTAAAAGACAGAAATCACAAATTTTCTTGAGAATTAAAAATATACCATTCTCAAGGAGCCCAAGATTCCAACTTATCATACAATTCCGGTAGGAATACAGGATATGATTATCAAAGATAATCAGAAGAATATTTATCAGATAGTCTATTTCGATTTTCAACATTAAAACTGAAAGAAGACGAGAAATTGTAAAAATAGAGAAACGAAATAATTATCAAGCGCGTATGCGACATTACTACTTGTCCTTGAAGCGATGGGTAAAGTTTAGGGAAATTGAGGGCCATCCAGATGACATCATAAAACTAGTGAAGTACTGAGGAACGGATGTTTAATACAACATGCTCATACTTTATGGTAAATAAACCAAACAGTTCCTCGGTTAGTGAAAGAATATTTAGCCGGAGACTAATAACAGTATTATTTCTATAATTTGATATTGGACGTGTTGAGAGAGTGCCGTTTGAATCAGTGTGACTAACCGAGAAAGTTACTGGATATCCGAAAAGATTGGAAACATGCAAATGCAAGTTATAAGAGTATAAGTGCAAAACATTTTTCAGCACAGTCAATTTACTCTCCACAAAATTCTACCATTTAGTCATTTGGTTATATTTGTGGGTGGAGTTCAGAAAAAGAAGAAATGTATGTTTTAGGAAAATTAATGACAGTGATGAAGAACATTTGTGCAATACTTTTCATACATTAGATCTTCATCGTAATAAATGATTTTTTTTATGTAATTCTATATACATAGGAAGAGGAGGAGAAATATAAGTGCAAATGTTGGTTATAATTAGCAAGTAGGAAAACGATGAAAGATTTAAATGTTTAAATTATTTTTATAGATGTGTCTTGGTATATAGTGGCGGCAATTTAATTTAATTTCTTTGTATTATTTACACCATTCGGACTGTTATCCTAATCTTCATTGCCTTATTCACATTTGTACTCTCCGGCCTTCTTCAGGTGATTTGAATTTCGAACCGCTCGCTTTATTTCGTCCAAAGAGTTATTCATTTAATGTTCCATTGCACTTGAAGTATTCAACACGCGCAACGCTGCGATTGTGCGGAACATTGGTCTATGCATTCCCTTCATCATCACCTATTATAATTAGAAACCATTTCTCCAAATATCTGTCTATATCTCTGAGACGAGGTATTATGATTACCTGCGTTATTTAAATTTTAGAACTGGTATCTTCATTTTCATTGCCAAAATCACAACGCATAGAAATATGTTAAAAATAATGCCAGTTTATCTGTCTGTTTCTTTGAGATGCGGTAGTATGATTAATTGCATTATTTATATTATTCGGACTGTTATCCTCATCTTCATTGTCATATTTACAGCGTTTCGATCGTTGTACGCTCCGGCCTTCTTCAGTTTATGAGAATTTCGAACCGAACACATTATTTTGTCCGCCGGGGTAAATGGTTCAGTTCCATGTGCAATGTCTCTTCCGGATGTGTCAGTTATTTCCCTTTAACTCAATTCTCCAAGTTCTGCTGTGGTCTGGTATTGAACTCACAACTCTTTGGGTGTAGTCACTTGATCTAACCAATGTCTTTATCTACTAGGTCATGTGTCTTTGACGGCACCCGTGTCTGAAATTTTGTGGTTTATAAACCCAATGTCTCATAACCATTTCATGGAGTATTGCTGCCATATATGATCTGGAGCCTCTTCTGTTTGCCTCGGGGTTCTTGATAAGCTCCAGAGGCGGATATGCAATATAATTGGACCTGTTCTGGCATGTAGTCTACAGTCGCTCTCTCACAGACGCGCTGTCGCCTCTTTGTGTCTTTTTTTACAAATACTTTCATGGTAATTGCTCCGAGGAGCTGCTTTCGCTTGTTCCTAGACTTCATGAGTTCAAGCGCCCTACGAGGCTGACATGCCGCTCTCACCCTTTCACTATTGAAACTATTAAATGTAGCCGTCTCTTCTACTCAAATAACTTCATATCTCGCACCTCTAGCCTGTAGAGATTCCCTATTCCAGTTTCCCTGAAAGCTATAATCACCAAATATTCAAATGTAATGTCAATCGACATCTCCAGTTGCCTGGATCTATCCTCTATCCTTCTCCTCATCTTTTCCTCTATCACTCCTATATGATCTTGCTCCAAATCTTCTGTAACCCCTTGCGTCCTAGTGGCTTACCGACTTGCTTGGAGTGAAACGCTAAAAAAAAATTACAATTCTTGTCATTATTAACAGCCGAAACGTTGTGAATTTGGCAACGAAGTTGAGGACATGATTCTGAATATGAATATATATATATATATATATATATATATATATATATATATATATATATATATATATATATATATACACACGCACTTCCAGGATAATTCGCAAATTCTACAATATATATATTTTCATCATCCAGAACCTGCAGCCAGCGACTGCGGAGTTCATCAAAAAGATAAACAAACAAACTTCCCGACTGGACCAATGACTGGTGGTGCGTTCGCACATATTATCTTCAAATGGTTGACATATTCAGCAACTTAATGCAGTTGCGGACAAGACCAACTTAAAACCATAAAGCAGACAACGCCGAACGAGCTGCTTCAATACCGCATTTTTTCGACGCACTGCTCGAGCCTGATGTGTGTACACAACGCCCCAGAACTGGTCAAAAGCAACGCCACCATCATCACCGCATTCGCAGCACGTGACACACTCATTTGCGTATCAGTGACTGCTTCACACGGCATAAAAACCCGGCATGTACGTTTTCAGTTAACTTCGGTTATATATATATATATATATATATATATATATATATATATATATATATATATATATATATATATATATATATATATATATATATATATATATATATATATATAATAGGCTTAAACACTAATATTCCATGGTCATAATTTATTCCATTTTCTTTTTGAATTTGTAGGTCTGATGAATTGGATCGTATTTACGATTCCAATGGAATAAATTATGACCATGGAATATTAGTGTTTAAGCCTTTTTGCCTTTTTATTATATCCTTACTCTGTCCTGGACATTCAGTTCTACCTGGATTCTATCCTCTCGGAATTTTTTATTCAAAAAATATACATGTTTGTATATGAACCTGTGGATTTTGCATATATACGTATATTTACCACTAATATATATATATATATATATATATATATATATATATATATATATATATATATATATATATATATATATGTGTGTGTGTGTGTGTGTGTGTGTGTGTAAAAATTCCTAGGAAATATGTAGGCTTCAATGGTATCTTTCAGCGTTTTTTTTTGTCACTGACATTTGTCATTGGATAATTAGTTCAATCTCAATGTGAATTAAATCTGAAAATACTTGCTAAATCTGAAAAATACTTATTAAATAAAATGATTATTAAATACCTATTAAATAAAATATAATAAAATTATAAAATAAAATAAAATAAAAATACTTATTAAATATAATGTTTCTTATGAAATACACAATATTTTTCTCAACATATATTCTTATACAGAAGAACCGAAATAAAATCTTTTAAACTCGTCTGTATTAAGTTGCAAAAACAATAGAATGTGTTGGAGAACCACTAGCTGTTTTGGCAGAGTGTCAACTTTTCAGATGAGTTCTAATTTAGTGAATTTTTGAACAGTGTTCAAATATGTATGTAGAACAGATTGCCTTGGCAAGAATCTTGTTTACAAGTCCTGTAGTTCAATGTCAGTCTTGTTAATAGTTGATTATGGTGTGAGTGAACGACCTTAAAGTCTGATCGTTCAGACATTCTAAAATATAAAGCGAAAAATCAATTCAGAATGTTCCGAAAAAAGAAATGTTTTCTGCAGACATAACCTCATTCATTAATTACCAGCACGTATTTACGGAGACTGTATATTTTAATGGAGGTTTGACATCGTTTTCTTAGAACAAAAATATCGAAAATAGACAACATACGTGAAGAACCATAATCTCATCATAAATACTATTTTATCAGATTATCAAATAAGGAATAAAAATATGTTTGAAACCATAGAAAGAGACTTCCTAGTTATATCAGCTGTGAATTTAACTCCATAACTTTCAAAGATCAATATTGATGAATCATCTCAATATTAAAATAAAAGATGATATGGACAAAGAAGAATATTTTTAACATATCAGCCGTTCATGATAATAAACCATTTTACCTTTAAAATGCACTTATAAATTAAATGCTCAAATAATTTATTCTGATGAAAATGTATGTATTGAAATTAGACTAATTTCTGAGTTTTCTACGGTAACGTTCCGTGAAGTTTTATGCACCATATATATTTACGTAACAAAACTACAGCTATCAAAATGTAGGATATTGCAATCTCTAAACAGGTATTTTTTTAATTTATTAATCCGACATATTTTATCACTTAAAACGTTATCTATATAGGATAACAATATTCGAGTAGACACTCCATTTCTTTATTAAAAAAGGTGTATTTATTTATTTGCGGCTACCTGCCTAAACATTCGCGAAATGGTATTAAAAAATCTTCGGCCTTTGGCTGGATTCAAATCTATGTCCCAGTTTGATGGCGAAAATGTCGTTAGATCCGATATGCTTTAGACTGACACAGCCACGAAGGTTCTTCCAATCAAGCAAGGCTGGATCTGAGAATGATTTCCGCTTAAAATGCACTATTTTGAACTTGGTTGATCGGTAAGATCATTCTTGGTCGATTCGATTTAAAGGACTTCGGATCTAACGATTGTTTTTTCTGCCAAGGGTGGGCGTAGATTGGAACCAGTACCATTGGAACATATTTTACTTTAATCAAATTTACACCAGATGAAAATACATAAATTTACTGTATAATAAATAAACGGGACGTCTACTCAATATGACAAATCATTTGATATGATAAAATATGGCACATATAAAATTGATAGCAAGTTTATACCTTAAAATATGCCGAACGACAGGAATATAAGAAATTCAAATTTTAAGCCCGGCATCATATTATCTTCAGAGTTTCTCGTTGAATAATTGTAAACAGCGATTGTTAATTTTCGTACCTCTATTTACATATTGAATATTCAATCTGTAAAACCATTATTAATCTCAAGAAGACATATCAAAGGAGGAAACGCGTCTCAAGGAATTTTTTTTTCTAATTTGTCGATCAATTACCCAATAGATGAGTTACCATTTCCTCAGCGATGAGAAGAGTTAGATGAAAGTATGTCTGCATCGTAACTTTCAACTCTTAACGAATGTGTGTTTCCACAGGAGACGCTAAAAGTAACAGTGTCTTGATCAAACTATATTTGAAATAAACGGAAACTAAATAGAGCTACGAAATGAATAAATTATTTTCCTGAACTTTGCCAAATGCTACAGATTATTCATACAATTCTCAGAATTATAAAGATTGTGGCAATTACTGCAACATTAAATAATATTTCAACAAAATTTAGACGTATACAGACTTGGGAATTAAAATCATTGCTGTAGCATGACCAATAAGACTGATTTTCCAATCGCAAAATTCGTTTTTATGTACTAAAAGTAAACTAATCTTACGCAAGGGCAGATATTGGAGATCACGCTAAGCGTGGTGAGAGTCGTTGGCTAACCCTACCTCTGCAGTTAATCTGACAGATGTTCATAGAAGTTGACCACCGAATAAAATAGCATTCTCCGCTCTAGGGGATAGATTTTATAGATATGCTTTCAAAATCCTGTAATATATATATATATATATATATATATATATATATATATATATATATATATATATATATTGTTATGGAACCTACCTTTATGGGCTAAATGGACTCGTCCTACTATTATATATACGGGGAGATTATGCCTCTCGAGAGCTGTCTACAGTTGACCAGCAGTCTCTGACTGTGTACGTCTTCTGTGTGCGACTTCTGTCGAACTCTCTGCTTTGGCAGAAAGGAACCCGGACGAAGCTTTGCCGAAGGGCAAGGTTTCGTCCGGGGAGGTAGACAGGCCCTGAACCCGTCTAGGCGGGTTTAAAGGGTATATTTTTGGCCGAGCCTACGGGCTCGGAGAAACCCACATTAAACTCGGCCTTGCGCCACATACATTCCTCGTGGGGGGACTGTTAAATATTGCTGTCTACAGTTGACCTGTTACAGCTAAACAGTCGAACTATCTGCCTTCTGGCGGAAAGGAACCCGGACGAGGCTCTGCTGAAGGGCAGAGTCTCGTTCGGGGAGGTTGACTGCTGTTGAACCCGTTTATACGGGTTCAAAGAGGGATTATTTTTGGCCGAGCCTACGGGCTCGGAGATACCACGTTAAACCGGCCTTGTGCCACATGTAACTGTCGTCGGGAGAAAACTAAATATCGCTGTCTACAGTTGACGAGTTGACTACTGTACTTTGCCGTTAGTCGGACTTGCAACACTTTTGTATTCGTTCTTTTTGTTAAGAATATGTTTTTACTAAATTGCTGAGTTCGAGTTGTCTTTCGGACCTATTCTGGGTTCACAACATATATATATATATATATATATATATATATATATATATATATATATACACAAATATATATGTACATATACACAAACATGCTAGTTTATATTTGAAACTATTTCGGTCACTTGATCGAAGTTTGAGCTCGATCGCGCACGTTTTCTCACTAGCAGTGTGCACCAAATAGAAACAGTAAGTGACAAATCTAGAGATATGCTACGGCGAAAGTATAATTTTTGACTCACCCTCGTATTTTAATTACGCTTTTATTTCGCATCCTTTCCGAGATATTTAAATTCCAGCTTTAAAGTTTTTAATTCTTCATTCAAGTGTAATCGCATTGTAACATGGCTAATTAAACTGTCGGGAAATTAATACCGGCGATCGCGACATATGTGCATTAGATCCGAATCGGCGGAGAACGAGCTACCTCATCGTTTCGCCATTTCTATATCTCGAGCTTGCTGAGTCTTTTTGTCAGTGGTGGAGTTTGACAGTGCCTCGCCCTTGTCCTCCCACTTTAAACATCTCGATACATTCATACCAACTTCAACGCGATAGTGCAATATAACCATATTTTATTAAAATCCTCCTATTAATTTCAGCCACTGACACACATACTGACCAGAGAATTCGGATCACTGCTCTTTGTCGCTCCTTGGTTCACACTGCTAGCGGAGCGGCTATGTTTATACTGTAGCAGCAGCAAGAAAACTGGTGCAATCAATCTCAAACTTTGATCACAAGCAGCAGGACGCATGACAAATGTAAAGATAGGTTATGGCGAAAGTACCGAAAGTACGGATAATTTTTGCCGTACTCTATTTTATATATGCATACACAAACAGATTCTCCCAACACACACGTACATATATATATATATATATATATATATATATATATATATATATATATATATTAAAGGTGTAAAACCCCTTATATAATTGCACACTATGGTTTCGACCGTCAGAATTCACACATAACAGTACCAGTTTTAGGTTGTGGCAGGAGGTTGGCTATGGCAACATATAAGTACCACTGTATCTTGCGAAATGGTAAAACTGAGATGATAACCAGGTGTAGTGATATAAGTAAATACATT
The DNA here is from genome assembly GCA_963932145.1 of Acanthosepion lycidas. Taxonomy (NCBI): domain Eukaryota; kingdom Metazoa; phylum Mollusca; class Cephalopoda; order Sepiida; family Sepiidae; genus Acanthosepion; species Acanthosepion lycidas. The sequence continues at coordinate 126,175,043 of OZ010577.1, read as the reverse complement.
CTCGGTGTGTTCGAGTCCGAATGAAAAATTTTCTTTTTCCTTACACCTCCTCCACTTCACGACTTCCTGTTCCATAGCTAAATAATTTTCGTATGGTATGGCATTACACACACTTATTACCCGCCACCTGAGGACACCTGATTTTTGAAACAAGGTAGTGTGCGATTATATCAGGTGTTTTTGCCCCGTTATTATATTTACTTTCAAAGCATATTTTTTTCAAGGCAGCTGCGTTGTACACTTTTTTTATACTTTCGTTTTTTGATACGGTATTTTTCCGGTTTCTTTACAGAGTTTATATATATATATATATATATATATATATATATATATATATATATATATATATATATATGTGTGTGTGTGTGTGTGTGTGTGTGTGTGCGTGCGTGTTGCCATTAAGACGCCAGAAGTTACTGAGAGTAAAAGCGAATGAAATTACTTCAGTGAGCGGAGAAGTCAATAAAAAAGAAGATGTATGAATACAGGTGATAACGATTGACGTTTCATTTACATCTCTGATGGTGAAAAAACAAGTACAAGAAAGTGGAAGAGATTTCAACAGGTAAGCAGTAAAAGAAAATGAAATATTATAATAAAACTTACATTTAAGCCTATTTATTTGAATAATAAAATGATGGGACCTAGTAACCAATATAATAGTAATTCATGTTACAATTAGATATACGTGTCATTAGAACAATTGCTCGAAAAATGTTTGTAAAGAGACAGATTAACCATGTCAGGTTAGTGGGAAAGAGATTGAAGCTGAGAATCCAGATAAGAACCGATAAAATTACAGACACTTCTTTTGATTTTGATGAGAATTTTAAATGGTAGATTTATTAATGTCTAACATCGTGTAAGTATGTGTAAATCATTATATTTCAAGTAAAAAGTCGGCCTCCAAAAGAATTTTATTTACAAAAAGTAGTGCAAAATAAAAGTATCTCGTAGGAAAGTTATCATATTCTACAAATCATTTCCGTAATTAATTTGAACATTTAGAAAACAATTTTAAAGCTGAAGAAATTATAAATTCACATAAAAAAAATAATGAAAGCTTGAAAATAAATTACATGTTCATTTTGGATATTGGATGTCTTACTTTGGTATTCAGTAATTGTTGAAGTACCTGCTTACACCTAATCTATATTTGTACTGGTTTATATTATGATTGCAGCTGCTGCTATTACATGACTGGAAAGAAATGTCTGAACAGGCTCCTGACCAAATATGACAACAGAACTTCAGTTTTGCCCAAATATGTAACTAATAAATCTAGCGGATAGCATGAAGAGTCAGGAATATCCTTACTAGAGCGGTATAGGGCGCCGATCATTTGACTTGCATCTTGAGCGATGGATCTTATATAGGAATTCCACTTGGTGTCGGTTATGACTTTTTGGCCCAATATCACTAGGCTATGATCCTTGCGGTATGTGTGCTGTCAAGGGCCTCACGAATTCTGTGTATAATGGTAGTTAGGACGTCATCTGTGGATTGGACTGAACGAAACCCATACTGTTCGTCGATTGCGAGCGTTTCTGAAAGATGTAAGGGCTTGAATACAGCGCTACTTGAGATATATTTTAACGAAGAGGTCTAGATTAATTATGGTTGCACCGCATTCAGGCGCGAATAAGGATTAACTCTTTGATTACATTTGTATTTTTGTGCGTATAAAACACTCCATCCCAGAAAGGATTCATTCGGAGATTAGGGGAGTGGTTTTTGAGGCACGTTTGAAGAGTAGCTTCCATTATATAGGACCGAAGTTGTCCAGTCTGCTTCCGCGTAGTGAAAAAACTTTTTATGTAAATCTCGGGATACCAAATGTTTGGTGTCAATCTGAACACTTAGTAGGGAATGATCTGACGTGACAATGGGGACTAAACCTTCTGCTGGGAATTTGTCTGTGTAGAATGTTAGGAAAAGTTCGAGGATGGTCACTTACTCTCCATTCGCATCCGGGAGGCATGTGGGTTCTTGAGTGATCTTGGTTAGTTCATATACGATGGAGAAGTATCTGCAATATCTGCCTTCCTCATTGGTTTTGTTAGGGTGGATTAAACACTCTCTGTGGTGAACTTTGAAATCACCCCATATGTGAAAGTTGGCCAAGAATAGTGTCAACCCCCTCTGCTTTTCGATCGAATGTTTCCGGCCCTTCTACCTGAGGACGATTACAGAGCAAAGCCGAATGTAGTGCTATAGATAAGTGCCACATTGAAACATGAGGTCAGTGACCACGTTTTGTGTGTCTCTGCTGCAAAGGATTTCGTCCTTGATGTAGACAATAAGCCCGTAACAGTGGTTATTTAGATGGTCATTACGTTTTCTTGTTTGGTTATTTTGTTGTCATTTACTTTCCTATCCCTTTCTTTTCTGAGGTTATTGCCCATATGTTTTCTGTTTTGCTACTATTTTTGATTTGTCACGGCAGAGTAATTTACAGGGTTTGAGATGAGGAAGGATAGAGAAAGGAATTTATTTTTGTGTAGCCATTTTTTAAATCTTTTTTTTTAAATCTAAATATTTGTTAATTTGTTCTGCTTTAATTCAAAAAATAAATTTAGAATATAATTTGACATTCGAACAAACATACACATTTTAGTTGTAATGATGAAAAATCCCTTGTTGTTCTGCCCTCTGTATCATCTTTATTACGAATTGGTGATTATTAACTGACATGAAACATTCCCCTAGTATAAGAAACGGACGGAGAACGAGTAAATGGTTCCATTAGAAATTCCAAATTGGTGAAGAAATATTGGGTAACAAGCAACTTGAGCAAGACGATCTAATTAGCATAGCAAATTACAACGAGAATTCTTTCTCTGAAAATTCGAACATAAAATAATAGAATTTACTATATACTATGTGTGAAGTGTTGTTTAATGCGTCACGTGGCCTCAAGGAAAACAGAACCCATTGAACGAAGGCTTGTTCACGAAGCAATAGTCAATGTGGCAAAAGTGTTCAAGAACTTGAAACTCAGTGACGATCGAACACATATCTGTATAGGTAATTTATTTTATTCTAGCTTACAAATATTTTTTTTTAAATAGGCGATAATTTGACCATTTTAATAGTATTTCCCTACCATATTGTCAAAATCGTGACGCACACAGTGAATTTCGCAAATATTAGTGTTGGAATTATTTTATTGGCTGTATATGGCTATACTACCTGCTGATCAATATCTATCTATCTATGATAGGTAATAACTCTTACCACGAAGCGTCGCTAATAGTGTTGATAGTCACTCATTTTAGAAAATATTCAATAGAGTGCAGTTGAAGCGCGATTCGTGCTAGTTTGCTGTGTCACGTAATAATATTCATTTATTTGCGATTAGTGATTGAATTTGAAGGAATTCTGCTCAGCAATCAAAATTCGCAAATGCGTAAAACGAATATTACCGCCTTCGGATAACCCATAAAATGAAATTTGGGAAAGTGATATCATAACAGCGCAAGGATATTTTGAAGCCCTCAAAATGGCGAGAAGCTTGGAATTCAGGCCTGTTAAGCTGCATCTGCAAAGCTCAGATTTTCCGGTTGTTCCGAATTTGAAAGAGACATTGAAATTTTAACATTTTTCAACCGATGAAGAATTTGACGTTAATATTCCAAAGTGAACCAAAAGCAAATATGAAGCGTTAAACGTGGACGGAATGAAAAAACATCATAGCATCAAATCATACATATACTAACAAAATAAAACCTGTAGTAAAAAGAAATTTTATAGTAATTCCATTCATTCTTCTTCTTCTAGGGAGCATAATGCAGAAAGAAATATACGACATATATACGGCAAAAGGAACGAAGGAAAACACCTTACTAATGAGCTTGTGTAAATGGATAGCAGAACAAGGAGTAGGTGAGATAACAAAAAGACAATTTTTACTAAGATCTGCAAATGACAGGAATTTGTGGATCTTTCCATCCTGAAGGGACACGGCGCAAATAATAATAATAATAATAATATAATTACGTATAAGATGATCACGTCTATCCTGACTAACCGTACTTACTCTTCTTCCGAAGCAAACAACATTCACTGGAACAGAAGGGATGCAGGAGAGGTTCATATGGCTACAAAGATCAACTACTGACAAACAAAATGATCCTAGAAAATTGCAGGAGACCACGTAGAAATCTTACCGCACCGTGGATCGTAAAGCCTTTGATAGGGTGTCATACACTTGGATCCTTAAGATTTTGGAAACGTACAAAGTTTCCACTGTGGTAGTAAATTTTCTTATGGAATGGAGAATACCACACTGTATCTAAATTGCACCTGGGGCATTGCCATCTCCAACCGTCTGAATATCCGACTCCCTGTCACCACTTCTGTTTTGTTTGTCCTTTAACCCCCTTACGCGTGAACTAAACAACAGTAGCTATGGTTACGGACTAGACAAAAAATATCCAATCACCTACTCTACAGGGATGATCCCAACGTCTTTGCCAAAGACGACAATGAGTTGAACGGACTTCTCAATATTGTAAAATAGTTCTGTGACGACATAGGTATGGACTTCGGATTAGACAAATGTGCGAAAGTAACATTCAAGAAAGGGTGAATTATGGAAACACCCTCAATAAATTTAAACTTTGTCACAAAAAATTAGGGAACTGGAACAATCTGAAGCTTATACGTACCTAGGAATTAGCGAAGGAGATGGTATGCAACATACCCAAATGAAGTAGAAAGTAAGAAAGCAGTACTACAGGCGTGTGCGTCTGGTACGAAATAACGAGCTGAATTCAAAAAACAGACTATCAGTCATAAACACCTTGGCTGTCCCTGTGGTCCAATACAGCTTTAGAATCCTTAACTGAACCATAACTGACATTAAGTGAATGAACACCCAAACGAGAAAGCAGAGGATTAGTTCAACTAGAATTGTCCTGCAAATCTACAACAATTGGCCTGAAAAGATACCTGGAAACTACAGAAGACTGATATGTATCAAAAACATGTAATTAGTAAGCCTCTTCAGGCTATAATAAAAGAAGACATCAAGTTCAAAATGGAGTTTCAAATGGGTGTAGAAATACAAGTAAAGGACAATACACTGAATGAAGCTGCAAAATATTTAAAAAAAAAAAGAGAGACAGGATAAATGCAACCAACCAGATACAGAAACAATGTCAAGATTAACCGCTTCATAGCAAATTCTCTGCCCGTACCAAATAAGCTGATGTAGACACGTCCCATAGCCATCAGTAGCAACGTAGTGCAGGGTTAAAAGCTAAAACTGACGTTTTTTTCTTGCTTCACAGGACCAGTGCTTGTTAATTAGAAATTATTAAGCACACATACTAAAATATTGTGTTAGCCCAAAATGCAGATTCTCTGATAAATACCCCAAAACAATTGTTCATCTTGTTTCAGGTTGCACGGTATTGGCACCCGCTGAATACAAAACTCAGAATGACACAGTTGGCCAATATCTACACTGGAAAATCTGCAACTCCTACGGGAAGGAAACTGAAAAAAATTAGTATGAATACCACCTAGATTTGGTTAAGGAGATAAGTCCTGTTACAACACAGACAGAACAAACAAGGCTAACTGTCCAGATATTGTTATTAGGGATATGGCCGTAAATGCAGAATGTATCTTTGAAGATTTAAAAAAAAAGCTATCAAAATACAAGGACCTTGAATTCGTAATCTCAAAAAATGTGGCACATGGGATCATTTAACTATCCCTGTTGTAGTTAGAGCCCTCGGATTTGTTGGAATATATTCCAGTAGACTAATTTAGGGGATTCCTGCAAGTTCATTTCTTAAAGCAATACAAGAATTGTTGTCACGTGTACAGCCCACACGTTGCGAAGAGCTTTAACTATGTAAAATATTTCTTTAATTAGTCAGTGGAAGATGTCATGGTGCCATTTCTAACCTTAGGTGTCTGGGCGGTAACCAGAACGAAATGTGTAACCAGAAATCAAATGAAGTAATAATAATAATAATAATAATAATAATAATAATAATAATAATAATAATAATAATAATAATAATAATTTCGGATATTTTCTGGTAATTCACCCCAAATAATGAAAATTATTTATTGGAAATATTACTCCTCTCCAAGAAATTATTAACAAATTTAAATCAACGTTTGTTTTTTATTAAATTTCTTGATATTATAAACTTCATCTTGCCTAGCAACAACTCCAAACATCAGAATGAGAAATTACCTAAAACAAGCCAGTTATTCACATTTTCTAAGTACGGATGATAATGGGGTTAATTCAAGGGATTTTTTTTTTACAATTTAAAAAGAAAAAAAACAATTTGGCTGGATTTTCGTGGTGAGTGCGAATGTAGTTAGAAATAGCACACCCGAGTTGTCCATATTTCGGACGATAGCAAAAGTCAAACCAAATGGAGTGCTATGGAAAGGCCTCGTTCTGGGAGAATTTGATGTGAATTTTAGTAAATATATTTTTTATTATTATTATTATTATTATTTTAAGATGAATTAATATTTTGGGGTGAATTAACAGGAGAGACCTGAAATACAACTGTCTCTTTCTGATGCTACCAATTTGTTCTTTGTGTTTCCATTTTTCCTGAAACTTGGTCTTTGCTTCCTTGTTCTTTGTATGGGATTCTCAACATCCTTCTCTCAAACTGCATATCTGTTGACTTCATTTTTATTTTCATCCATGATGAGATTGGCCAGCCTTCACCAGCATAACGAAAGAGCAATATTGTATAACAATCATTACTCTTTACTTTGTTTCTAACGAAATCAAGTCAAAATGAAATTTGTTTCATCTCGACTTGATTTTGGTTTGTCGGATTTTGTTTGTGATATTAGGCTAAGATTTGTTTCATCCTTAAATGAATATGCGACAAATGAAATATACAGGGATTGATTGATAAGTATGTCCACTTAGCCTAACATAACAAACAAAATCCTCCGAAAGAGAAGTTGGCAAATCTAAACCATGTATTTAATCAGGCGAATTCTTAACATAAATCACTCTCAGACAAATCTGGCAAGCATCCAGCCTCGGCCGATTGAAATCTCTTCGAATATTTGTTACACCGGAAAAGAAAACAAAATGTATGGCAGGATTAATAATTTATAAATGAATTATTGTTAGTATCGAACAAGTCTGGCTTATTTGTTTAAAAATAACATAACTAATTGTATTAACATTGGGCTTTTCTTTTCTTTCTTTTTTTCTTATTTATCTCTTGGTATTGTTTTTCTTATTAGTGTTATTCTTGAGAAATCTTATTTAAAAATGTGTTACTGACTGGCAATGATACCCGGCACTGCCTGGGCAAATTTTTATTCTTACGATCTTAGGTTTTTGAGATTTTTCGGTATACTATGAAGTTATTTTGAAGAAATTATATCAGTTCAAGAACGTGTATAGATTTTAAATTTTTCCAAGTCGATTCTTTTATAAATGTGACACTTTTTAGCGTTTTGCTAACTAATTAAGCGTGAAAATTAAAATCGAGAAATGCTTAAGGCGAGAAGAAGCTATCACGATAGACATACTGAGCGATGTTATTTTTTTTTAACAAAGAAAAGTGGTAAATATTTTATTTTCATTTGCGAAGAAAAGTATTTTTTTTTTTTGCTGAAGATAGGAAGTTCGTAAGATCTCGGATCTGACAGAATTAATTTATGACATGAAGCGGCGAGGAAGGGCAGATAGCAATCTGCCCATGGCAATAATGAAAATTGGTCAAGTGGCTCGCAGGGTGAAATGCTGGAAGATAATCGTAATTAGGTCGAAGATGCGACCGAGAAACAAGATCAGCTGAGACAACCCAGAAGTATGAAGGCTTTAAGGATATAAGGAGATACTGATAATCACTTGACGAAAATCTCGTTGACGAATTCCAGATGACATTCAGTTAAGATAGAGACTAAGGACCACACTACGAGTCGTGGGGGTCTGGTCGAGGAAAAGAAAGAAAAGAAAAAGGAAGATATTTTTTTTCTTTGAGCGATAATTGTAAGCTGAGGCCAGACCAGCCGCACCCACGCTGCGTAGCGTTCATTGACTTAGTGGTGGCGTGAGCAGTGGGCGAAGGTAAATTTATGAGAAAGAAGGCAAACCTTCGGACACCTCTGAGAGTATTGGTGTGAGATACCACTATAAGAAAGAAGGGAAACCTGTTTACGCCCTCTTAGGGGATTGGTGTGAGATACCGAAATGAGAAAGGAAGAATTTGGTTGGAAAATTCCCTTAAGAACCCCTCTAAAGCAGAAAGTAATGGACTTCCAAAAATGGGAAGTGATAAATTTTCTTGGCCGAAAACAAAGAAAATCCTTATTGCGGATTTGGAATTATCGAGGAACCCGAACCACGACAGGCCCCCAACCGGTTTTTTTCGGCGTCCATATAAACGAATGTCCCCAGAGCAGTTGGGAAGACGCAGTAGAAGCGGACAGCCGGCAGACGGTAGCAGTTGAGGTGTGAGCTCGGAGACCAGCCTCGCAGGAGCGGCCTGAAAGATATCCACGCATTCCGACTTAGACTTCTAACCAAAAAC
>OZ010577.1:126121500-126161500 GCA_963932145.1 Acanthosepion lycidas | reverse complement strand
TATATATATATATCTGTGTGTGTGTCTTGTTTGTTTGTCTCCTTTATCTTCATTTGGACTTAACTTGAGTCCCCCAATTTTCTTGGCATTGGACCTTTTAATATACTACCAGGAGTTACACACGTGTTTCTAATACAACAACACGTAAATATACACACGGTCCTCTACAAATATACTCAGTAAGTTATTGAGTAGATGATCTTTAAACAGAATACTGGCTTATTGCCGACTCAGTTATAACTACGGTACAGTGCCTGTTCACGAATGCCCAGTCAGGTGTATGGAGACCGCACAACCAGGATTTGTAATCCGAAAGAATGAATGTGAATAGATTTTAAAAAGAGATCTGATCTCAATTTGATAGTCAAAATAACTGATTTTCGTGAAATTATTCCTTATTATTCATCTAAGATAGTCTTGTCCTAAAATCAAATGATATGGCGCTTACCATAGTGTAACGGTTAATAATATAGATTCGGATAATTTTATTTTACTGACCGCCCACAAAATATACATTTTTAACCGACGAAATTCCTGGTTACGTCACTACTTTACCCGCGTACACTAGAGTTCAAAAAAGACGGGATGAGTGTAATAAAAACTGTGGCTGTTTTTTTTGTAAAATATTTTTCAATTAGAGAATGCTTTTGTCCTATAATAATCACCGTATAAGTTATTTCTGCGACCCATTTGCAGAAACCTGTATGATAGTTTTCTCTCTGTTTAACTCTGTCCCTTTTACCTTAAATATATCAAGTGGGTGACAACATATCCAAGCTATTTTTTTTCGTCCTTGTGTGTCTTAGAAATGTCAACTGTTCCGATCTGTCTTTTTTTGTTTCGATGTATGCCGAAATTTTGAATTAAAATAATAGTTGACATAAAGATGCCCCAGTTAGACTATTTCTAGAAAAAAAGCAATGATTCTTCAGCCTCGCCTATTTGAAAATCACAAGGACATGACTAGTATACACGAAAGTTAGAGAGTGCATGTCACAGGCCTGCTAGCTGGTATTTTGAATTTCATCTACATTATGATTCCTTTTAATTTGAACTGGTATTAAAATGAACTATACTTAGTTAATAATAATACTATAGCCAAATCACTTAGAAATACCAACATTATACAAATATATATTCTACATATAAGCAGATGTACCTGTATATATATGCATTACTTACGAATTTTGTCATTCCAGTTTGAGTCATGAAGTTGTTAGTCTAAAAAATAAAAACAATATTTTTAATTTTTTCTTCAGCAAATGACTTCAGCAAACATCGAAATATTTAACGTGTTCTAATTTATTTCTACAATCTAATTACTAAAAACCCGAATTTTTATTCGTAATATTATTCTTTAGTGTGAAAGTTTATAAATAGCTCTAATATAATTTAGCTGAAACACGATATTTTATTTTTACATTTTTAACTGCAAATTATATTCATCTTTATTTCTATTGTATTTATTTGTAATTCTAAGATCCTTAATCTATGTTCATAAATAAGCCATCAGCCTTGAGCTTATATAACTGATTTGGGGGAGTTTTTCTTTATGTGTTAGCAGCATTGTCGACCTCGCGACATTACCACCCAGCGGCAGTAACTGCAATCTAACCATAAATCCTCGCAGACTATCAAAATGCAAAGGATGCAAATTTCTTAGATTCTTCTTCTTCTTCTTCTTCTTCTTCTTCTTCTTCTTCTTCTTCTTCTTCTAATACTACTACTACTACTACTCGTCCTTCTTTTTCTTCTTTTCCTCCTCCTTCTTCTTGTTTTTGTTCTCCTCCTCCCCCTCCTCCTTCTTCTTCTTCTACATTTTCTTATTTTTTTATATTTTGTGGGGTGTACTTTCAGGACGTACATGAACTTTTCTTTTTTAGTTTTTAGGAATATTGGCATTGTTAATATCCCTCTAATTCCTATTTCGCTCATCCATTTGCAGAATCTTATAAGGTAACTTTCTCACAGTTGGCATTTGTTCCTTAGGACTTAAATATCTCCTGTGAGTGTCAAAATATCCAAGACTTGTTTCCTCATTGTGCGTGTTAGTTATTCCAACTGCCACTTTCTGATTCTAAATGTGTCCATTATGTTTCGGGTATTCTTACAACATCCTCCTTAGTTATAAATTCAGTCCATGGTACACTCATCATCGTTCTGCAGAACCACATATCTGTTTCCTCTTCAACTGTGAGGAAATTATCCAGTATCCACTGTCTTATACGAGGACTGATAATATATAGTTAAGCAGCCCTTTCTTTGTTCCAAAGAAATTTTTCTGTTTCTTAATACTTTATTTAATATTTACAAAATTTAATTACTTGCCATGTTCTTAAATAAAGCACTGCCACGTAGTGATTTAACTAGATCTTATTTCATATTATTTCTGTTGCTTTAACACCTGCTTTAATATCCTAACGTTAACTGCATTCTTCAGATGTTTGTTAATCATTACATCTCAGGTAAGTCGATGAAATCACTAAGCTGCTAATGGCTACTGATTGCCAAAAAAGCTGAGAAATCATTATTGATAGGAGGGAACAATAAAAGAACAAGTTTCTAAGAAACAGTATTTGAAAACTGGTATTAAAATTACGTTTCTGATCCTCCTAGTTGGGAGGAAAACAAGAATCACAAGAGTAATCCAAAAGTGAGAAGTGAGAAAGAAGAACCTTTTAGCCTAGAAATTATGGCTTTGTCTAGCATTTACAACACTAAAAGGATAACTACCAATCTAAAACTGCGCTAAATTCGTGGCAAACGGGTGAATGCATCGGAACAACTACCATAAAATTATCGATATCTCGTAATTCCCCATGTATAATACGCCTTCATCCATAATACGCACCCCTAAAATTGTGCTGAAATTGCGGGAAAATGCTTCTACTCGAGTATAATTCGCACCTATTGTTTGGTAATCAAACCCTATAAATTGTACCTCTCCAATTTCATTACGGCCAGCGTTTCCTACTCGTATTAAAAAAATTTTTTTAAACATAAAATAAGAATTATTATAAAACCAAATTAGAATAATATTTTTCTATTTTATTTTTGTAAGTATTGTTAGGCACATGTGATTGTATATGACATTGTTATGTGGTCAATCGTCGAATGTTAGTGTCAAATATTCGTATGGTTGTGGTGAGTAGATATTTCGCAACTGAAATCGACCTATGAAACGGCAAATTTTTAAAGATTTTCTTTAGCTGTGCATAATACGCATCCCTAATTTTGCACATTATTTTTTAGAAAAAATGCGTATTATACATTGGAAACTACGGTAAATGTCACAGGTCAGCTACGTTTCTTTGATGGAAATGTGAATGAGGCTGAGATGAACTATGGAATATTATCTGTATTTGAAGAATAGTTCTTTTTATGCTCTATTGAATTTATCCGGCTTACTACTAGTCTTTGACTGGCGATATGGACCATGAGATTAAAAGTAAATAATTAAATGAAAATGCCACTACTTAATACCAGCAAAGCTCAGTGAATATCGAGCCAAATTCATACCATGTTACGAGTTGCTGACCGTTTCGGTAGCAAGTCGGCATTTCAGAGACGGTAGGTGTCAGCATCACGCGCCTCTGGTTTTTACTTCAGAATTCTCTTTCTCCTAAACCTATTGCCAGCTATGACTAGAGAACTCAGTCTGACTTGTTATTTAATCCATAGTTAGGGAATTTAAATTTAAGGAAACTAAAATTATGTTGAATTAAACTAATGAGCATAAATGATTTAAGATTTGACGATTTTGCAAATTAATTCTATATCATTTACATTTTCACTCAATTCACCTGCCCTGATACCATGAACTAAAACATAACAATTCTAATATGTCTCTAAATGAGTTAGAATTACACGATTATGGATAGATAAGATGCACGATAAATATCATAATCCTCAGAAAGAGAGAAGAAATAAGGTCGTACAATGGAAATTGAGTAATAATAATACTAATAATAATAAGGAAGTTTAATTTATTAAGAGAATTGTCTCACGAAGAACATTTATTGTTAAATTGATACGATAAATTCTAATTTACATTTCTCCATTTTATGAGACAAGACGTAAATTTCGAAATTGTTTGAAAAAAATTTCGCATAGGAATGATTGTTTTACTTATCTCTGACTATTTGCTTTTTTTAATATAGTCGATTTCATTCGCTATCATTTATCATTCAAACATTTTTAAGACCTTTTTTATGGACGAGGAAGTATTTTCCAATTTGTGGAAAACGAGTCATTTTCTTTTGTTTACTTAGGACTTTTATTGGTGCAGTATAGTCAGTTTCTTCTATTATCTTGCAAATATTTTATTTTTAATAAAAAACAACGAAAAATGTTCTCGGATATCTGATAATATTTATATATATATATTTTTCTTTTTTATTGATATGCATTATTATCATTTAAAGTAGTAATAGTAATAATTCTTAAAGAACTGATACATTTTTGTTACCGAATTGTTTACATCCAGTATAAAAAATATATGTATATGCTTATATAATAATAATAATAATAATAATAATAATAATAATAATAATAATAATAATAATAATAATGATCTTAGCGCAGCGTGGATTGATTATCGTAAAGCCTTTGATAGTGTTCTACATTCTTGGATCCTTAATGTACAAAGTCTCTCCTGTGGCATTAAATTTCCTTAAGCACAGCATGGGAATGTGGAACACCAAACTATACCTTAGTCATACCGGGGGTACTGCCATATCCAACCGTCTGAATATCCGACGTGGAATTTTTCAAGGATAGTCTCTGTCATCACTTCTGTTTTGTTTAGACTTAATCCCTCTTACACATGAACTGAACAACAGTAGCTATGGTTACAAAATAAATAAGAAAATATTCAATCACCTACTCTACATGGATGATCTCAAACTCTTTGCCAAAGACGACAATGAGTTAAAAGGCCTCCTCAATATTGTAAAATACTTCAGTGATGACATAGGTATGGACTTCGGATTAGATAAATATGCAAAAGTAACATTCAAGAAAAGTAGAATTACAGAAACAGATTTTGTCACAAAAATTAGGGTACTGGAGCATGATGAAGCTTATAAATACCTAGGAATTAGCGAAGGAGATGGCAGACAACACCCCCAAATGAAGGAAAAAATAAGAAAAGAGTACTACAGTCGTGTACGTCTGGTAATAAATACTGAGTTAAACTCAAAAAAACAGAATATTAGCCATAAACACATTGGCTGTCCCTGTGGTGCAATACAGATTTAATGTCCTTAACTGGACCATAGCTGAAATTAAGCGAATGGACGCCAAAACGAGAAAGCGTCTTACATGCTACCGCATACATCATGCCAAAGCTGATGTTGACCGTCTGTATGTGTCCAGATCCGAAGGAGGCAGAGGATTATGTCAACTAGAGCTTTCCTACACAAATACAACAATTGGCCTCCAAAGGTATTTGGAAACTACAGAAGACTGAATAATGGTATGCGTCAAGTAACATGAAAGTAGTAAGCGTCTTTACTCCGTAATGAAAGAAGCCAACAAATTCAAAATGGAGTTTCAAATGGGCATAGAGATGCAAGTACAGCACAATACACCGGCTGAAAGTGAAAAAAAAAATTAAAAAAAGACAGCAAAGACAAATGCAACCTACCAGATACAGAAGCGATGACAAGATTAACCGATTTATGGCCAATACTCTGCCCGTACCAAACAAGCTGATGTAGTCAACACCCGTACCCATCAGTGGCTACGCAGTGCAGGGTTGAAAGCGGAAACTGAAGGTTTTATTCTTGCTGCACAAGACTAATGCTTGCTAACAAGGAATTATCAAGCACATATACTAAAATATTGTGGCGGCCCAAAATGCAGATTCTATGATAAATATTCAGAAACGATTGATCATCTTGTATCAGGTTGCACGATATTGGCACCCACTGAATATAAAACCCGGCATGACGGAGTGGGCCAATATCTGAACTGGAAAATCTGCAACTTCTACTAGAAGGAAACTGAAAGAAAGTGGTATGAACACCACCCAGACCTGGTTACGGAGATAGGACCTCTTACAATTCTATGGGACTACACAATACACACTGACAGAACAATCAAAGCCAACCGCCCAGATATTGTTATTAAAGACCACAAACAAAAAAACAAAAAAAACTTAATCCTTATTGATAAGGCATTACTTGTTTACTGCAGTGTATCTTTGAAGATAGTCAAAAAGCTGTCAAAATAGAAGGACGTTAAAATAGAAATCTCAAAAATGTGGCATATGGGAACATCAACAATCCTTGTTGCAGTTAAAGCCCTAAGACTGATGGGAAGAGATTATGGTAGACTAATTGAAGGGATTCCTGGGAGTCCATGCCTCAAGGAGATACAAAAAATGTTCTGACAAGTACAGCCTACACTTTACGAAGGGCTTTATCTATGTAATATTTTTTTTTGTCATTGGAAAGTGTCATGATGCCATTTCTAACCTTAGGTCCCTGGGCGGGATCCTGAAAGAAATGAGTAAACGCCAGAAATCAAAGAAAATAATAATAATAATAATAATAATAATAATAATAATAATAATAATAACAACAACTGTGAAGGGAGACAAAATTAATAGAGAAAACAAAAACATGATGATGCAAAAAAGGACTCAGTAATAACTACAATAAGAAAAAAAATAACACTGTCCACTAATGAGGTACCGACACAGAAGCCAGGGATTTTAGCAAAATATATGATTCCAAATCAGGAAAAAATACTTTAACCGCTAAATATATGGAGAAAACGAGGAAAAATCGAAACAATCTATGAATATAAAATGCTCTTCAACTAATTTGTAGAACACCACGGGATGTCCAAATGACTGGCTCGCATAAAAGCTAAATAGCAAAAGAGGAAATATCGGCCAAGATCTAAAATCAAACTATAAATCTTAAAAAAAGAAAACAAAAAAAAACTAAAGGAAATTGCTAATTTCTAAATGCCAGCTGGTGAAAATGACTCAGCGTCATAAAATATTCTAGCATCATAGTTATGATGATGCATAAAGCAAAAAGTCGCAAATGGGAAAAAAAAAGAAAGCCGGTGCTGATCCCAAAAGACAACCAAAACGAAAAAATGCAAATAACCAGGGATAATCCTGTTAAAAATCTAGCTGCACATGATTGTAGAAATAACCAGTGGATACTCCGAAAATAATTTTGCGTATGTATTTCTTTCCACGGAAGCTGGAATTGTTATATGTAGCACAATGACATAATTAGATACAACGAGATTCCAGCTATAAAACAATTAAAACTGTACATTTTTCCTAGCAGTAAGAAAAAGCCTGCAGGTAACATCCGTAAAAATCCTGCCAGGCGGAATCAAACCATTTTCACTGCAACGAGAAGGAATTTCGAGTTCCAATCCACTAGGTTAGATTCAATTATTGGCAAATATCCTTGTGAAAGATGTTTTCCTCACAGCTAGTACTTAAATAATAAAAATTATATCTCCAAAATTCATTGTTATCTCTCAATAATTGTGAATCCAAAATTCAGTTGCACAAAATGTTTGTTTGTATATATATATATATATATATATATATATATATATATATATGTACTAGGAAGCATGGCCCGGCGTTGGCCGTGCTTCATTCAAAAATCGTACGACTCATACAGCAATCGCTATCACATGACTTAAAATATTTTTGCCCTTCCTTGACTTTAAAAGAGTGCCCTTTGCCGTGCTGATGTTGCTACAGGCCTCACTTCTTGACTATATCACACTGCTAATTATCTCTATGCTCTATACTAAACATTAAATCTGTTACGAAAAAAGAACTAAAAAAAATGAACACAAAACGATCAGCTTTAAAAAAATGACTCGAAACTAGAAAACCGAATGAAAAAAGATTGTTAACAACAAATACTTTTTCACACCCAACCCAATTCTGCTGAATCAGAATCAACTTTGAGTTTAAGCAAGCGAATGAACCAATTCGAGTAAAGTACCATGCAGATTTAAATTTTTCCCACTTGTGACGAATGCAGCTATCGATTTTTTTTGCATACTAGCATGGTAGTTAACATTCGTGTCAGTAAGCTGTTGGCTCTCACGCTGGCCAATAGAATCTTCCTGCCTATTCGTGGCAGCCACTCTGGCACTCACTCTGGCCAGTAGAAAATAGCCGCAAACTACATGAAAACTGGCGTAGAAGCATGAAAAAATCGATTATTTCCACTATCGATGGGAGTTGGGAAATGTAAAATCGGTCATGGCCTTTCCGCTAACTTGGAGCTTGTCCATGTAAATGTTGGCGCAAATCCGTCGAAAATTGCAGTCGTGCATTCATTACACACACACTTCCTGCCCTATATATATATATATATATATATATATATATATATATATATATATATATATATATATATATATATATATATATATATATATATCATTACAAATCAAAAACTAACTTTCGACTTTAAATAAACTATGGACGTTTCAGAAATCGAAAAAAATAATTAAAATATCCGAGAACGGATTTCGTATCAGAGAAGATATCATGAGTGTTCATTATTTATCGGCCTGAGCAAATACATTTCTGGAAATACTGATAAATTGTATTATACATTTTCCCGAGCGCAATAATTCATTACCTAAATCCTAACCCACGAGGTATCTACTGTTCTATGCATATAACATCTAAAGAAGTATCGATGAATGATGAATACCAATAGTTGATTTTTTCTCTATGGATGCATTCAGTAAGTAGCCTCTACTTATTAACCCTTTTATGTGCCGACGTACCACTGGGCGAACATGAAAGAGAGGAAGATATATATATATATATATATATATATATATATATATATATATATAAATATATATATGTTGGTACTCGTTTGGGAAAAACTCGGATAGATCAACTTGCTGTAGAAGAATTTCGGTACCCGAGGAAAAATGGGGAATAATAAAAGAAAAAAACAAAAACTTTAACCCAAGGCGAAAAAAATCGTCAAGTTTTCAAGCTCCAAATCCAAAGAAAAACACAAAACATAACAAGTAAAAAGACAAGTACGTAAAATGTTCAATAAACTAAGTAGAGCAACACTTAAGATAATCCTGAGGAACCCGGTAAACGTAACTCGGTCTCGCCTAAACGGATCTTCACGGTACAGTACCCTGAAGATCCGTTTAGTTGAAACCTAGGTTAGTTTGCCTGGATTAGGATTATGTTATATATCTATCTCCCTCTCTCTCTCTATATATATATATATCTATCTATATATATATATATATCTATATATATATATATATATATATATATATATATATATATATATATATATATATATATATATATATATATATATATATATATATATATATATATATATATATATATATATATATATATATATATATATATATATATTGAACAATATATTTTGGGTTGTAGATTAATATTCTTTCGTTTTTTTATTATTATTCCATTTAGATTCCTCGACTAGTTTCGGCCGAAATGGCCATCATCGGGAGGAGAAATATTTCTGCTTGCTGCTAGCACTAAACTACAGAAATGAATGTCTTCATGGAGAAAATGAACTTTTGTCTCTAGTTTTCATTTGTTTTTTTATTTTTTTATCTTTTTAACATGAATCTTTTAACATTCCTTGTGTTGGTCAAACAGTCTCTTTTAAGTTGTTATTTGAGATAAGAGCTGGATGCTGCTATGAATTCTCTGGTCAGTTTGACAGTTTTATTGGACTTGGTGAGGGGATGTGTCTCTGTTTAGTGTTTGTGTGTGTGTGTTATTTGGTTCTTAGAGAGTGAGTGAGTATGATATGTGTAAGCGTGTGTATTGCTGTGGGTGTGCGTTATCATTTAGCTCATTAGGGATGGAGTGCGTGTGATGTGTGTATGTTCGTGTGGGTGAGTATATAAGTGTGAGGCCTCCACACCTCCGTAAGCCTGTCTGTCTTGTGTGGGTGAGAAATGTGGGTAGTTTTTTTTATATTTGTTGAGATATCTATATATTGTTAAATTTGTGATTTAGCCCGGCTGAATATTTTGTTTTTAGACGTTGTATCCTCTTATTTTCATGTGACTCTAAAATCTTTCTAATGTTATCTTCTCTGAACTTTTCTATTCTCTCAATTATAGTGAATTTGGCATGGGTTTTGCAATCGTGTTTTTCCAGGCGGAAATGTTGTTCTACAGGTAACAAATTTTCATGGGGAGTCGACTTAATTCGTTTACGATAATTGTTAATTCTGTAGTGAAAGGGCCATTCAGATTTTCCTACATATTGTTTCTGGCATAGTGTGCATTCTAGGAGGTAAGTTATGTTATGACTTCTACAGTTAGAATCGTGGTAGATTTTGAAAGTAGATTTAGTGACTGAGCTAGTGAATGAATTCGTGTTTTCAACATGGTTGCAACATAAACTTCTTTTATTGTTGCATGGTTGGGAAAATCCTGTTGTTTTTGTTCTTAGTTTATTACGGATTACCTTGTCCCCTGAAATGTGGTTACTACCTATGATTTCTTTTAGGTTCTTAGGTCTACGATATGCAAGAAGGCCAGGTTCCTTAAACAGTTTTTTTAGGTCTGGTTTGAGATGTAGTATTTCCCAGCGACGTTTGATTATTTGGGATAGTGGAGGCAGAGTGGGGTTGAAAGTGGTTACTAGAGGGATGCGGCTAGATTTATTTTTAATCTTGTACATTAGGGTGTCTTCTCTAGGTGTGGAAATTGCTTTATTTATTTGTTCCCTGATTAGGTGTTGTTTATAGCCACGTGTTGTGAATTGATGCTCCAGATTTTCAATGTGTTTATTTAATTCTTCATTTTTGGAACATATCCTTCTGAGTCTAAGTGCTTGTGAATAGGGAAGGTTCTCTTTGAGGTGTTTAGGGTGGGAAGACTTAAAGTGTAGATAGTTGTGGATGTCGGTAATTTTAGTGTGTAGTGTCGTTTGTAGTTTCCTGTTTTCATCTATGTAAATGCGGGTGTCTAAAAATGTTACTGATGTTGTGGATTTTTCAAACTCAAACTTAACTGAGTCGTGCACTGTGTTTAGGGTCATAAGGAATTGGGTAAGTTTGTCATCACTACCCGTGTATACAAAGAATATATCATCGATATATCTTGCATAGAATAGGCAGTCACTACCAATGATTGGATAGATATGGGTCTCCTCAAATTTTCCCATGAATATTGTAGCATATGATGGAGCTGCTATGGTGCCCATGGCACAACCTATTATTTGAAGGTAGTGTGCTCCATTGAAGTTGGAAGTATTCAATGTAAGGACATGCTCCATGAGATTTATGATGACTTCTGTGGGGGGGTCTTGTTTTCTTCTTTTAGTAAGTGCTTCCTGAAAGGCGGTTAGCCCTTCGATGTTTTTAATGTTTGAATAGAGTGACCTAACGTCCATAGTCACTAGAGTAGCTTTCTCTGGTACTGTTTGTATGTGATTAATTTTGTTCAGTAGATCTGTTGTGTCTCTGATGTATGATTTTACTTCCTTAGCTCGCGGTTGTATGTAATGATCTATGTATTTGGAAATTTTTGTCGTGTGGCAGTTGAACGATGAAATAACCGGCCTTCCTGGGTAGTTGCTTTTGTGTATTTTAGGAAGGAGATAGAAACGAGCAGGTGTAATGTCTGTGCGTGTAAGTGCTGTGTATGTTTCCTTGCCGATTAGATGGTTGCGAAGCATTATGTTTAGTGAGCTAGTTAATTCTTTTTGGTGTTCTGGAAAGGGATCTGTAGGTATGCTTTTTTAGGTTTCTTTGTCGGCTAGCTGTTTGTTGGCCTCTTTAATGTATTCTTCGATTCCACAGATCACTGTCGCACCCCATTTGTCAGCCTGTGTTATGATTAGGTCATCTCTATGTGTCAGCGTATCGAGGGCTATGCGTTCCCCATCAGTAATATTGTCACGTAGCAGCTTACGTGCTGTTGTTTTCTTTATGTCATTTGCTACGGCTAGTTCAAATGTCTGTATAGTCATGTCTGTATAGTCATGTCTGTGTTTTGCGGGGTGTAGGTAGTGTCCTTCTCTTTTAATGTCTCAAGTATGGAAGGTGTATGATCATTTTCCCCGTAGTGGGCTTTTAACCGTATTCTTCTGAAGAAGGATTTCAGGTCCTTTGCCAAGGTGTCTTTATCAAACCTTGGGGGACTAGGGCAAAAGCTTAGTCCCTTATTTAATACCCTGAATGTATTGAGCGAAAATTTATTGTTACTCAAATTTATAACTCGCCCGTATGGGTCAAGTTTGAATTTGCAAGCATGGCGAATATATATATATATATATATATATATATATATATATATATATATATATATATATATATATATATATACATATATATTTATATATATATATATATATATATATATATATATATAGATATATATATATATATAATGTACATACATACAAATACAAATGTAAAAGAACGAAATGAATATAAATACATCTTTCATAACATTAATTATTTAAAAGAAGGGCCAATAAAAGAGTAGAACAATAGTTATTTATTATAAACTGTTACACTGGAACATGCAAGTTACCACGACAAAAATGCATATTTGTTTCGATGTCTAATTTAGACATCTGATCAGGTGGTTAACATTATTACTAAATTAGACATCGAAAAAAATATACATTTTTTTCGTGGTAACTTGCATATTCCAATGTAAAAGTTCATAATATAAAAAATAATAATAAAAAAACAAATGGAAACTACATTTTTTCTCCTGATGATGGCCATGTTGGCCGAAACTAGTCGAAGAATGTAAATGAAATAATAACAAAAACGAAAGAATATTAATATACAACTCAGTGTGAGTGAAGATTTTAATTTTTTAAATTTTTTTATTGTTCAATATATATATATATATATATATATATATATATATATATATATATATATATATATATATATATATATATATATATATATATATATATATAAGAAATATAGTCTTAAGGTGTGCTATATTTATGGAATAAAGTGCTCAATATCAGAGATAGAGCGTGTGTAAATATAAAAGTGAACATAGAAGTCAACACTTAGAGGCGACAGTCTGTTTCATGCTATATGCAATCGTCAGGCCACGTGGCCTGACGATTGCATATATATATATATATATATATATATATATATATATATATATATATATATATATATGCATATATATATATATATATATATATATATATATATATATATATATATATATATATATATATATATTTATATATATATATATATATATATATATATATATATGGGGGGGTTGTGTGTTTGTGTGTGTATGTATAAGTTAATAAACGCAAGGATTAAATGCCTGTATTTTCTAAAAAAATACGCTTAAGTTTTGCTTGAAATATTATTAAATATTTATTTAATGCACTACAGCCTGTAAGCTATCATCATTGCCACAGTTAAATAACAAGGTCTTGTACTACTTCACCTGACCTAAAGATCGTGTCCAAAAATAAAAATAAACCAAATACCTAACATTAGCAGAGCAATTATAAAGAAATTGGTATTTCTTTTTAAATGATAATTATCGTCAAATTTTTATAACCAGTAATTTAAGAATATAATTTGTTATTTATGAAAATTAGTAGTATGAATAATTTTATTTTTCTACCATATTAAAAGTACAAAAATAATTAAAAGCGATTGAAATGATGCATTTGAATTTAAGTCATTGATCTTAACTTTATTTTATTTTGCTCTTAAGTATTTGATGACATAAAATATTTAATAACACCCAAAGAGGTAATTTTCTATTAATCTGACGTAAAGACTAATTAAATCCTGCGATAGGGAAGAGTAATCAGTAAAAGGAAGTAATTCAAAAGTATTGTCTATCTGATCTTCTGTAAAAGTAATATTTAACAGTTGCAATAATGAAAAAAATATTCAAAAAACAGTTAAAACTCAAAAATAATATTTAACCATAAAATGTTCGATTCTTAACATTTCTTTGTTTAAAGAAAAAACATCTTTTATTTTAAAAATATTTATTGATTACTTATTTCCTACTAAATTTGAAAATTCCCTCAAAATCGTTTTTTAAATTCTAAGGAATTATTTTGTTATAACTTCCAGGACAAATTTTCAGTATGTTCACATTTCATATTACATAAATATTTAACTGGAATAACATCGTCAATTATAAATCTTTATAAAACTTATAAATAGTTTCGTAAATATCTCTGAAATTAAAAAAGTACATCTGAAGTGGGGAAACTAGCCCTTAAAACAGAATATGCTAGCAATTTTTTAAATATATTGACATATTTAATGTATAATTCATCGATTAAGGATTGATTACTGAAAATGACGCTTACATGGGTTAATACTCCGATGTTTTGCAGATTTTTAAAACTGCTATTTTTGATTTTCATTTCGGAGGAAAAACATACATTTTTGGTGGGCAGAATATATCTCGACGATTGAAAAATATACATAGAAAAATATCCTACAACAGGAGACACAATAGAAACGTTTCATACACTAAAATCAAGATTGTATGAACAAGAAATTCTACGGTGGTTTAAAGCTGTACAAAGAACAACATAGCTGGATGCAACTGCGACGATACACTTGGATGTTCTTGGAGACTCAATCACTCAATAAACGGTGAACACCACTTGAAAAAAGATGACGTCATGCAAACAATATGAATAATAATAATCATAATGATGATGATGATAATGATGATGACTGTCAGAATAAAAGAATATTTATGAGCAGCTGACCGCCAGACAGCTATTATATACTCTTGAGTAATATTTTTTAATAGAATATAGTTCCTGTGGATCGTTAAGAGCACTCGGCTAAGGATAAAATAATTTTATTGCCTATGTTTGACTTTGTCGCCATTGGTCTTGAATGCAATAAAATTTCTTCTATGGCTAGTGAGAATTTATTATCTTCGTTTAAAATTTCAGGTCTCATGTTTAAAATGAGAAAACGTCCCTGTTGAGTTAATGTAAAGAAATCCACTAAGTAGTTCATTATCTGTTGCGGCCTAAGACTGTCCAATGATTATGCATAGAGAACGAGCAAATCTGAACTTTAGTAAGCACAAACATGCACTCACATCATATACATACATACATATATATATATATATATATATATGTGTGTGTGTGTGTGTGTATGTGTGTGTGTTTGTGTGTGTTTGTGTATATATATATATATATAGTCTTAAGGTGTGCTATTTTTATGGAATAAAGTGCTAAATATCAGAGATAGAGCGTGTGTAAATATAAAAGTGAACATAGAAGTCAACACTTAGAGGCGACAGTCTGTTTCATGCTATATGCAATCGTCAGGCCACGTGTGCTGTCATTTTTCTCGGCTATTTATATATATATACGGGTCAGTGGTGCATTGTGGGTAGTCTATTGTGGCGGTTATTTTACCGGAAGTCGTTTGTTTATTTATTTGGGTTAAATTATATTGCTTGTTTGTATTTTTAGGTTTTGTTTCTTATTTTATTTATTTATTTTTTAATCGGTGTTTTTATTAACGTAGTAAAAATTTATTTATATGACTTATTTAATAGTTTTCGTTTCGTTTGAGAATTTAATTAAAGCTATTTGTTCGGTTTTGGGGTTGATTTCTGTAGTTTAGTCTAACTATTATTTTAGCAGGAACAGTTTTTAATTTGTGTTTATTTGGGTGGATTATGTTTATTTGTTTTTTTTTAACGGTAACTTTATCGGGATTGGTTTCTTTATTTATTTACTTGGATGAATTTAGGTCAATTTATTTTACATGTATATTTTCTCTTTTCGGTTTTCGATTTTTAAGTAACGTAGTATTTATTTATTTATTTATTTATTTTATCGTTATATAACAGTTATAGCTATTTTTTCGTCCGATTTTTAGGTTTGATTTTTTAGTCTAACTAATATTTTGGTCATAATGGTTTGCTAATTTGTTTATTATTTACTTTATTCATTTGGGTTCGTTGTTTTTTTATTATTATTAATCTGTTTCGTCTATTCTAACAGGTGTGATTTGGTAATTTGTTTCGATTAATTAATTTTGCTTATTTTATTGTTATTTTGTTTATTTGTTTATTTATTGGTTTTTATTTTATTTTTTTCCGCTTTCAATTTTTAAGTTACGTAGTCAAAATTTGTTTTCATGTCTGCATTTTGAGATGAGCTCGGATCTTTTATTTAATAATCCATTTTGTCTGGGAAAGTAATGATAGCTATTTTTTCCTAAATAAATTTGCAAGTTTTTGATTTTGTTGTTGTAGGCTAATGATCTTTTCTTTATTTTCCAAGTTATTTTTGGTGTGACGTGCGTTTTGTGTTTAATTTCCCAGATATACTTACAAAGCATTGTACTGTTCGTTTATTTACTATTTGTGAAAGATGTTTTGTGTGTATAATTTCTTTGTTTCCAGGGTCCTTCAGTTACTCCTATGTATACTTTTTCTTCTTTATCTTGTGATTTTGTCGTGGCTTGGTATGTTACGTTTGTTGTAAACAATTTCCGTTTAAGGGACATTCGTTCTTTATTCTGCAGTTGCACGTGGGTTTAATTTGTTCGTGTGGTTTGTTGATAATTTTCTTGTTGTGCTTTTTTTTATTATTTGTGCCATGCTCTCGGTGCAGTTGTAGCTGATTTTTACTGTGATTTTGTTGAATATTTTGTGTAGGGTGCTTGATTTCGGAAAGTGTTTGTGTAAGAGTTTGAAGAATATTTTTCCTACGTTTGTTTTTACGTTTTTGCTGTACGATGGGTTGAACCATATGATATTTCATACGAATTTATTTTTAAAATTCACAGAATTTTTAAACTAAATTTCGTAGGTGAAAATGGTCATTTACTAAATGTATCTTAATTCACTAAAATGATCATTCACTAAAGATATCTTAATTCGAATTGTACAGAAAAGTTGCTCTGTTAAATAAAAATATACATTGAGTGCTCTTTTATGAGCCAGTTTTAATATATTTCTAATTCTAGATTGTGTTAATAGGACCTGACTGGATTATACCAACGGAATATATATATATATATATATATATATATATATATATATATATATATATATATAACGTATGCTCCATTTATTGGTTGAAGTAATCAATATCAGCGATAGAACGTAAGTATATACAAAATATCATATATATATATATATATATATATATATATATATATATATATATATATATATATATAGATAGATAGATAGATATCGGACGTCTAGCCACAATGAAGAGTTGTGATCCAGCGAAACGGGATGTCTCTGTATTACAATATATACATATATCAAAATTCCCGCCTATCTTTGTTGAAATTGTCGGAGCCAATCTTTAAGATCTACTCAGACAGTCCATGATTCGGCCATTGGACAGCATTTGCTTGACAGCCATGTTTGTGTCAACGATTAGGAAGACACTTGGTATTAAACAGTGCTTGCTCGGTATACCATCTCTAATTGCTGGAGGCAGTATTTATAAAATTTCGTCAATCTAGCCTGTACCGATAGAAGGAGCATTTCGTACGTTCCTTACGTTTGTTGGAGGAATTTTCAGTGTCATTTTTTCTTTTTATACTGTTGCGGGGCTTGCTATTTTCACGTCCCTTTTGAATTTAAAAAAAAATGTTTGTGATTAAAATTTATCTCGTTTTTTAATGGCGTTCCAAATTTCCTTCGTCATTAGTTATATTGGGTGAGTCTTTGATTATTTTCCAATTTGTCAACGTATAACATTGAAAAAAGTGTTGGTTGAAAGGTACCTAAGCTATAACATGACGCCCGTTTTGGTTAAATCTATGTTTTATTTCTATGGGTACTAATCACTTTATATACATACATATATATATATATATATATATATATATATATATATATATATATATATATATGTGTGTGTGTGTGTGTGTGTGTGTGTGTGTGTGTGTGTGCGTGCGTTTCGTTAAAGGCGACTGACGAGCGTTTTATTTATTTTTCGCGTGTTCATACAAGTGTACTTTGCTGGACACAAGTGTGTAAGAATGTCCAATTTTTCTGCATTTCAGAGCACTTTCGGCTGTACTTCTCATTATCAAGGATGTTTTTATTTTTCCTTTTTAACTGGATGCGTGGCTTCTGTGTATGTATCTAGAATAATAGGAATGTCAAGGAAATGTGTCCCTGATAAATCCAACCTCATAAATATTTATATTGGTCACATTATTACAGGCCTATCCAGACGACGTACATCAAACCTATCCGGCCATAGCTCTTTTAAACAAACAGAAAAACATAGCTGACCTCATCCGAAACATACTGTTAGAAAATATAAGTATAACAACCTCATCCACATATAAAAATAATAAAAATAATGGAAGCCCAAATAATAAAAATACAGCACTCATAACTAAGAACAAGGACACAATGTGCTGACCGTGTTTTGAA
This sequence comes from Acanthosepion lycidas, assembly GCA_963932145.1. Classification (NCBI taxonomy): domain Eukaryota; kingdom Metazoa; phylum Mollusca; class Cephalopoda; order Sepiida; family Sepiidae; genus Acanthosepion; species Acanthosepion lycidas. The sequence goes on along the minus strand of OZ010577.1, from coordinate 126,143,050 downwards.
ACAAAACATGCTTACAACTCTAGATGTATACATGAGAAAAATTTAAAAAAATCTTTATCGTAGTACCATGACTATTCTCTTTAACGGAACGTATATAAAATATGGAATGCTGCCTATATATATATATATATATATATATATATATATATATATATATATATATATATATATATATATAAGAAGTAATATACTCTTAAGATGTGCTATATTATATTATATTATATATATATATATATATTATTATATATTAATTATATATATATATATTAAATAATTTATTATTACATATTAAATATATATTTATTTATTATATATATTTGTTCAGTATATATATATATATATATATATATATATATATATATATATATATATATATATATTTATTAAGTATATATATATATATATATATATATATATATATATATATATATATATATACACACAAAGAGAGAGAGTGTTAACCTAGAGAGCCAGACAAACCTACCAAGGTTTCACTTAAGCGGATCGTAAGGGAAGGCCGGTTTTATTTAGTTGTTTTGGTTACTCGCATCGTTTTGTTTTTCTTTTGCCTGGACTCATATGCTGTACGATTATTTTCGGTTAACGAACATGTTCTTGTTTCTTTTTTTTTATACGTTTTTTCCCCTTTGGTGTTGGCTTGTTTACTTGCAAATCAATATATGGGAGATTTTCCGAGCGAGTATAGTTTCTTTAAAATCTTTCTTTGCCTATTGTTACGTTTATTCTGAGTACTGTTGTGGTTATTTATATTAATATATTTTAATTTATTTTTATGTCCACTCTTAAATAGGGCTTTCTGATAACTTGTTTTATTGGCCTCAAAAAGGTCCCTATTGGAGGAATTAGTAGAAAGTCTATACCCAATATTTTTTTGAATATGCCTTATGATATGGGCTGGGTGGTTAGATGTTAAATGCCACTAAATAGTAACATTGTGATAGGTTAACAATTTTCTCATCTTTGAAAAAGCAGTTGTAAGGTTGAAATCATTCCATTATCTGCCAAGACCGCGTAAATGATTTTGAACTTTGGAAAGACCTGAAAAATCAGCCCATATAAGCAGCAATACACCAGTTGTGTATCATCTGATTAATTCTGATTCATTTAAAGGTAGATAATTGAAGAAAAAGTACTCTGTGAAACGGTACAAGGAACCTTTTTTTTGAGTATTTTTCATCGATGGATCCTATATACTAGCTCCAGGAAACCAAGATCTGTGTTTCGCAATAGACTCTTAAAGCAAGGTGCCTCTTTGAGAATGCAACCATTCATTCTTGCTAGAGGAAATTCAGTTTCTGGTGAAAGATACTTTCTTTGAAAGGTAGCGAATGTTTCACTCCAGTTCTGTATTTCATAGAGCGTGGCCAGAAGATAATTTGTTCTTATACGATCCGTTAATATAATAAGTTAAACTTAATAATTTACATTTTCATAAACTATAAATAGGAAATATATGCACACCGAGAATCTATCATGCGTTTCATTTGATGAGAATGTTTTAATTATTATTATTTTTTTTTACCTGAAATAATAATATTTGTCTTAATTCATTGAGTTGCGTCTCTCGGCACCAATGCTTTCGGATTCACTGTTTACTGAATATATTTCTAATCGATAATCGAGGTTGAAATAATCCAGTTATCTTCTAAAGATTAATCTGATTTCTGAGTTCATTTATAATTGCATGATTTTCAAATATTTACCATACATAACAATTGATTCGACGTGGGACGAGTCTGTACAATCCGGCCTCTGAGAAATTTCAATTCCCTTGAACATATACATTTCTTATGTGATATCCGTGATTTTCCTCAAAACCTGCCGAAATATCTGTTGTCATAAAGATGAAATATCACTTAAAAACAACGATTCATCGGAGTAATAATTCGCCACATCTGACTGAGATATCGGTACACATATTTGTAAGTATAACAATAGTCGTTGAAGTATTTACTAATAGTAGATTTTCCATTTCCATAAAATATCGCTATGTGTAAAATTGTTATATTGTTATGCTGTTTCAATTTAATGTTACAATCATTGAAATGATCAATAAGGATTACTTTTGAAATGAACAATTATCATTACTTTTCTTTACTTGTGAAATGAGGAATCATTATTACTTTTGAAATGATGAAATATCATTACTTTGTAAATGAAGAATTATCATTACTTTTCCTTACTTTTGAAATCATGAATCATCATTACTTTTGAAATGATGAAATATCATTGCTTTGAAGTGAATCATCATTACTTTTGAAATGAGGAAATATCATTACTTTGAAATGAATCATCATTACTTTTGAAATGAATCATCATTACTTTTGAAATGAGGAAATATCATTACTTTGTAAATGAAGAATTATCATTACTTTTCCTTACTTTTGAAATCATGAATCATCATTACTTTTGAAATGATGAAATATCATTGCTTTGAAGTGAATCATCATTACTTTTGAAATGAGGAAATATCATTACTTTGAAATGAATCATCATTACTTTTGAAATGAATCATCATTACTTTTGAAATGAGGAAATATCATTACTTTACTTTTGAAATAACGAATCGTCATTACTTTTGAAATGATGTGATATCATTACTTTTGAAATGAAGAATTATCTTTACTTTCGAAATGAGGAATCATCATTACTTTTGAAATGATTAATTATTTTTACTTTTGAAATTAAAAATTATTACTTTTCTTTATTTTTGAAATGATGAATCATCATTACTTTTGAAATGATGAGATATTACTTTTGAAATAAACAATTATCATTACTTTTCTTTATTTGTGAAATGAGAAATCATCATTACTTTTGAAATGATGAGATATCATTACGTTTTAAATGAAGAATTAGCATTACTTTTCTTTACTTTTGAAATGAGGAATCATCATTACTTTTAAATGATGAAATATCATTACTTTTGAAATAAACAAATATCATTTCTTTACTTTTGAAATAACAAATCGTCATTACTTTTGAAATGATAAAATTTCCTTACTTTTGAAATAATGTATTATCATTACTTTTGAAATAGAGAATTATAATTACCTTTGAAATGAGGAATGATAATTAATTTGAAATCAGTAATTAGCATTAATTTAGAAATGAAGAATTGTTATTACTTTGAAATAATTAAGTATTATTATTTTGAAATTATGAATTACCATTACTTTCATATGGGGAATAATCGTTAATTTTGAAATCAGGTGTCAGAATTACAGTGAATTTAGGAATTATCATTACATCGTAAATGAAGGATTATGCATTTTTTTCTTTTAATTTGGAATAATAATTTTGTAATCATAAATTATCATTTATTATTCGCACCTTGTACATCAAGAAATCAAGTAATGCTTTAACTCATACTTTAAAACACTAAGTTATATGTTTTTGTCAGTTGTGAGTTAAATCCTTGGATACGTGTTTTAATACTAAGTTTCTTTCATTAGAAACTCTACTAATTGGAAAAATAATTCGGATTGCATGAGGCTTGATGCTTGACTTGAAGACGTTAAAATAGAGTGTTCAGTGAAACATCGAAATTATTTCCTCCAATGATTATCGCTTCTAGAAATAAATGTTTTCTGAGTGGGGCTTCCTTCTAACGAATAGAATTCAGTGGAAACGTGTGTAAATAATTTATGTGTACATGAATGCCGAATCCTAGCGGTTTAATTACTGAACTGTTGGAACTAAAAAGTGAAAATTATATGAAAATCTGACAAGAAATTAATGATGGAGTAGCAGTAGACATTCACTGTTTCTTTAAGTTAGAACGGCCGTGGGAAAATACGTTAAAACCTTACAAAACCTCAAACTTTTTTAACATATCATCGCAGGAAAGGTGGATTTGGCAGCACTGGCCAAGCATAGCAACAATATTTCTATTGTCAGTCTAAACACACTCTTGAAGAGATAAAACACGACGGAAGGGGACATGTACTATTTGGGAGTCGTAGAAATATCAACAATGTTTTTGCGTCTTTAGCGATATGTCATATAGAGGAGTTCGAGCCTGGAGCAAATTTAAGTTACAATAGACTTTCAAAGTATGGGACCACGTCTAGCTTGCTACTATTGATTACGACAGGGGAAAGTTGTTAAGTGAAGAAACGACACAGACATTGAATAATAAGAATAGAAGGTGGAATGAATATAATTTGATCGATGGATTTAATAAAGGCAAAACAATGACCGAAATGAACCACAGGTCGGAATATACAACACACGAAACTTTGTAAGTAGAAAGGGGCGAAGTGAGAAAAATATTGCTTTCTCTTCTTACAATGTTTTCATCTGTCAGATGATTATATTTCTGCTCTACGCTTTTCACATGCCAGCTTAGGTAAATAATGTTTCATCAGTCCACCATTATCTTAGCAAAAAACACTACAATTTGCCCTAGTAAGGGCAAGGTATATATGTAATTAAAATTTAGTAGATATTCTACTTGGTGTAATATATATCGATAGTATTCTTCTTCTTCTTCTTTTTCTTATTATTATTATTATTATTATTATTATTATTATTATTATTATTATCATTTTTATTTTCTTAGCTTTCTGGCGTTTACACATTTCTTTCCGGGTCCCACCCAGGGGCCTAAGGTTAGAAATGGCATCATGACACTTTTCACTGACAAAAAAAAAAAAAAAAAAAAATTACAGAGATAGAGCCCTTCGTAAAGTGTGGGCTGTACTTGTCAGAACAATTTTTTGTATCTCCTTGAGGCATGGGCTTCCAGGAATCCCTGCAATTAGTCTACTGCAATCTTTTCCAACCAGTCCTAGGGCTCCAACTACAACAGGGATTGTTGATGTTCCCATATGCCACATTTTCGAGACCTCTATTTCAAGGTCCTTGTATTTTGACAGCTTTTTGAATATCTTCAAAGATACATTGCAGTCAGCAGGGACTGCCATATCAATAAGGAGGCACCGTTTTTGTTTGTGGTCTTTAATAACAATATCTGGTCGGTTGGCCTTGATTGTTCTGTCAGTGTGAATTGTGTAGTCCCATAGAATTGTAACAGGTCCTATCTCCGTAACTGGGTCTGGGTGGTGTTGGTACCAGTTTCTTTCAGTTTCCTTCCCGTAGAAGTTGCAGATTTTCCAGTGCAGATATTGGCCCACTCTGTCATGTCGGGTTTTATATTCAGTGGGTGCCAACATCGTGCAACCTGATACAAGATGATCAATCGTTTCTGGATATTTATCACAGAATCTGCATTTTGGGCTGACACAATATTTTAGTATATGTGCTTGATAATTCCTAGTTAGCAAGCATTGGTCCTGCGCAGCAAGGATAAAACCTTCAGTTTCCGCTTTCAACCCTGCACTGCGTAGCCACTGATGGGTACGGGTTTTGTCTACATCAGCTTGGTTGATACGGGCAGAGTATTGGCCATGAAGCGGTTTATCTTGCCATCGCTTCTGTATCTGGTCGGTTGCATTCGTCTTTGCTGTCTTTTTCAAGTATTTTGCAGTTTCAGCCGGTGTATTGTTCTGTAGTTGCATCTCTACGCCCATTTGAAGCTCCAGTTTGAATTTGTTGGCTTCTTTCATTACGGAGTAAAGACGCTTACTACTTTCATGTTCCTTGACGCATACCATCATCCAGTCTTCTGTAGTTTCCAAGTATTTTTGGAGGTCAATTGTTGTAGTTTTGTAGGACAGTTCTAGTTGAACTAATCCTCTGCCTCCTTCAGATCTGGGCACATACAGACGATCAACATCACCTTTGGGATGATGCATGCGATAGCAAGTGAGAAGCTTTCTCGTTTTGGCGTCCATTCGCTTAATTTCAGCTATGGTCCAGTTAAGGACATTAAAGCTGTAATGCACCACTGGGACAGCCAATGTGTTTATAGCTGATATTCTATTTTTTGAGTTTTGTTCAGTATTTAGTATCAGACGTACACGCCTGTAGTACTCTTTTCTTATTTTTTCTTTCATTTGGGGGTGTTGTATGCCATCTCCTTCGCTAATTCCTAGGTACTTATAAGCTTCTTCATGCTCCAATTCCCTAATCTTTGTGACAAAATCTAAATCTATTGAGGGTGTTTCTGTAATTCTACCTTTCTTGAATGTTACTTTTGCACATTTATCTAATCCGAAGTCCATACCTATGTCGTCACTAAAGTATTTTACAATATTGAGGAGGCCTTTCAACTCATTGTCGTCTTTGGCAAAGAGTTTGAGATCATCCATGTATAGTAGGTGATTGAAAATGTTCTTATTTATTTTGTAACCATAGCTACTGTTGTTCAGTTCATGTGTAAGAGGGGTTAAGGATAAACAAAACAGAAGGGGTGACAGAGAGTCTCCTTGAAAAATTCCACGTCGGATATTCAGACGGTTGGATATAGCAGTGCCCCCGGTGTGCCTAAGGTATAGTTTTGTGTTCCACATCCCCATGCTGGGCTTAAGAAAGTTTAATACCACAGGGGAGACTTTGTACATTTCCAAAGCCTTAAGTATCCAAGAATGTGGAACACTATCAAAGGCTTTACGATAATCAATCCACGCTGCACTGAGATTTCTGCGTCGTCTCCTGCAATTTTCCAGGATAATTTTATTTATCAGAAGTTGATCTTTGCAGCCATATGAACCTCTTGTGCATCCCTTCTGTTCCAGCGGGAGAATGCTGTGTGTTTCGAAAAAGGAATAAATACGGTTCGTCAGTACAGACGTGATCAACTTATACGTTGTGGAGAGACATGTTATCGGTCTATAATTTTTCGGGTCATCTGTTTCAGTTGTTTTTGGTATGTAACACCTTCAGTAATCCTTTCCGGGGTTTTATTGGGATTATTTACAAGCGTTGATAATGTTTTTGCAAGAATTTCAAGGGTAGATGAGAGATGATACAGCCAGAAATTGGGCAACTTGTCATTTCCTGGGGATTTCCATTTTGGGGATTTCGTTAGAGCTTGCCTAACATCATCTGTGGATATATTTTCCCATTCTTGCAGAGGTGTATCCAGCAGTCGTTATTCCTCATGCCGTATCCATTCTGCATTTGGGTTATATTCCTTTGGGCTGCTCCAAATATTTTCCTCAAAATGTCTGTACATTATCAATCGATGGTGGCGTTTCGACATGTATAGGTGTTATTCCAATTTCCCTGGAAAATTTCTTAAGATCTGTTCGGAATATTTTATTTTGGCGATAGAACCTACAACATTTTTCGTATCGTCTTGTTCTCTGTGCTTTTAGCTGAAGTTTCTGTTTCAGCATTTCCTTGATTGATGGAATGTCAATTAGGGATTTAATGCTATATTTCCGCTTAATCTGTTTGGATTTACGTGTGGAAATATTAGGGTTTCTGGTGAGTTCATCTAATATAGAAAGCTCACATCTGATTTGTTTTATTTCTCGTATCAGTTTGGTTTTCCAAGCTGTTTCTCTGTGTCTGTTAATTTTATTTATTGTCTTGACTCCTAGCTTCCGACTCGCTGCTAGAGCTGTTGCGTATATGACGTTGTTAACTTCTGTGATTTTTTCCGGTGGTTTATCTGTTAACAGTGTTTCCAGGGCAGCATTGTATATTTTCACGATGTGCTTGTTGGAATTCGTCATATGGATTTTCGGGAGCTGGTCTCTGTCAGACAATTGAATGAAAGTTACTCTGCTGTGTACTTGGATGACGTCATTTTTTGCTTCGGTGATTTCAGCTTCGTGGTTTTCAAGGAATTCTAACTTAATGCACCTGGAGTCATCTTCAGTGACAATTTCTGGATAACTGCAGGTTGTGTCTAAGGTAGAGTCTTGGGTTGCATTTCCTGGGAGATTATTTCGTATTTCATTCGCTTTAGCGTCCACCTCATCCTCTGTCGCATTCCTTATTTCTACATTCGTCTCAATAGAGTTTGAGTGATGGGTCATAGTATTTTATTATTATTATTATTATTATTATTATTATTATTATTATTATTATTTCAATTGGTTTCTGGTGTATTGCCATTTCGCTCCGGGTCTCATCCAGCGAGCTAAGATCAGAAATGGGATCAAGACTTTTTTCATTTAGTAGATTTTAAAAAAATAATCACACATAATCGTATGGTGTGAGCTGTACTTGTGATGTTCTGTTTTCAACCAGAGAGCTGACTTTATGTATAGATGCTCTCAGTGTTCAACGCTATTCATCGGTTTCAGAAATATGATTTTTCTTGAAAATATAATTTAAAATTTTATGTACCCAAAACTTATACGACATTTTTGCTAGAGTTTTATTAAGTTGGTGCAAAAATAATGTCGTTTTCTCACATGTGAGAAAACGACATTATTTTTGCACCAACCTGATATTATGCTTTCGACCTTTTTTGTTCATCAGTTCTTTTTTAACTTTTGTTTTTCTTATCAGAAGATATCAGTATTGTTGTTTCATCTACCTAACAGCATGCTTGGGATTGAACCAAAGTACAAAGTGTCCATAACTAATAAACTGAGATGGCTTATTTATCTCAGGATTAGAGAATTCTTCAGACTACTATACGTACTGTCCCAATGAGTAAAACCTTCTGTAATCATCACATCTTGATACTAACTCCAATCTTCTCGAGAAACTATGAAATGTTCAGTACTTATGGTATTTAGAGCAATAACATCAATGAGTATAAATATTTTCTATTTATTGACTACAATTTGTAAAATCTCTAAGTCATTGTTTTCTTTTTCTTAATGTTTTCGTTTATTATTATTATTATTATTATTATTATTATTATTATTATTATTATTATTACAATTTCTTTAATAACTCTAAGCTGTAACCGCTTCGGCCGTTGTACTCTCCGGCCTTCGTCAGTTGGTTGGAATGTCGAACTGAACCCTTTATTTCACTCACTGGGGTAGACTGTCCTAGTTCCATGTGCCATGTCTAATGGATGTCAGCTGTCAGTTATCTCCTGTTAATTCTTCTCTCCAAGTTCTCCCCTGCCTTAACCGGGTATTGAACTCACACTCTTTCGATCCAGTCACTGGATCTAACTCATGCCTTTATCCACTGTGCCATGTGTCCTCGAGTTCGACATTCCAACCACCTGAATAAGGCCGGAGCGTACAACGGCCGAAACGTTGTAATAAATATGTCGACAAAGATGAGGACTATAGTCCGAATAATGTAAATAGTGTACATAAAACACCATCTCAGAAATATAGACAGATACTGTCACTGCTTATTTGATATTTTTATTATTTTGAGATTTCTTATTTTTTCCTCATAGATAAATTGAATGAATTTGCATCTCGTTGGGGATTTTTGTTTTTAAGACAATCCATTTAAGAAATGTCACAAAACGTAAAATTTAAAATGCAAACTTAAATGATGCAACTGGAAAATAACACAAATAAAAACTAAGTGTGTTAAAATTTCTAATAGAAATATTTCTTTTAAATTTTCAATAATTCTGCCAGCATTGTCTTAATGATTAGCGTCATACACAAACATAAATAATTTGATAAGTAAAAAAAAAGTAACTTAGTTTCAGCCAAATAATCGAAATTCCAATTGAATTTCTCTAATATTGTTTCAGTTCCAGTTACCATATACGAAGTAGGTGATCATAAGTCTCCACATTTCCCTTTTCTTTGGTTTCTGAATATAATAAAGTGGTTCATCGCTAACAAAAGCAAGGTTTTTAATTCCGTTTTGCCTTTCTTTTAAACTGGTTACTACCCAAGTCTAATGGGCCTAGTCGACATTGCTATTTAAACCAAAGCTGGTTAGGGGATAGATAAAGGTCAAACTTGGATGGCCTACCTGAAATGAATATGTAGAAAGACGTCCGAACATGGAATAATAATAGTACTAAAAGTATTTACAAGGGATAGAAAGTAGTGGAGAGCAAGGATAACACATCTACACTAGGGTTACATTACATGAAATGAAAAGAATCTAATTGCATTGCTTATTCATAACATACTTTTCCTAAAGGTATTAGTGTGAAGTGAATTTAACAGCCTAGAGCGGAAGTTGGACTCCCTCACATTTTCGACTTTCTATGTCGTAGAATAAACACATTACAATAAAGCTAATGCAAGTGATACTCTTGCAAATTATAGTATAATTACTTACAGCTATATGAATTTTATTTATATTCTAAAAATATGATTTTAAAACAAGAAAATTGACGAATGTGTCTTCGGAATCAGTAGAATATGAAGAAAGCCGTCCTTTTGACACAACGTTTTTTTGCGTCTATGAATGTGACACTTTTTTCTGATGCTGAGTAAACCATGGAACAGATAACAGAGAAGACGTCCAATGCGAAAGTTTTAAGGAAAAGTGGAAGAAAAATAGTTATGATCAGACAGAGGCAGTTGGAATTTATGTCATACATTAACGACAGGAAAAATAACTTGAACATAGAATGTTGCCAGGAACAGCATCGCAAAAAATCGCTTTGGATTGATTAAAAATCAAAGCATCAACCTGAAAAGTCGAGTTAAGTTCTTAAATAGACTTCTGAATTGTTCCATATTGTTTTCATCCAAGGTGCAAAATTCATTTAGAAATATTTATTTAGATATCAGAAATATCAAAACTGTCAGCCTTCCAAGATTAATAAGATTATTTTGACCGAGTTAAGCCTGTGGTAATGTCACTTGTGGAATTTCACTACAGAATCATAAATAACTCTACCAAATAAGAGAAACCACATCACTCGTGGAATACCAACCGCAAAAACTACTAAAATGAATAGCATGAATAGAAGACAATAACATAATCAAGATACTAACATTCCACACTACTTAAAATAAAATTTTAGAAAGGAAATCCCTGTAATACTGGAAAGATCACTAACTGCTACTGGACCTGAGCAACCTCTTTTCTTATAACTGAAACATTTTATAAATTTCAATCGAAAGAAGTACTGGCTGCTCGGTTAGTAAATACAAAATATTTATTTATAGGGAAACGGTCAATATTATAATTACAGTTAGCATTCCCATAATGAATAAAAATGGCTTGGAGAATTTGAGACTAATCGAAAATAGAATAGGCAAGAAAGTTAAAGTGAACATCGAAGTACCTACATTTTACATTTGTATAAATAGATGAGTATCGCTTATATTTTAATTTCTTATAAATCCGAAGGATAGAAAACTACTAAGGGTCATAATAAGCCATGAACTGAAAGAACTCTCTATATTTCTGAGATGAGATATTATGTACACTATCGCAACGTTTTGGTCCAGTTCAACATTCCAACAAACTGAAGAAGGCCGGAGCGTCGAACGACCAAAACGTTGTGATAAATATGGCAACAAAGATGAGGATGATAGTCCGAACAATGTAAATAGTGAAAGAACACTGCACAACAGAAAAAAAATAATATTTTAGAGTATGAAAGAAATCTTTCTTCCAAATTGAACAACTTATATATTTTCTTTTCAAATATTGTTTAGGGCTGGTGCTTTAAAACCAAAAAACAAAAACAAAAAACAAACTTTAACATTACATCAAAGAGGTTCTTATTTATTAAATTTCCTATGAAAGTTATATCAAAAGCAGCATTTTTCTCTCGGTTATCAGTTACCCATTTGTACTTTTTTTCCCTGGTTTCAACATCGACTGGAAGCTAAATATGCACAGATGTTTTCTGCACATTGTCTATTCCGAGGGTAAGCCTACTGGAAATGGAAATGTTTTTTTGCTGTTACTTCGCTTAAATTTCCTCTGTTCTCTGCACTTCAAAGATGAATTGATTATTGATTTCAAAAGTGTTACTAATGTTATTTCCCCATTGGATCAACAACTGGATTTAAATCTTTTAAATGATTAATCTCAGCATTGTTTGAGAGCTAGAAGTGACATCAACAAAATATGTTGAATAATGAATTCATCACTACTTACTAAAAATATCAAAGAGATATATTTAATTCTTTGCTGTATTAACACATGCACGTTGGGTTAGCGTAAGACGTCTTGCCAAAGCTAAATAAAGTATTAAGAAAGTAGTAAATTTCGTCAGGAACAAAGAAAAGAGGACTGAATTGCTATGAATTATCAATCTTCCTCGATGACAGTAAATGAAGAAGAATATATTACTTGAGTGAACTGTGATGATTACTGTACAGGTTGATACTGAGAATATTGTCGACAAAGAATGTGAACAATTGGGAAATGAGTAGGTGACAGTTGAAATATCTAACACACATAACGTGGGAAGTGGATTTGTAAAATTTGATACTCGCGGGGCATAATGATGGCAATAGGGTCAAAGGCCAACCTTGCATGAGATACCTAGAAAGATTATGTAGAAAGACGTACGAACATGGGATAATATCAGGAAGAAAAATACTTACGAGGGATAGAAAGTAGTGAAGAGCTAGGAATAGCGCATCTACACAAGGGTTTACATTTCAGGAAAAGAAAAGAATTTAATTGTGTTGCTTTTTCAAAAAAGTTATCACATATTGAAAAGGAATAAAACATATAAAACTAAAATTCATTAATTTAATCATGATGTAAAAAATGGCGATTTATTTCATTAAATCCTTACTTTTTCTAGCAGAACTTTGTCATAAGAATCTTTATATATGGATGTATAATTATAATATATATATATATATATATATATATATATATATATATATATATATATATATATATATATATATATATATAAACCTAGAGAGCCAGACAAACCTACCAAGGTTTTCACCTAAGCGAGACGTCAGGGAAGGTCTAACTACTTACTGTATCGAGCTCTTCTTTAGTTATTTTGCCTATTTGTATCGGTTTCTTTTTCTTTGAGCTTTGGACTTGCATGCTAGACGATTATTTTCGGCTAACGTACATGTTCTTGGTTCTTTCTTTTTTATACCTTTTTTTTTTCTCTTTGGTATTGGTTTGATTATTTCCAAATCAAAACAGTGAAGGCTTTCTGAACGTGTATAATGTCTTATACTTATAAGGTTGCTACTAATAATATACATATATATATATATATATATATATATATATATATATATATATATATATATATATATATATATATATATATTAGAATGAATCAGTCATACAAGATAATAACACATTTAAAAAAAAACACATTTCGTTTCGCATTTAATTTTTTCGTCCTGGATGCTACCTGGATTTTACTAAAAACAAAACAATTTTCATGCCTGAGGACGACTGAATGTACTGTTGAAAGTACTTGCATTTTTAAGAAAAGACTTTATAAAGCTTATAGTTATTAAAAACAAGGATCATATCATTCAACAAGTGATTTGCAACTAATGCAACTTTAAAATTTTATTTGCGACCGGATTTTGCCATTTTATATCATTAACTATACTAATCTACCTTTTATATGAATGCTTCATTGTAATATAAATTGAACTGCATCACACACACACAAACAAACACACACACACACACACACACACATATATATATATATATATATATATATATATATATATATATATATATATATATATATATATAAAGAAAGTAGAGTAAGATATATAATCCGGCGTTCTTATAGATATTTTTATTTTTACAAAATTGTGCTCAATGTAAATTTACAGTGCATTAATATTATAAATTAATTGATTTAAAATATGGTTTTTCAGCTACACAGTTCTAACCATATTTCAAAAATTGAAGGTCTGAATTTAATTTTGTAATTAAATTAAAGACATTAGATCCATTTCATCCTCAAGCGAATTTTGGAGTAACTTTAAAAATTACTCGGTTTTAAACACACAGCTAAAATCATAATTCACGTTTCTAAGGTTACAGATTAATTCCCTTCCACTAGACACGGGTGTTTGCGTGTTCTTTATGTCTGAATTTTGATGTATCCGTTATTAGCTACGTTTTGGTAGGGGGTAGGGATGTATTCTTCAATGAAATCTGACATCCGTTAAATGCATGTCGTCCTGATTTTTTAAAATTTTATTGTTAACGGCAAGAATTCTTACAGTATTTTTTCTATTTGTATATTTAAAGATTTTTTTTTTTTTGGTGGGGGTGTTCAGGTTAGAATACATTTTATTTAACTACAATTTGAAAAATATTTTCACTATTAATTTTTAATATACTATATTTCTTTTAAGAACAAGTAAATGTATTAGAATCCCTTACAGTATGTAGAGTTATTTTCACATCAACTATAAGTATGTATATTATTAGGTAACAATTTTTTTTTAAGTAAAATTTATGACAATGACGCCAAAAATAGCTAATTGATTTCACTGATTTTATTTTTTATATAAACTTAGTAATATCTTGTTTCTCATGTAAGTACAAAGGGCATGGATCATTCAATGGCTTACATCTTCTAGCTTTTCATATTAAATGCATTTTACTGTAGGCATTTTATTGGATTCATTTAAGTTGCTTGTAGTACTTGCATGGAGATTTATAGGTTAGAATACTTTTCTTTAATTACATTTTTAAAAGATGTTTAGTTTAGAATTTATTTTTATTTAACTACAATTTAAATACAACTTTTCACTGTAAGTTTTAATAGACTGTATTTCTTTTTTAAAAGAAGTAAATGTATTAGAATTACTTACAGTAAGTAAAATTATTGTTACATATCAAGTATAAGTATGTATATTATCTTTGTTAAAATTTTTATATTTAAATATTATTTAAGTAAAATTTATGACAATTACGGGAAAAATAGCTAATTCATTTCTCTGATTTAGTAAACTTTTTTTATACTTAGTAATATATAGTTTCAAATGTCTTTACAAAGGACATCCTATGGCCTACATTTTATAGCTTTGCATCATAATTTCATTTTTCTGTAGGTGTTTTATTAGATTCCTTTAAGTGCCGGTAGTACTTTGAGAGATGTGTTTTGGTTAGAATAGGTTTTATTTAACTACAATTTTAAAAGATGTTTAGGTTAGAATTCGTTTTAACTAAAATTTGAAATACAATTTTAAAGTATTTTCACTGTTATTTTAATAGACTATTTTTGTAAATGTAATAGAATTTCTCACAGTATATAAAATTATATTTTCCCATTAAATGAGTACGTATATTACGAGGTCACACTTTTTAAATTTATTTTTATTTTTAAATATTATTTAAGGAAAATTTTTGACAATGACGGCATAAAATAGCTATTTCATTTCTCTGATTCAGTAAATTTTTCTTTTTTATAAAATTAGTAATATATAGTTTCTCATGTATGCACAAAGGACATGAGTCATTTAATGACCTACATATTCTAGCTTTTTTTATTAATTTCCATTTTATTGTCGGTGTTTTATTTGATTCTTTTAGTTGCCAGAAGTATTTCGATAGAGATGTTTGATTTTTATATTTATTTAGCCTAAATGATCTTTGATGTTGTTTGAATCTTTTTTTGAACTCATGGCTTGTGCAACCTATATATATTTTTATGTTTTCAGGATTTTCAATTGAAGAAATATTGCATTGGTATACTAATGATTTAGTGCGACATTTATTTTGTAGAGGGCAATTTTGAGGGTTTCTACAGTTACATAATTTTTGTTTATTTTCGTCAGTTTTTATTTTTTCATTGTTTAAATTTTTTGGTTTTGATATAAGTGTTTATATAAGATATTAACATTATGTTTCTTAATAATTTTTCTAAGTTTTCCGTACAGCTGTAATTGAGTTTTTATTGAAAATAGTACTTAGTTTACTTCCACTAGGAAAATATTTGATTATTAATGCGAGGAATTTTTGTCCTAATTTTTTTTTTACCATTTGGTTGTATGGGGGTGTATACCAAATTATTTTTCTACATCTGTTTTTTCTATGGTTTCCATTTTCATTTTTTATATAAGTTAGTTTTGGTTTTTTGTAGGCACTTTCTTTTAGAGCCTTATTGTAGGAAATGATATGCTCATCGAAAATCTTGTCATTTGCTGAATTTGTACTAATTCTTTTACTGATAGATAACGGTATATGTTTAATTATAGATAGGGGGTGATTTGATTTAGGGTGTATATATAAAGGATTGGTGTTGGGTTTTTTATAAGGTGTGTATGTATTTTTATTTAATTCTAATGTTATATCTAGGAAGTTCACTTTTTTTAATTTAGTGCTAACCGTAAATGTTAAGCCCATACTTTTAAATTCTTTTTATAATACCTTTCTAATTCTATCCATTTTGAAGTTAGTTGAGTTTCTAATAACCATAAGTCCATCGTCTCTGTACAAACCAATGTCAGTTATATTGATATCAGGGTGCGCTGTAATGTTGTATAAAATAAAAAAAACAAACAATGAGATCAGAAGATTCAGCTGAATCTAGTGATCCCATTGTGATGTCAAAGTTTTCATAAGAATTCTTAATCCATTGCTCACCTTTATGTATAAGTACTGATTTTTTCGCATATAGAATAATGTTCTTTTCTTCACTAGTAATATCCGTATTGTGGGTGGCAAAGTCCAATGAATTCATAAATAGCTCTTTAGATATCGATTGGTAATAATTATCAATATCGAACTGCATTTGTGTACATTTGTTTTTTTCTTTTATGTAAGTAAACCAGTTTATCATATCCTTGGTATTAATCCAAAGTTTCAGGCTTATTTTTTCTTTAATTTTTTTACTTACCCTTTCAAGGATCATTTTGCTAATTTTTCCGATATCCGGTCTTGTTGGATTTATTATCCTTGTATTGGGATTAGCCTCAAAATCTGGTTTGTGGTCCTTTAAGGTTATGTAGCATTCTTTTTGATAGAATTGACCTACTCTATCACTGATCATTAGATTATCAGTGATTTCCTTACTGCTAGTATTGATATCACGAACTATGTTGAGGTCATTATTATTCGCTTTCTTGTAGTTCTTATGTAAGTCCTTATTTATTAGGTCGTTGTATTCCTTTATTGTTGTTTTATAAAAGTTTCCAGTTTTGTCGGATTTTACTAAAATTTTATCTGTAGCGTTAATGTCCTTTACTATCTTATCTAGGCGTTTCTGGAAGTAGGATTTCTAATCGTGGAAATTAAAGTTGTTTATTATTTCCAGTATGTCCTTTTCGAAATTGGACAAACTTTGAATAAACTGTGCTGCTTTTTTACTATTAAAACCGTAAGTTTCCTTGTAGTTATTTTTTTTTGTGATTCGTTCTTATATATATATATATATATATATATATATATATATATATATATATATATATATATATATATATATAGAGAGAGAGAGAGAGAGAGAGAGAGATAGATAGATAATTATTCAATTGGGATAATTTTTTTTTACTTGTTATCATTCTAAAAATCAGTTAAGTGTATCCACTGAGAGCACTAAGTAAGAAAGAAGAAATCGAACCCTTCTTCTCAATGTTAAACAATGCCACGAAGTCCTAATTATCATGGGAGGCCTATACGCCAAGGTAGACAGCGAGAGGGCAGGGGATATAAATTCGCCCAGAGAGCCGCATCAAACGTGGACAAAAATAGATCCAATGGTGCACGGGCAATATCCAGTTAATAGCGAACACAAGATTTCAAGAACATCCAAGAGGATTGTGGACACGGAGGAGCCCAGGCGGAGAAACTAAAACCAAATTGACTACATAACTATTAGCAAATGATTCAAGAATGCATTAGTTCACTGCAAAACCTATCCAAGCTGAAGCGATCATCGCCCTGTTATAAGTAAAATAAGAGTGAAACTACGGAAACTGAAGAAGCCTAACGCATCAGCAAAACTGAAATGCAACAATCTTCTGAGCGATCCGAAATTGAAAAGAAAAAATGAACAATGTAAAAAGAAGATACTAGGAACACGATGGAAATGGAAACTGGAACTGGGGCGCAATAAGGGAAGATTAAGGGACATCAGCAAACAATATTAGCCCAAAGCAGAATGGACGAAGAATAAAAATGAATGGGTGACTGATGAGAATCTCGAAGGGGGCAGAAAGTTCTGCCAAGATACAGAACGGAATACAGAAAAGTACACAACGAAATAGAGACCAAATAAAAGTAGACTAAAAAAGAGTGACTGAACGAAAATTGTAAGATAATAGAGACAAAGAATATATATATATATATATATATATATATATATATATATATATATATATATATATACAAAAATGTAAAAGAACGAAGAGTAAGATTTCAGCGTTCAAAATATTCATTTAAAACAGATCTCATTACAAAAGTAGAGCCATAGCTATTTATTTATTATGCAGTGTTAAAGTGAGCATTTAATATAACACAGGCAACAGCTATATCATCAATCAGATGACTGACGATTGCGTCTAGCATGAAACAGCCTGTCATTTCTTAGTCTTGAATTCAATGTTCACTTTATATATATATATATATATATATATATATATATATTATGCAGTGTTACATTAGAATATGCACATACCCAATACAAAAACTGTACATCTTGTTTCAACGTTTTAAAAAAAGGTTAACTTTTTTTTATCGTATTATCAGGTGGGATGAAATGTTAAAAAGATTTTGTTGTTTTTTTAATGCAAATATAAAAGTAAATATTGAAGTCAACACTCACAGGCGACAGGCTGTTTCATGTTAGATGCAACCGGCAGGACGCCGATTGTGTCTAGCATGAAACGATCTGTCGTCTCTGAGTGTTGACTTCAAAGTTCACTTTTATATTTATATCGCCTCTATCTCTGATATTGTCCACTTTAACCCGTAAATATGACACTCCTTATACTTCTTCATATATATATATATATAACAGAGCTCTTACGTATATATATTATTAAATATACAAATTATCCCACACCGCTAGAACAGCTAATCTTAATAAAACTGTGCTCGATGTAATAAAAGAGAGCTACATTAATAGCACTGTTATATGACATCGACCACTGTTTTATTAACACCAACAGTGTTAACGGTGAGGGATAATATATATATATATATATATATATATATATATATATATATATATATATATATATATATATATATAACACCCCCTTTATAAAGAATCGTTATATATACAAGTATAAATTTCACGGAAAAAATGTCGAAAAACTTTTTGTCGTTTAAAAAAAAAATCAGACGACATTCGTTGAACTGATCTCATAATTCGTTCAAAAATGAACCCCTACCCTACCTAGTCGTAAAGTCTTTTCGAATGTAAGTAAAATTTGATACAATAGTTGTTAAGAAAAATGGTCCCTGTCTAAATGATTTGATTTCTTTGTATCATTGGACACAACATGAATGTGCTTTTAAAACTCAGCAAATTGCAAAATAAGTTATTCCAAAATTTGCGTGAAAATGAAACAAAACTAGTGTTTTTAATTCAATTAAATAATTGAATTTGAAGTTGTTTGTTTGTGTTTTTGAAACATGGTATTCCTGTGTAGCGAAGGAACCATATTTTTAAAACTGTTAATTTATATTTTTGCTCTGGAATTGAGCACTGTTTTGTAAAAATAAAAATATCAATAAGCACACTCGATTTTATATAATACTGTACTTTCTTTTTTACTATAATATATATGTGTGCGTGTGCGCACGCGCGTTAAGTGATACTATGTTTGAGAGCTAAACTTCCAAATGCACGCACGCAAATCATCATCTTTTGACATAACCTATTTCAAATATCTTTAACACCTATAGCCTTACCCGGGCTTTAGTAAAACACAATTAAATTTTAGTTTAAAAATAATATATGAGTCTTCAGAAATGGCAAATACTAAGGCGGATATGGTTTAAATTGGACTTATAGATCATCGGATATCATTTGTTTTCTCTTGAGAGCAAGTAAATAAATCCTCTGAAGTAACATTCTATGGTAGTATAACTTGAAAAAAATAAGACATATTCTGGTGTTGACCAACATGTTTAGAAGACGTTAATTTCGACTTTTTCTTTCTTTCTCTTGAAAAAGAATGTTTGTAAAATATTTCTGAAAAATGCTTTGAAACTAAATGTTTATGGATTGAACTTGATTCTTCAGCAGTTGAATATTTAAAAATGTTCTTTTAATGATTCTTTCATGTAATAATTTCAAAACTGTTGTAACAAATTCCTAGAAGGCAATGTCAAGTGTAAAAGTCAATCGACACTGTTGTTAAAACTGCTTGGTATTCAGCTATTTTTTTCTTTACTTTCCCTCTGAAGTATGAACCTACACGCAATAGGCTTTAACTCAAATTTGGGACGCTCAGAAATACTTGAGATTTTAAAATTCTAATCATGTGCACTGCAATGCGACACGCGTTCAACCTAATTCTTTCCTGTCATTGAGAAGATTATATATATATATATATATATATATATATATATTATGTACTTTATTTCAATTTAATTTCAATAATTATATTGTTGGTTTTTTGCTCTTGTTTTTGAAACATGAGAACTCTTAAGTAATCATATTTTAAAAAGAATAATTACAATATACGCTCTACTTCTGTATGGAGCACTGTTATTTTTTTTTAAATAAAAACAAAAATACTAAAGAACTCCGGATTATTTAACTAACGGGTTCTTTCCTATTTTTCTACATATCTACACACACACACACAGACGCGCACACAAACTCTCTCTCTCTCTTTCTCTCTCTCTCTCTCTCTCTCTCTCTCTCTATATATATATATATATATATATATATATATATATATATATATATATATATATATATATTCAACCTTTTTCTTTTTCCTGTATGTTTATTTATAGGATCCGCATAATTCCACAAATTTGTTCTTAAAAACTATGTAATCCTCACTCATAATCTGTCAAGATTCAACAGTATTTATCCATGCTTTCGTTATATTAGGTTAGTGCAAAAATATTGACGTAATAATGTCGTTTTTTGTCGTTAAAAATACGTCAAGAAACGACATCATTACGTCACCAACCTAATACAAAAAATCAACCTAATACAAAAAACTTACATTTTCATTAATCAAATTGAATTATTATAGCTAATCCAATAATTCTACGAGAGGATTTATGATGTATGTATTTATCAATGTCGGAAATTTTAACGTCGAAAAGACATTTTTATATTTCACATGATGGCATAGAATATATAGCATAGCAATTTTTTATGATATATTCAACATTCTGGTTAAGATAATCCTTCAAAACAATTATGCGATATTAATCAAAAACCTTAATAAAACTTATTTTATTTCTTATTTTAATTTTATTCTATATTTACCTTACCACATCAATAATGATATAAATTATAATTTAAATGAGATGCATCGACTATTTTCTTTAGATTTCATTTTTTTTTTCAAGCTCTTTTTCAGGTTTCCTGCATCAAATCCCTATATTCAAAATTTATTTTAACATTTGATTATGTACACAACTATTGCATCGTTTTAAAGTTATTCATTTCTAATTTTATTAACTGTTAGATTAAGAAAACGTTTTGGATTAAACACAGTGTTTATAAAGCAAGGCTGAAATCGCAATTGATTCTCTTATTTCTTTCGGATGACTTGTTAATCATCTTCCTGGACAAAACATTGGCAACAATAAAATTTAAAACATCCAACTGGTTTACACATATACTATCTGACATACATTGTTCGGAGGTGCGGTACCTGTTACTTTATCA
>OZ010577.1:126001500-126116500 GCA_963932145.1 Acanthosepion lycidas | reverse complement strand
CGTCCACTGGGGATTGATTGTTCTCGTTGTACGTGCCATGCCTCTTCCGGATATCATATTTTCCCCTCTTATTTCCCTTTAGGAACTCAACTCTCCATGATTTGTTCGCTTCTACTTTGGTCAGGTATTAAACGCACAACTCTTTAAGTCAATTCACTAGATTACTGCAACAAATGTTTTGATTCCATGTGCCATGTGTACAGCGGCCTAAACGTAGTAAATATAACAACAAAGATAAGGACAATATTGTAAATAGTGCAAAGATTTTAGAATTATTAAATTCTCGCCTATTTGGGTGATTGTCCTCGGTGACTAATATATATATGTATATACTATTTCTCGTGTATATCTGCACCAATAATCTTGAGAAAATCATAAAGTTACACAACAATAAAACTCTAAACCCATTTAATAATCGGAATTATAATACAAGTAGCAATGAAAATATTGTTAAGGATACTGAGCAGTGTAACTGTAGGAATCCTAGCCAATGTCCATTTTAAAACAAATGTTTAACCGAACTTTTTGTTTATCTTTGTTCTATCTCTATAATGGAAAATCCGAGTTTTGATAAGTTCAATAATGGTAGTACTAAGGATTCTTTAAGACCCATTGATTTCAACATATATCGTCTTTTACTAATAATACATATAAAATAATACATCATTTTCGAAATATTTTTGGAGGTGTAAATATGAGAATAAAACTCCTAAATTGAATTGCAAAATTTGAAAACTTGCAAGGATATGTAGATTTTTATATGAACATTGCAGATATGAAACTGCAGATTATTTGATTCTTGGATAGGGATGCTTTATTAAATTAAAGATATGAACGGTAAATTATAATTATACTATACCTTTTAATTAAGTTAAAACATTTGCACCATATACGGCTTACATTTCTGTCGGTAAGATCAATTTTGATTTAGTATAATTTTTAAATTAATCTTCTAGTAGAG
Source organism: Acanthosepion lycidas (assembly GCA_963932145.1). Lineage (NCBI taxonomy): Eukaryota > Metazoa > Mollusca > Cephalopoda > Sepiida > Sepiidae > Acanthosepion > Acanthosepion lycidas. The sequence continues at coordinate 126,115,539 of OZ010577.1, read as the reverse complement.
TTGGTAACATTTGGTAGAAATATATTGGACATCGGCTGACATTTTAAAATATTTCATTGATTAGTTATTGTTATTAACATCCTATACAAAGAACACGTAATCATCAGTTGCATTTTATTTTACTAAGTTAGTTTTATATGTTTTAATAATTCATTGGTTTTTAAAAGGCCTGTTTATTTACCAACCACATAGGAGTTATTTTTTTATTTTATTTTATTTTTATTTTTTTTAACTCAAAGGGAATGTAGCTTGCCTTTCATCTTTCTTAGGAAAAGACAATGTCTGGTGTACAACGTTGTAGCTATTTACATACGATCCTACACAGCGTCTGGGTGCTGGGTACGTTTCTAATTCTGCGGGTCATGACCTTTAGTACGTCCGCTTCTTAACTTTTGCTTCTCTCCATAGTTTCAATTTAGTGTAGGCTATTCCGATTGGTTGATCTGAGTAAAAACAAAACAAAACCTGCAACCATTACCTCGCCTTTCTTTTTTACAATTTTTTTCTTTTTCTTCCTTTTCTCATGAAAAGGGTATGTATCTTGTTTTTAAATCTCAATAAATTGTCTACTCGACAGTTATGTACTAACGCCTGATGAGATGCGTTGATTCGCAACGAAACAAGACTGCCTTTGTGTAGCGTTCTTTGACATGTTGTTGATTTAATATCCTAAAATAAAGTGTGTGTATATATATATATATATATATATATATATATATATATATATATATATATATATATATATATAGGCAGCATATTTTCATTCAAACGGGTTTGGTTAAAAAATTTAGACATATCAAGTCCAATATTCTTCGTTGTGATGCTTTTAATTTCGCGGATTAATTTTTGGTAGATTTAGAAAATTAAGTAAGAAAAATACGAAAATTTACTTTCTAAAAGTATTTATATTCCCAAGTACTTTCCATCTCATCTGAGACCATCTTCATGGGGTTAATTTGTCTGTGAGTACGCATAGGTGTTACTCTGAATTTAAAACATTTCAGGTGTTCGGTTTTTTACGGCTTATGCTTATAAAATGTCCTCCAAAAAAATGAATAAATGGGATTTATTTCTATTAAATCATTTTTTTTTTCTATTTTTCATGCATCTTTATACATCTGTGTAAAGTTAATTTAGGTACCTCCACGAAAATGTAAACAAACGTAGATAGCATGATGAAAAAGACGCCGAACCTGACGGAAACAAGTTTTTATCGTCTAATGTTCATATTATTATTAAAGAGGAAAGATCAAAGTATTTTGGGGGTATTTTTTTACATTTTTTAATCGTTCCTGGCACGTCCGAAATTTTCGTTAAAACTCTCGTTTTTTTTGTCAAAAAAAAAAGAACAGATAATCAATCATTTTCAATCATTTTCAATCATTTGATAAAAAAGATGAAAATCTGACTTTGATATTCTATAAAAATCAATTATCAAAACTGATTTTAATAAAATCAGAAATTATAATGTTTATTTAAAATATTTTGAACCAAGCTTAACTTAACTTCTGCGCCGAAAAAATGTAATTTGAAAATAAAACAAAGCAATTCATAACCTTTCACGTCTTTGACAAGTGATGACAGATGTGATTCATGACGTTTAGATAAATTACGGGAGGATAATTCTTTCTACGGATGGAAGGACGTGAAATTATTTAGATTTAAATGAACAAATTATTTACCTCGTTACTTTTAAAGAAAACTTTCAGCGCTCTAATTTTTCATTTTTTTTTTTTTTTGTACTTAGCTTTCATCTTTACGTTTACGATGCTTTATGGAAAATATAAAGAAATTAAAAAATAAGACTGTTAAGAGTGAGATTAAATTTCATAAGGAAAAGGTATCTAATTAATTTTTAGGTACCTTTCTTATGAAATTTTATCAGAAGTGTACATAAAATACTATAATGTTATGTACATTTATTACATTTTACTGTGTTATTTGTATTTCCATTCATTTTATTATCAATTTTGATATTTCATTTATGGAAAAATGTCATAACTGAGATTAATATAAAAATAAGATCATATAAATTAAAGTTTAGCAGTAGTTAAATTTCATAAGATGATACTGATACTAATAGGTACCCTTCTCAGTTGAAATTGAAAAATCAAATTAACTTCTCCATGCGTGTTTCGCAAAAGTAAAGGCCTTAACAGCGGAGAACAATGCTGAACTCAAATAATGCAAGTAAATTGTATTCTGGTTGGTCTTCCATACTTTATAATTACTGCCCGATTATAAGCACAAAAATTACATTTTTTAATTACCATGGCTCTTCTGATTGGTCCAAACGATACAATTTTCAAAGCGCTAGACAATGACGATCTCATCTGGACACTTTGAAAGGTTGATGTTGCTTTTAACTAATGTTATAATATTTTCAAAAACTTAATGTAAAAATCTATTATAATTAAATAAATAACAAATAATTGTATTAAAAATACAATTTTCATTGAAAAAAATCTTTGCTTTCAGAAAATATTGTCCATATTCATAAAAACAACTAAAAACAAATAAAAGCATTTGAAATTAAATAATATGTTTGTTTTATTGAGTTTTGTATGTTACAATTCAGAGCTGATTTTCAGGTACGTTGGCTCCAATTAAAAAAAAACAAAAACATGATTTGCATTCTTCAAAGCCTTGTGCTTTTAACTATTGTAATTACTAAGGTCTGCGCGCTTGAATTTCTAGAGTTTTTCATAAAATTAGTTATGGCGGTGTTAATAAATATATAAAAAAATATTTCTGCCATGACTTTAATAAAAAAAATAATAATTATAATACTTTCGATCATCTGTGAATAGTTTCTAAAAGTTTCATTAACATCTGACAATTATTTTTATTTTTGCAAGATTTTCAAAATTAATGTGTGCAATACCAAAAAAAAAACGTGCTAAAAATGATCTATGTTATTTACTAGCCCATGTTGGTACAAAGAGAAACAAGGTTTTTTTAATCAAAATTTAGAATGTTCTAAAAAGAAGAAAAAATTTTTAAAAATAATTTAAAAAAACTTTGCTCTTTTCTCTTCATAAAATCATAAGCATTTAGACGATAAAATTTTGTTTTCATAAAGTTTGGCGTCTTTTTCATCAGACTATGCTCTCTTTTTTATCGATTTCGTGGAGGTACCTAAGTTTATTATATGAAAATTGTGTTTATTTATGAGTTGTAAATACAATGAATTAAAAATGTATATGTTCACGTTTATTTGTTTCACCTCAACACACACACACACACATATATGTATGTATGTATGTATATATAAAACATTAAAAGGGTACAATACAAAAGTTCAAAATAGAGAAAGCGGAGCAAAAGTATTTAAGAAAACTACTACCCGAAAACACTAAAAGAACACACACACAAATATATATACACACACACACACACACATATATATATATATATATATATGTGTGTATATATATATATATGTGTATATATATATATATATATATATATATATATATATATATATATATATATATATATATATATATATATATATATATATATATATATAGTAACTCCTGTCAGTATTGACGAGAGTTATAATACTACTGATTCCTGTTCGTTCCGGAAAGCTATTATCTACCCCGTCAATTAGTGTGACATGTCAGTTATGAGTCCCTGCCTTTACAATTTTGGTGTTAAAATCGAGCATAGTTGAAAGCGTATTTACGTCTAACTATCGGTATTAATGCTAAATGAATAAACCAGATCATTTGGCAATGCATTTAGCCTGTTTCAGAGAACATTCCTATGGAACACAATTAAGATAGAAATCCATATACTTGTAATGTTATATCAAGTATGATTGCTAAATTTTGAGCAATGACAAGATCCTAATATAAGGGCATTTTTTTATCAAGTCAAGGTCTTAATATACAGGATTTTATTACATTCCCTAACTGTAAGAAGCGTTTAAAATAATGGAAACCTTAATAATAATAATAATAAAGCATAAAAACAAGAAACTAATCTTAATACTATTAATTATGAACACGATCTCAATAAGGAAACTGTGTGTGAGAATTAGAACATTACTAGTGATAAAAACATTCCCATTCCAATCTATATATTACGAAAAGCACAAGTATAATTGATAATTATTAATATATTACACGAAAGAGGTCGAACCCAAAAGTCATTTGAAATATGTATGCACAATCTAGTTCCAAAAATCTCTTGTACGGATGCAAAAAAAAAATAAATAAAATAAATCTCAATTTCACTGCCTTATAAGACATTTTCAGTGAAGCCTGTTTAAAAAAGAGATTGTTGCTTATATATACAATTATAAAGAGGGATTTACTGCACGAAAGTCGACAGACTGTTTCATGCTTGAGCGCAGTCTTCTGAACGGAAGACTGCGATCAAGCATGAAACAGACTGTCGCTACTAGGTGTTGATCTCACTGTCTACGTACACACACATGCGTACACACACACGTATGCACACTCATGTACACACACATACACACAAACATGCTCGCACACAGATATATATATATATTAAACATAATTTTATTCAGTAAATTATTTATGCTCAATTATGTATTTAATAACACGCAAAATGTGTCTGTCATGTCTTTTGACGTGTTTCTTCTACTATTAGATAATGTGGGTGTGTGTGTGTGTGCGTGTGTGTGTGTGTTTGCGCGCGTGCGAACCCACTTGTGTTCTAAGGGAGAGTATGCTTACACGACATGTAAATAGTATGAAATCTGATTTCCATGTTGAAATACCTAATACCAGTCAGGCACTAATTAAATAATATCCTATTAACTGTCGAGCCGTTGCTTAAGATAGTTTCGTGATTATTCAACCTCTAAACGAAATCAAGAAATATATTTACGATAATTTAATCGCTTCACTCGTTATTCGTTGTTTGTAATGGACAAGAACATTTGTTGTCTTTTCATCGTTTTCATTTAACAAGTTTTAATAGTTCTGGAAAGATACTTCTAATTTTATATTCGAAATTCCTTTGTTATTTACTTTCATTCGTTTTATATATATTTGCCCATGACTGTTTTGCATTGAATTTGTTTTAGTGCCACATTTATGGGATCCTTTTCATATTTGTATGAAATGGGAATAAATTTCGCCTATTTGATTACAGAGCGTAACATGTAATTGCGAGTTTTCCTGACCATATTAACGTTTTTATAATGAACACAGGAAAGGTAGTACCATTAATATTTATTTGCACAACTGATCTAAACTTCATTTGACCAAATGATCACATTCTGTTAAATTACATAAAATGGTAATCTCTAATTCTGGTATCTATCTATCTATCTATATATATATATATATATATATATATATATATATATATATATATATATATATATATATATATATATATATATATATCGTTTAATACAAAGAAATGTCTGATTAATTGCTATATGATATTAGTAATTCTATATAGCAATGAACGCTGGACAATATTCTGAAGGGAATAACATCAATGCAGGCATATCCCAAGGTTCTCTTCTACTTCCGCTTCATATTAATTGTCAGCCTAACAACATAGATCTTTAGCGAGCATCTATGCACATGATACAATGAAACATTCAAAACCTCAAAATCAAACAATTAACGTTCCAGTATCAACGAGCAGACAAGAAATTTTCTCTTAACATGATGAAAAATAATTCTCTTCAGGATTCTTCCTGCTTTGAACGCCGGTTAAATATCAAGTTCACCCCAGACCTCAAGTGGGCCTCACTTATACGATCCATAGTTAAACATAATGAAAACAAATGATTGGTTCCTTGTACCGTTTCAGAAATTACAAAACTCTTCATTCTATACTCTTGAACTGCTTCCATGTTTGGGCTGAATCTTCTCAGTTTTCACTTTACAATCTTGATAGAATTCAAATCATCTACACGGACTTATAGGAGATTAATTATTTCCAACCTAAAAAACGTCGGAAACCTCTCGTTAATCTATTGCTAATTCCATGTCTAATGTTCTGACAAGCTATTTACCATGGCTCAACCAGTTCTGAAAGTTACCGCTAAGACTCACCATGCTAAAACGAACCAGCCCTATTCTCTTTTTATGACATTAGTAAGAAGGAAATTCTACATGGATAGATTATTCTCAAGAACCCCTGAATTGCACATGAGACTCCCCAGAGGATGCTTCCATAATCACTACAATATTAACCTCTACAACTCTAGAGTTAGCATTATCTTTCCTATATTATAAATTATACTTTTTACTGTTTATTTTCATACAAAAAGCTCATTCAGTAACCGTCTACCTTAAGAAGACTCTGGTCCTTGTATTGGTAAACATAAGTAAAATAAAACCCTTTACATTACAGATAGAAAAGATACAGAATGAATATTGAGAAGGCTATGGAAGCAACAGGTGAAAAGTGAGGAAGCTTTAAAGCAAATGGGATACAAAAACACTCTAATATGGAAAACGTCGGGTAAACTGACTAACGAGATTTTTTAAGTAGAAAATGAGACTGACTCGGCGAGTAAGGAGAGGAAAATTGTATAGAGCTTCTAAGTATGGTCAATGAAGGGAATATTTCCTCCATGTCCTGTTGCGATATCGGTCCTGCAGCTGCTTCATTCTTACTTCACAGTTTTGAAAGTTCAAACTAAGGAATTCATATTGCATATTGTATACTTTTTAACCACATTCCAAGGCATGCAACATCGAAATCCTCTCGCTAATCTATCGATATTGCCATGTCAAAATCTTTAATGGCTTCCATTCAGACCTTCACAGTCAGCACACACCATGATACGACTGCGGAATCGAATCCCCTCATTTCTCCCTTATTTTCCATATAAAGACAATCTTCCCCTCAGAAAATAGTTTCGCAATAATTTCTACATTATGGAACAGATAATCTCGTCGCTTCTATCCCGGAGACAACCTCTTCATGGCAACTGTCAGTTGTTACCTATCCTTCTTATACTCGTAATATTTATTTACTGCCACATTATCTGTTATTATTAGTTATATTAAACCATTAATCATAACCAGTTTAATAGTAACCATCCACATTGTGCGGCGCTCTTGCATTTTATGGCAGTATTTTCTTAAAAAAAAAACATCGGTCTTAATAATCGATGGCAACATTTTCGCTCTAATATCTGGTGCGTCACTGATTATGCCTTAACTATCCTTGGATAATTCTGCTTGTTTCTTACCTATTTAGTTCGCGCCTTCGTCAAGCTCTGTCAATGTCTCATAGATAATGAACTATTCCGTTTTTATTATCAGGAAAGAAGGAAGTGGCATATCAGAGGAGCAGTTTGGACAACAAAGAATGAAAGAGATGAAAGATAGACGAGGTGATTAAGCTTTCATGAGTTTCACATCTGCTTCAATGAAAATAACTTGTTAATTTGAAATATTCACATTTGTACCCGCTTAAATAATGAAAAGAATTCATACATATATATGTTATAACAATATTTGCTTGTGATTTTCAAGATCAAATATTTTATGTTCTAATAGGACAATCTGCATGACTAGTCGTAAAAATCCTATTCAGCTCATTTATTCATTAATTATGATAATCCGAGAAATTGAAATAGAAAAGCCATGAAATTTCCTCGCGGACTAATATTACAGATAAAGGCATAGAATTAGTAATAGTAGAGTTGTTTTATAGTGATCGCTCACTATTCTTTTTGCTTTATTAAACATGGTATCTTACCAGTGACTTGGCGTTAATCGTGTAATTTTCTCAAGGAGGGAATATTTAGAATTTAGTTCAATAACACGAAGAAAGAACCTATAGTTTTCAAGCTGGAAAGAACCTGGAACAGCTGCAGTTTGAATGAAAATTCGGATTGCTTAATTCATTTCACCTTAGTCAAACTACTGCCCCGTGACACGTTAAGTTTCTGACACGAGTGATAAGCAAACACACCAGACGCCCAAATTGCAAGTAGTTCGTGACAGGTCAAGTCTCATAAAACTCATTATCTAGATCAACCACTCGAAAGACACATAGCAATCGATATAAAGTCATAGAATTTATCAGTTCAAAATTTGTTCAGAATATTAATCTTATTGCAGGAACAAGTTCGGACTACGAAGGTTATTCAAAAATTTGTCCTGATACTGCTACACTTATGCACTGTGTATTTTCAGGACATGGAAGATAATTACTCTCCACAACTTCCTCTCGGCTGTTAGTATAAACTCGTTTAACTGATCATTTTTCTTGACTCCGGTGGGTCAATCATTCCTCATAAATATCCCATGTACATTACTTGATTTTTTTTCCTTTTTTTTGACTTAACTTATGCGAGTTTTAAGTTCGCTAATCAATCTTTACTCATTATGGGGTCTTTCTAAGCGAAGCTTAGATGTGTCACAATGTTCAAAGTGTGTAGCAGCAAGGTAGGATCGAACTCATTACTTGTAATTGATCTAGGAAGCTCATTTTCCTCATTATGTGCTACAGAAATAACAATTGCCTCTTTTACATTTTATGTATAAGAATTTTACTAGTTACCATTTTTCTTAAAATTTATTCATACTTGTCATGTTAAAACTGGACCCCTGTCAGATCGAGCCTCTTGTTTATCTGTAAGAAAAGTGTTTCGCATTCATTGACTTATGGGAGAATCTATATCTATAAAAGGCGAGATGTGTGTGTGTGTGTAACGAATGCACGACCGCAATTTTTGGCGGATTTGCACCAAAATTTACATGCACATGCTCCAAGTTAGTGGAAGGCCAAGACCGACTTTGCATTTCCCAACACCCATCGTTAGTGGAAATAATCGATTTTTTCATGCTTCTACGGCAGTTTTCATTTAGTTTGCGGACATTTTCTACTAGCCAGAGTGAGAGCCTATAGCTGGCTGCCACGAATAGGCAGGGAGATTCTATTGGACAGCGAGAGAGACAATAGCTGACTGAAACGAACGTTAGCTAGCATGCTAGCATGCATAAAATATAATCGATAGCTGCATTCTTCACAAATTGGAAAAATTTAAATCTGCATGACACTATACTTCAATTGCCCCATTCGCTTGCTTAAACTCAACATTGATTGGGTTTCAGCAGAACTGGGTTGGGTGTGAAAAAGTATTTGTTGTTAACCTTCTTTTTTCATTCGGTTATTCCAGTTACAAGTCCTTTTTTAAAGCTGATCGTTTTGTGTTCATTTTGTTTGGTTCTTTATTCATAACAGATTTAATGTTTAGCATAGAGCTTAGAAAAAATTCGCAGTGTTACATAGTCAAGAAGTGAGGCCTGTAGCAACATCAGAACGGCAAAGGGCACTCCTTTAAAGGCAAGGAAGGGCAAAAATATTTTAAGTCAAGTGATAGCGATCGCTGTATGAGTCGTACGATTTTTGTATCAAGCACAGGAAACGCTGGATCATGCTACTAGTAATTATGATATTAAAGCTGAGCATTCTTTTACTTAAGTCTAACGTCATTTGACTATCTCTTAAATCAGTTGTTTAATTTCTGGTAGACATCTATCTTTATAACAATACGCCGAATTGTTTACATTTCAAACTTCTATTACTTCACTAACTGAATAGTAGCATTTCTGTGCCTACGTGATTTTGATCTAAGTGAATTTTAGTTCCTATTCAAATCGATCACTTTTGCTTATTTCTATACAAAAACTTTCTGTTCGCTTCTCTTTACTAATTGGATTAAGAGTACTTTCATCAACACTTTCTTCTTCACAATTTCATCATCATATAACATGTCTAACTGCAAAATTGTCCAAATCGTGTAACAGCAAAATTGTCCAATTGTTAGATTAACCTTTGAAACCTTGTATCTTAGAAAAGATTAAATATATATTGCTGGAATTCTCGACGTTTTTATAACACTAATGGACTCTACATTGAACAAGACGAATATATTTACATCTGAGTGGAAATAATGATACCCCTTCCTATTGTTACCTCCTGATCCACTTTAACTCTTTATTGTTCCCTCTATTTTAATATTGCCCACCGGTCTCCTGATGTTTATTGAACAGACTTTGAAGATGGAAGCCATAGTATGATGTCGATAACATTACTGAAAACCTGAATGATTTTTTATTTTTTTGTCTCTACTTTGCACATTTGGGAATACATCATTGGGCTGACAATATAATTTTAAACTGTTGTTTTTTTCTTGCTGAATAACTCAGTAGTCTTTTCAGTGATTTTTACGACAAATGGCGTCAAGATGGTAAAACGTCTTATCTAAAAACCAGAGAAAGAGTAGCTCAATTAGTTTTATGCTTTTTAGATAATAATCATTTTCTGGGATGGAAAATTATTTCATGCACTTACATAATTTAGACAATTTTACTGCTACAGTTAGTATACTATTTGCTAAGGTTATATCTACTGATAATATATATTTCTTGGTCTACTATTTCTCTCAGGGACATCTCGCAAAATAGCCCAGTGAGAAATCTCAGATTTATGCCTCTTACAATTTAGGTGTACAAAGTCAACAGGTTTTCTATCCTCATGCAAGTGGTTTGTTTTTCAGAAAACTATGCGGATTATTCCAATATCATTCTTGTAGTTTTCCTAAAAATAGATTCAGTGTTGTACCAAATTAAATGCTTAAGCGTAATCTATGGCCTATAGATATACGCCCTTCTATATATGTTTTTGCTGTTCTGATCATAAAATTACGATGTCTTAAACTTCTGAAATAATTGGAAGATATTTTCATTATTTCATATGGAATGGAACACACCACAGAGAAAATCAAATAATGGCGAATAGCATAATCCTCACTACTACAAACATCACCAAGGGCGGGGAACTATTGGAGAAGTGTCCAGCTTCACCTACTTGGAAGCAGTGCTGTCACAATATAGCACCTGCAATCCAGAAATTCGCACATTGATCACCACAGCCTGGAAAGGACAGGGAAGAGTGACATCAGCTTCCACATCACGTCCAAGCGCTATAAAGCACTTGTCTTATCCATTTTCTACAGCTGTGAGATATGGACAGCACTGGCTGAAACGGGACAATTATCCAGACTTTCGGGAAAAAATGCTTGAGAAAGCTTCTCCGCATCTCTTACTGGAAGCACAAAACCAATGACTGTGTACAGAACAAGGTCAAAGTCTCCTCACCCTTATTAATCCTCGGAAGATGGCATGCTTTAGTCACGTCTCACGGAATAAGAACCAATGTAAGATCCTCATGCAGGACACTGTTGAAAGCGGACGCAAGCGGGGACGACAAAGCAAGTGCTGATCATAAAACATCAAAGAGGGGATGGATATGACAATGCTAGAGCTCTTGAAGGCGATTGTCTGTTTCTTCTGACCATACGTCCCTCCAGCAACTGAAGCTGTCAAGAGAATGGCCATAATGGTGATGATAATCTTTCTTTTAGGTTCTCTTTACTAATTTCTTTCAGATTACTTTCATCAACACTTTTATCTTCATAGTATAATCATATAACGAGTGTTACAGGAAAATTCTCCAAATCGTGTAACTGCAAAATTGGCCCATTGTTAGATTAAGATTTGAACCATTGTAACTTAGAATGCATATTTAACGCAATCCTCAGCCATGACGATTGCATTTAAACACGAAGGAGACTGTGTCCGTTGCATGTTGACATTAGGGTTCACTTTTCGCCTATCACTGATATTGAATATGTTAACCCATAAATATAGCATAACTATATATTTATCATATATATATATATATATATATATATATATATATATATATATATATATATATATATAGATAGGTAGATAGAGAGAGAGAGGAAGAGAGAGAGAGTGAGTGAGTGAGAGAGAGGCAGAGGGTGAGAAAAAATCATTTGTGAAAAAGGGATATTCATCTATATGTGTGTCTGTCAGTCTACAAGTAGATGTAAAATATAGGAATATGACACATCGACTGTATTCACTGTGCCATGTGTCCTCAAGAACTCATGGCTCAGTGGATAAAGGCGTTCGTTAGATCCAGTAACAGGACCCAACGTGTTTGAGTTCAATACCTGGTTAAGGCGGTGGAGAACTTGGAGAGGGGAATTAACATGAGATAACTGATAACTGACGTCCATTAGACATGCCACGTGGAACTAGAACATCCTACCCCAGTGATTGAAATGAAGCGTTCGGTTCGACATTCCAACCACCTGAAGAAGACCCGAGCGTACAACGGCCGTAACGTTGTAATAAATATGGTGACAAAGATGAGGACAATACTCGAAAAAATGTAAATAGTGTATATTTTTATGCATTTGCTGCTTCTAAAAGTAATTTATATTTTATTAGAACTCATATATAAAAAATAAACAAAGAGAAATTAGATTTCTTTAGATATGATTTATGAAAAATATATTGCTTTCATTTTCAACGACTTCAACGGAGAAGAAGGTTAAATATTTTATTATATGTTAAAATGATATTTTCTTGAAAGAAATGTTTGAAAGTATGTTTACACCATATTTGTTTCTGAATTCATCTTGCTTACGATATGTTTTAGTGACTGAAATAAATGCGAATCTTGAGTAGTTTCATCTGGGAAAAAATAATGAACGTAGAAGTAGCACCCATTGTAACCCTCTTATAATTTCTTCGTTTAGTTTTACAGAGTGTAGATTTGCATTGTCATGCTGAAGAATATATCCATTCTCTCTTTACCCAAACAAAACATTTTCGTTGAAATAGTTCATGTTTCTTGCAACATCTTCAGTGGTGGTCTTTTCATATTACACGTAATCGAAGACACTAATCAAAGTTTCTTCGGACTTACTCATGCTTTTAGCGTTTGCACATTTTTTTTTTCATTTTGTTATAAACATCGTCTTTATCTGTCTTTTTTTCTTTTCTTTTGCTCAATCAAAATCATATTTAATCACATCTAACAATTCAATGGATATTTGGAATTCCAGGTTAATTGTCTGCTGCCGATGTTTGGTTTATATTCTCAAGATTAAAACCCAAATACACTTTCTGCAAATATTCACATATTTAGAAGACATGATAAATTATTTCGAAACATATTTTACTAAAAGAATCTGCAATGTTATTCATCCAGATCTGGCATATTGGATTCAATGATTTTCCAACCGCCATAACGTAGTTTCCTTATGGCATTTGTTATAAATATTTGTGGTAATTGTTCTTCCTTGAATTAATCTTTGGTATCCCGCCGTCCCGAATTTAAGCGTGGTACTAGATTGGTAGTTAAACCTCGCCATTTTACTGTTGAAATTGCAGACAGTTTTTCCTCTCGGACTTCTCGCTTTTGGTGTTCTCTTTTGGTGTTTTGCTTTTCAGTAAACTATGTTTAAATTTAACGCAACCACAAGCATCAACTGTCTTTTTTATTCCTGTTTTCTTTTATTTTCCTTCTGCTTGATAAGGTAACTTCTCACTAACCCATCTCGTATTAGTGGCTTTATCACCTTGCTTAGTATGAGATGAGTAATATGCTTTTTCATATATGCATTACGATAGACACCATTTACTATGCTAGTAAACATGATATATCCACGCAGATCGATACGAACCTCTGTTGGAGATAATCATCATCTCGGGTGGATGATGGGTTGACGTCTGTGAGGTAAACGGGTGCCTCTAGGCTGAAAATAATCAAGACAGTAAGTATAAAAGGAAAGAAAATAAACTGATCCAATATCGTTGTGTTGAGCCGGCGTCACGAGTCCGCTGTGCAGATTTTCAATTTCGTGTCAACTCCAAGATTTCCCGGAATGGATTCCTATTGAAGTGCTCACCCTTTGGTGTTCGATCAACTGAATTATGCAGGCCGTTTATCAAGATTTCCAATCGCAGGAGAATCAGATCGATATCGATCAATAACGCTGGCAGCAATAAACTTGGTTTTTGGGGGTTTTTTTACCCAAGTAAATGCATTTCGGAATTGCAGGCGACCGGACAAAGTGCTGAGCGCTATGCGAAAGTGTGTCATGCAAGAATTCTAAAAACAACTGAAAAAAACGTGTAGCTCATCAAATAATTTACAGTATAAACAAAAGAGAAATTATCATATGCTTGGTTGTGCTGTGTTGTAGGCTGAATTGATTTGGCCTTATATAGATCGATTGGCAGGGCTATGTGAGATCGATTGATGAGCTATCGATTTTGTTGTTTGCTTTTGGTTCTGTTTATTGATATTATCGCTTATCTTAAAAAAAATCAACCCTTAACTCTGCTCGACAAATATAATCTAACACGGATTCTGGTTTTATATGTTTACTAAAGAAAATTATAGAAAAATCTGCTAAAAAGCAAAGACGATATTATCATTCTACCAAAAGACATGAAATGGAGCTGCAAATTATAATCTAGAAAATGGCGGAAATTGAATGGCTTTCTTAAAATTCATAATTTACTTGCAAAAGGATTATAATGAATAGATCGCAATGTAATAATTAATTATGAGAATGATTAGAAATATATGATAGAAAGAAAAGGGATAAAAATTGAGGAATATATGATAAAGACATATAAAATAAAGAAACAGAAGGAGAAGTTGTGATTTAAGAAAAATGGATTAAAAGTAATATAAAAATCAAGAAAATATAAAAAAGAAGATAAATAAAATGAAATGTACTGAAAATAAACATAAAATTTGAAGAAAAATAAGAAACGAATAATATAAGAAAAAGAAAAGAAAGAAAACATGAGTAAAAGAAACAAGATAAAAATGAAAATTAAACAGAAAAGAAACTATACGTAAAAGGAAGCAAACTTAGAAAATTCCGAGAAATGGCAAAAAATTACTATTTAGTCAGTGTCGGAAGATTGAACGATTTAATAAATTTCAAAACAATACATACATTAATAATTATAATGAATAGACTGAAGCAAAGATTAAACAGGAAAAAAATACAGTAAATAATCAGAAATACAAGGCCTAAGTGAAATAAAAGGATTGTAAGAAAAATAATGTGCGTAAAATGGATAACGGCTCGGAATGGCAAATCGGTAAACCGAGTTCAAATTTCAGTTGGGTTCAGTGTATTCAGTTACTGTCAAATATGGTTTGAATAGCAGGACAAAAGGTTGGCAACCAGTCTACCGCCGAAGTTAACAGCAACCTACTGTGGATCTTCTGCTTACTGAATGAAAAAGAATATAGCTTACGTCATTTAACTGAGAGAAGAAAAGTACTAAATATAAATTATACTAAATAGAATAATAAAAGGTAATTAAGGAAAAGGGAAAAACGTAATATAGAAAAAGGAAAGAGAAAAATAGAAGAAAGAATGATATATAAAGAAGTGGGAAACGAATAATATGAGAAAAAACATGATGAAGATAAAAGGAAAGAACACAAGAAAAAATAAATACAAGGAAAGAAAAATATAAGAAAAAGAAAGAAAGTGAAAAATGAAGAAGTAGAAAACATACAAAGAAAATAAAAAAATAGATTTGTTTGTTTGTTTGTTTGGGTTTTATGGCATATCGACCACTGTGGGTTACTTAATTCCAAATCCAGTTTATATGAATTTTAAATGCCTATTTTGTATGGTATAAAAAACGTATAGCTGGGAACATTACTTTTTACAAAAAACGTATAGCTGGCAACATTACTTTTTACAAAAAACGTATAGCTGGCAACATTACTTTTTACAAAAAACCTATAGCTGGCAACATTATTTCTTGCAAAAAATTTATAGCTGGAAACATTATTGTTTCAAAAACTTATAGCTGGCAACATTATTGTTTCAAAAACTTCTAGCTGGCAACATTGTTTCAAAAACATATAGCTGGCAACATTATTTTTAACAAAAAACGTATAGCTGGCAACATTATTGTTCCAAAAATGTATAGCTGGCAACATTATTGTTTCAAAAACGTATAGCTGGCAACATTATTGTTTCAAAACCTTTTTCTGAAAACATTATCTGAGGCCCTGCTGTTGGATGTAGTTTATCGCCGTACCCAGGACGCGGATGTAGTTTATCGTCATACCGAGGACGTAAAAAATATATATATAGAGAGAGAGAGAGAGAGAGAAAAATTAGGAAGGGAAAAAATTCCAAAAATAATGTGAGGAAAGAAAAAGTGGAATTGAAAGAAAACAAAGAAAAACAAAAAACTGGAAATACAAGAAAAAAAAACAATATATAAAAAGAAAAAAGAAAAGGAATAAGAGGATATTTTAGTGAAAAACTAAAAAGAAGAAATATAACAAATTAAGAATATTAAGTTTAGAATAAAAGATAAAAAAAGTATAAGAAAAAAAACGACAAACCATTACTGATCCCCTTAATCCAAACAGAATGCATCCTTATTTTAGTTTTGTCTTATAGTTTTGTGGTAAAAGGACATTAATTATTGCACAGGTATGCATTACATAACTGAACGTAAATCGAATAAACATCTACACGCTCTTATTTTATCAGCATTTTGCACCTTATGGAATCCGTTTTCTTATTCTTCAGGATATTTACTGTGTACGTGCATTGATCCAGATTTAATGACATACATCTAATAAATAGGAAAAGTGCGTTTGTTCTTATTCAACTAAGTAATTTCATGGAACTTAAAATTAAATCTTATGAAATGGACGCATCCTAAGAAAATGTATCTTTGTATATTTGTCCGTGCTATGTTCATTCAGCATGTAAGCATTTATGGTTCTCTACAGATTATAGATTACTGTCCTTTTTTATCTTTGAAATGCAATCAATTCCAAAGAATGACAGTTGATTTTCTCCAAGGATATGAATTCAATGTCCTCTCTTTCTTCTGTTATCTATAGTGCAGACTACGCTGCAATTTAAACAACAGCTGAGGCTGCGAATAGAAAGAGATGGATTATTGTCTTTCTTGAGAATAATTGTGCGAAAGTGAACGCAAATCTCGACTAGAATTTTGAACTCAGTTGGTCGATTACACTTTTGTCGGCGATTAATTTCACTACCAGCCCATTCCTTTGAATAAGACACGTTTTTAAACTGTGTAAATGATACTTACATAGCGAGACTGTGGATATATTTTACTCTGTTCCTAAAAATATACTTTTTAAAAACACATTTGATATAAAACATAGTTCTTAAAAAAGATCTCAAGAATACTTTAATATAAAACTACGAATAAATCGTGTGCAAAACACGAATCGAAACGTTTTAAATGTTCATCAGTTATGTAATTTCTATTATGTCGAGAAAGATAGCAACACCAGCCGGTGTTATATAAACACCGGTACACTCTGTATCATTACTTATTATACTTTTATAATACATGCAGTATGCAACTCATTGCACTTGGAGCTAAAATAGAATTGCAATGCAAGATTTTTTTAAGAATCCAGGTGCATCGAATGTTTGACATGAGAGATGACCGAGTTTCACGTTATAGCAAACTCTGTTTCAACCTCACCACGGTTTCGACTCAGCTCCGCGTGGGGAAATCTGTATGAACATTACATATTTCAATACCCACCTCAGAGGGAAGAGACTATCATATGACCTAGCAAAAGTAATTTGATTAGAAACAAAAAAATACAATACTGAACTGCAATGTAATATAATCCTCCAATATGGATGTGAATACTGGATAATCGGAAAAGAGATCTGAAGCAAAAGAAATGTGTGTCTACCAAAATATGGTGAGAGTACCATTGACCGAACATGAAAAATTTTAAAGAAAATAGAATCAAAATAAACACTTATACTTAGGATCAAAAGGTGATAGTTGAGGTATCTGGGATAAATGGCGGAAACCTGGCGAATTTGGCAATTCCAGCAAACAAACATTGAATGCAAGTAGGAAAAAAGGACACGGTGAATAACCTGTTTTGTAAATCTATGACAGAAGAGGGATCGTGAGTTATAGTGAAAAACAAATTAAAAGATGGACAATATATTCACCTCCGTCCTGAATGTATACGTCACATAGAATTAACAGACAGCCGGTGAAAGCGTCAAAACCACACAATGAACAGCTGTGATTGATAAATTCCAAACTTTAATGATCAGAAATATACCATATGAGAGATTCTGTAGTGAATTCCCATTACCAATATACGACAATGTTATAACCGTCTATAGATCTTTTGTTCTTATTCAATCTGCGTCTCGTGTAAAGGATAGTCTCGCAATTAAAAATCGGAGAGTCAAGTTTGAAATCCATACGCGTTCGTTACATTTACATACACACAAATACCTGTTGATGAACTCATATATTACAAATGATCCGATCACCTCTACACCCACCAACTATGATATAAATAGCAGTGGGTACTGATCTCTCGGTCAGTGTTTGCAATCAGCTAAAAGTGAAGATCAGAACTGATAGAAAGCGTTCGATATCGACAGATTTCCACGAAAGGTGGGTAAAAGTAGCGAGTTTGATTTGTGTGAAAGGGGTTAACATTGAGTGGTCACAACGGGCGGTTTAATGTGATCCCTCATCCTGCTTAAGCTAGACACTCTTTTCCTTTGCCTAGGTAATGTGAATAAGTTTTGTTCCCCGGCCTCTGTTCCCGTTACTCTCTTTTATTATCATCCAGGTCGTGGTTCCCAAGATCCCCAGTTTGTTTTTGGTTCCCGTTTTCATCTTGGCTGGATCAGACTTTATTTTTCCACTTCCGTCATTTGTTTTTACCCACCCCAATCTATTAGTGAGTGTGCTACTTGATTCTGTCTATCGGCAAAATACAGCAGCCACTCTAATTATTTTGAAGGGTGGACGGGTCTTACTAACATCTGTTTTGTTTTAGTTCGTTTTTGTTCAATTTTTAGTTTGTTTTCGGGGTTCATTCTCTCCCATCTAATTGAATGCTTCATGATTTTTTTTTATATATTTTTGTATTTAGAAATTTGAAATTTTTATATCATAGGTTGTTTTTGAAGTTTCCCTCGGTGAGTATGCGGTATTGTGGTATATGTAGGATTGAATGGTGAGTAATGTGTTTTTGTGGTAAATGAAGCGATTTTATTGGATGAATGGATCATGATAGGAATAGGATAGTTAGCGAAGACCAGCCTCTGCCCACTTCCACTTTTGGCCATGTGCCACAATTGTTGAATATTATATAGAGTAATAAACATAATGTTTGGCAATCAATCTAAAGGAAATGTACCTCTTTGCAAAACACCCGGAAGCAACCTCTGCAAGATTTACTGCGAAGTCTTCGTCAGCATGATGTTGGATGTGGTCGGCCAGACTCACTGGCAATGGTACATTATAAAATATCCTTTATTTTTCTGTGTCAGATGGCAATTCTTGGAACAATTAATTAGCGCCTTGTGTCTATTAATATATGGTCAATCGAAATCAGTTGATGACGCACTGAAACAGAACCAGCAAGAAGCGCGCGTATGTTATGTGCTGTCCCACTAGAAGACCGAATTAGTGTTCGTTTAAAAATGTTAACAAAAAAATGAAGGAAGGTTTTGGTGAAAAAAAACACTTAATCTCAGAATTTAATTAATGTTGGAACATTAGCAGTTAGGGAAAATAGATTAAAGCTAAGGAATTAAGAGTGGATAATTCTTAATCCGGCTTATTTAAATGTCGTGGAGCATTCCATAAAGAAAGTAGTTTTAAAAGAATAAAGAGAGGAATATATTGTAGATTATACCAGTTAAAACTTTGAAAAAATTAAACCTAAAAATACACCCTCTTAGAATTCCAATAAATTAAACATGTAATCATCCTTTTAAAACTTGAAATATAATTAAAATTAGCAATTCAATCATTTATAAATCTAGTTTTTTTAGTTTATGATTATCAGTTATACCAATTGACAAGTTATTAAAATTTTCTAGTCTAAAAATATTTTGATCAGATTTTGCTTCATCAATAAAACGGATATTGACAAAGACTGTTTTCTTCATGAGATTACATTCATGATTTGCCGATCCTATTGCCATCTGTTACTGAATATA
The DNA here is from genome assembly GCA_963932145.1 of Acanthosepion lycidas. Taxonomy (NCBI): domain Eukaryota; kingdom Metazoa; phylum Mollusca; class Cephalopoda; order Sepiida; family Sepiidae; genus Acanthosepion; species Acanthosepion lycidas. Next base: position 126,095,657 of record OZ010577.1, on the reverse strand, counting down.
GCCTAGAATTTAATTTCAAGCGAATCTGGGCGTAGTTCCTACCATAGAAGGATAGTTAGGAAAAAGAAAGATAAAAAAAATAAAAACATAAAAAAGAGACATAAAAAGAAAATATAAAATGAAAAGAAAATATGACAAAAATAAGAAAAATAATAAATACAACGAATAGAAAAAAGAACGTATTAAAAGTATAGAGATAAAAAGAAAAAATGTGAGAATAAGAAAAAAGAAGAAATATAAGGAAAAAAGATGAGAAAAGAAATTAGGAGAATGAATAAAAACGAATAAATATGATGCAAATAACGACGAAAGAACAAGAAGGAAAAACAAGAAAAAGAAGTATAAGAAAATATTTGTAAAAGAGGAAAAAATTCCAATTTGTTTTACACTTTTGTCAGGATCTTCTGTTGGTGCCGTGTTGAAGTTATTCTTCAAATTCTTCGGAAAATCAGATGGAAATATTACATCAGGAGCAAGAACAATATGGACGATTTAAAATCTAGCTGAATATTATTTAGTTTGATTTGTTTTGGTTTGTTTTACGGGCATATCAACACCGATTTGTTATTTAATGCCAACAATATTTTCCTGGTAATATTTTTTGTGAAAAATCTATTTTTGATAATATTTTTTAACCTTAAAAAGGTATAGCTAGTAATATTATTTTAAAAATGTATTGCTGGTAATATTTTTTTCGAAAACGTGTTGCTGGTATTAGTTTTTTTTTTCCTTCAAAAATTTTATTTCTGGTAATAATTTTTTACAAAGTATTTCTGGCATTAAAACCTACTTTTATACCTTAATATGCTTTTTACCTCAGTTTCAAGGTTAACTATTTTCCTATAGCTGGGATCCTAAAAGATGCTACCACCCAGGGTCAGGGTGGACCTGGGAACACCAGCAATTAAGAGGTGGTTCTACGCTCTTCAAACCCTCCTGATCAGAGGCCTTGCTGTAGGAGGTAGTTTATTGTCTTACCAAGGACGCGGATGTAGTTTTTCGTCATACACAGGAAGGCTGAATGTAATTTGAAATTAGGAAGAATGGGAAATACATGATCATCTTGAGAACAATCACTGTTTATACTGTAGACGCACACAAAATCATGAAAAAAATAGCATAGAATCATGAAAAAAACAACAGAATCCTTCGATAAAATTAGATTTCGCTATGTAGAAAATGTAATTAAAATGAGTTCTATACCTGGGGTGGCCATGACATTTCTTTTTCCAAGTTAAATAATTTCATTGAACAAATGTTGATAAATACTGAATAGATATCAACATGACCTGCAAAGCAGTAGTCGATCCAAAAGGTTTCAGATCGGCTTTGAAATCTATTTAAATGTTGATATGAAAGACGATTTTTTTCCATCGGAGACACTGAGTCAGTGAGACATTTGAATTTCAATATTGAATTAAGACGGCTATTCCCTTCTTTCGACAAGTCTGGATGTTTCTGCCCAAACATTTATCGCTATAATGAAATCATATATGCTGGAAATCTAGCTGCTTATTTCAGGACTAAGCACTTAAACCCTCATTTATGAAGATAGTTGAATCAACCCATAGGTACGTGTGGACATATATGCAATGAATGTGCCAAGGTACTGTATAGACGAAACTGTATAAAATAGCATTATTCTTTTGCAAGTATATATCTATATTTGTTTCCCAAGGTTATACAACTGTTCACCTTTGAGAAAACAAAAGATGAAGATGTAATAAAAGCAACATCATTCTGAAGATTGGCTTTGATATAAATCAACAGTTACCGAAGGACGATGTCAAATGTCTGCCTACACGTTATAATTCCTATTATGGAAAAATTCCAAGGGTCTTTTCTAATTGTTTTTTCTTCCTCAATGTGTCATATCCTTTCAGCAAGTGGATTATCCTGTGTCCCCACAACATCCTATTATTTATAAATCTGTGTAAGTGTTATACAGTGCTGTTCGATAAAAGTGACTCACCTGATTTTTTAATTAACGATTGTTCCGTCTATTGTTTTGGGGGTCAAACTAATTTTTAATCTTGCTAATATAAAGACACCTTCCGACCATCTAGTAAAAAAGTTTACTCACCCTAAGGTATTCTATTAATAATTATAATTTTGGATATAAATGAGATTTAGGGAAAAACTATGTGTAAAAAAAGTGACTCAATTATTTCCTGCAACTAGTAATCAATAGAAACATAACCGACCCACTTTAAATAAAGGATAATAGAGGTATAATTTATTTATAATAGGTAATATAGTTCGAAATATTTAATAATCTATGGGCCCTCCTTTATATTGAATAACCTTTTCAACCCTTTTTGGCATTGACTTGATTAGGTTCTGTCAAATCTCATCTCCAAGCATTGAATTCCATTCGGATATGAAATTCACAATCAATTCCTATTTGTTGCTCAACTGCTTTCTCGAGAGCCTGCACATTATAATGCCCCATAAGTTTTCTATGGGGTTGAGGTCAGGAGATTGGGGCGGCCATGTCATAACACTCACCTGCTTCCCATCAAAGTATTCTTTCGTCAATTTTGATTTGTGACAGGGTGCATTATCCTGCATAATAATGAGCTTGGTGGTGTCGATTTGCACCCTTTCAGCAGAAGTGAACAGACAAGACTGAAAAATTCTCTTCTCCTGCTCGCTGCTGAGGATCTTTTCAATAGTTTTTAAGAAACCAGTTCAATAAAAAAAAAATAGCATCCCCAGAACATTATACTGAACGGATGCTTGACAGTACTTACTGCTAAATTCAAAGAGCTTTCAAAGCTTCTTCTTCACATTTTAGATCGCTTATCCTTTGAATTTAGCTCAACTTTCATTTCATCAAAGAGAACATTTAGTAAAAATAAAAAAATCAGGTGAGTCACTTTTATCGAATAACACTGTATTATGTTATCTCTCCTAACCGCTGTTCTGCTAACCAACCACACAAACTATCTGCGTTCCTGTATCTCTCTTCCCCTCATTATGGTTTGTGATTGTGAAAATTATCGAAAAAACTATGTCTTCATTACCTACCCCAGAAATGGCATGCATAAATGTCCTTTTGTTTCTATGTTCTTTAAAAATTGTCGTTTCTCTCATTTTCAGTGTATGATATTCTCAACATCCTTCTGTAGAAAAATATTTTTCGTTGCACCAAGTTTTCTTTTTCATCTGTGAAAAAAATACCCATCATTTACTGCCATTTCGGAGAACTATTATTTTAAAAATGTTCAGTACTTTTTTCCTATTTCTTTGCTTAGGTTTTGGAAAGCATATTTCGTGCGTCCCGTGAGCATTCAGGTTTAGGTTTTCCGTCATCTGTTAAAACACTTTCTACATATTGATAAATCGCTGTGTGTACATGAATGGAACCCGTGCAGAGTGAGGACTTATCTTCCTTTATGTATGATATTCAGTGTATGATATTCTCAGCATCCTTCTGTAGAACAGTATTTTCCTGCACCAAGTTCTCTTTTTTATCCGTGAAAAGATTATTCTTTACTGCAATATCGAAGGACTATTATTTTTAAAATGCTCAGTGCTTTTTTTTACTATTTTTTGCTTAGCTTTTGGAAAGCATATTTCCTTAGTCAAATGAGACTTTATGTTTCGGTTTTCCGTCCTCTGTTAAAACACTTTCTAAATATTTAAATGTTTGTACTTACTTCTTAGTTCGTATCTTCTGATTTTCCTCTTCCTGGTAACAATACATATGTCTTTTCACAATTAATGTTTAGTATTTTTCCCTCCTTCATTTACAACCTTCTAGTTAGACCTAGTACTATAGAGAATTAAAGTCATGTGGATTACTATGTCACACGTAATCGGCCACTTTTGTGCCAAGTGTATTATTTGGAAGAGAAAAATGTCCACCTAGAATATATATATAACCGAGGACTCAATCCAATAATAATCACCGTGTCCACTATTAGGATGTTGCATTGACCCTGACAGCCTGCGGGAAGAAGGATATGGTATGACAAGGCCGTCGTTGCTCATGTATTCGGGTGTATTAGAAATGGAATGAGTTTGATGAATCGCTGTGAGTACATGTGTGAAACACGTGCAGAGTAACCTCATATCTCTCTGGCTTCTTTCGAAATTCGATATCAATGGTGACCGATTCTACCAGAATAACATACCTCTTTGTAAAAATGTAAACTTAACTGGCATAATAATTTTGTGTTCAATCCCAAGTTTTGTTAGTGTGCATTCGGACTCACTGTAAACAGAAGGAGCAGTAACTGATTAGTACTAAATAAGAATTAGACGAGATTTCCGTAGGTATGTTTATGGCAACGAGAATAATCTTTCCCCTTAGGTTAAATAAAGGGTTTAGTTCGGAAATTATCTGTAGATTGGCCGGATCTATATAAACCTGGCGAAGGCCGGAGGGCACAAAGGCCAAAACGCTGTGATAACAACAGCAACGAAGAGGGAAAAGACCGCATAAATATTGTAAATTGCAGGAAATCAAACAGACACTGAAATAACGTAATTTTAAAATAAATTACATGGTTCGAAATTGATAATTGATCGTGAGATCCTGTGTCAATTACACACGCATACAGAGGCACACACGCACGCACAGGTATATATATATATATATATATATATATATATATATATACTTCTGCTGCTACTTGTCAGATTTAACTGCACCCACTAGGCTTGCTTCTCTTTTTTTCTTTATCTCTCTCTCTCGATATATATATATATATATATATATATATATATATATATATATATATATATATATATATATATATAAAAGTTAACGTGGAAGTCAACACCCAGAGGCGGCTGGCTGTTTCATGCTTGAGGCAATCGTTATGCGGGCTGACGTTTGCGGCTAGCATGAAACAGCTTGTCGCCTCTGAGTATTGACTTCACTGTTCACTTTTATATTTATATTTTCATGCGCTCTATCTCTGATACTGAGAACTTTATCCCGTAAATATAGCGCACCTTAAAACTATATTTCTTCATATATATATATATATATATATATATATATATATATATATATATATATGCAGACACGCTCTATCTTTGATATTGAGCACTTTATCCTATAAATATACCACACATTAAGAGTATATTTCTTCCTGCGTGTGTGTTAATAGTAATAATAATTTTAGCCATTTCGTTATAAGTGAGCTAACAGTAATCGTATCGGTTGAAATTTATAAAAATTTTCTCTTAAATTTGTTTTTTTCCAATAAAATAAGTTGCTGAAGTCGAGTATCTATTGTCAGAGTTTTCAGTATTGCTAGTTGTTTCCTTCGTAACATTTTATTGGAAGTATGTGTCGAATATCAACATCTATATTATGCCATGATGTTATCTTAACTTACATGTGATTTTAGCTGTTGATAGTCGTCAAGTAATGTGGTTGCTGGTATTTGGTACAGTTATTTCTCTGTGATTCTCTTGCGTCATTTCACAATGTACGAAGAGGTGTAGTCCTCTCCATGACCCACAAGCTTCATTCGAGTAGAGCCATTTTTACAATTGATCAGGACAACCTGTTGTATACAGCTGACGATGTTAAATATTTCTAAATTGGTTTCGGCGTCATGCACGACACCCATGTGAAGTCACGAACTTACGCGCTAATGTAAGGACACGTTTCGATTTTAACAGATAATATTTTGATATGCAGCAATTTGCGGTACAGGCCGAAATTACAACGAAGCGCTTGTTATTCTTTGTTTCTTTATCACACATACTAAATTTGCTCTTATATATATATATATATATATATATATATATATATATATATATATATATTTGACCTGCACGTTCTCCCGAACTCAATCTTTTGGATTTTCATCTGTGAGGCCACTTAAAACAACTGGTTATTGCATTAGACATTAATAAGGCAGAAACGCTTCATCCACGTGTCATGGTAGCCTGCGAAACCATTAGACACCTTACAGGAGTATTCAAAAGCATCTGTCAGTCATGTATCAGACGGGTGCTTGCGTATGTAGAAGCAATCGGAAGACAATTTGAACGTTTGTTATGAATTGCAACCTTGAGGTACAACGATAATCATTTGGACATTTTACCGTGTTTTGGGGCGGGAACGGGACAACAAAGTTTGTGAATTTTTTTAAGATTGTATCTTGGATAGTACATTTAACAGCGTCGAATGTAAACTTTAAACTTAATAAAACAAAAAAGAAGGTATTAGCGGACTTATGTTTGTATGGATCTTTTATTTGGTTTGGTGTGAGAAAACCGCTCCCAAAGTTTGTAAAAGTATTTTTGATACACATTGTGTATATACAGAGAGAGAGAGAGAGAGAGAGAGAGAGAGAGAGAGAGGTAGGAAATGAGAAGGTGGAAGTGTAAACATAGCAATAAACACATAATGTTGACTGACAGTTTCACACTTTATGTAATCTGTATATGCGTGTATATGTTTCAGTATGCTCCTGTACGTGCGTGTTTGTGGAAAGGTAATGAACATTTTAATTGTAAGTTCGAATAGTGCGCATCATTCACGTCTCACGAATATTGTCGAGCCTCTCCACCGTTGTATTCTTTGTACTGTTTTCTATCTATCTATCTATCTATCTATCTATCTATCTATCTATCTATCTATCTATCTATCTCAGTCTGTTCATATCTAAGTATCTCAACCTGTTCATATCTATCTTAACCTGTACATTATCTATCTATCTATCTATCTATCTATCTATCTATCTATCTATCTATCTATCTATCTATCTATCTATCTCATCCTGTTCATATCTATCTCAATATGTTCATATCTATTTACCCTGTTCATAACTATCTCAACCTTTTCATATCTATATATCTATCTCAACTTGTTCATATCTATCTATCTATCTATCAATCTATCTATCTATCTATCTATCTATCTATCTATCTATCTATCTATCTATCTCACCCTGTTCATATCTGTCTATCTAACTTTATTTTTCTCCATCATTTAATTCTTTTTTTCTCTCTGTAGTAATACATATTTTTTTCATTATTTAGTTTCTTATGTTCCCTCGTTTCTCTCATGAGTAGGTCTGTTGTTTGATACCATTAAATATCTTAAATGTTTCGTGACTAGCCAATAATAACGATTTACTTTGCCGAACAGACGCACAGCCAAACGAATATTGTTTTCAGCTCCATTTCATTTTACCACTTCAACATTGGCTCATACAAATATCGGAATTGTCCTCTGGCCACCAGAAAATAAGTTTCATGGCGAACAGCATCTATCAATTAGAATTCCGAAGATATCTGTCGTCATATTCTCGTATACTGGCGGCGATATACTCAGAAGCGATAAATGGTGCTATAGAATTCGAGACACGCATGATGGAATACAAAGATACTTCATAAATTATACTATGCTGGCGGGCGAGAATGAATAAATGCATTGAACCTCCGAAGTTGGTCATCCTCAGCGTCACGCTTTTCATTCGTTCTTTTTCATTTTGACGTGATAACTCAAGAGGATTTCTCATTAATCGAGTTAACAAAAAAGTACACTTGGAATAAATTTGAAAGATTAGAATTAATTATAACGAAGAAAATTTTATATGTTGTTTGAAATCTCATTTGTTCTTTGAAGCCGTGTATTAAGCAATGGAAATAATGGAAGATGCTAAACAAGCTACGGTTTAGGAGCCTATTAAAAGCAGCAACTAGAAGATCTTTTAATTAGTGGGAGTTTTTAAAATGAACATTTTAATGGTATATGACTTTGGGACTCAAAATGTCTAAGTAGAGTTCTGTACACGTGTTTCTCTAACAATAGAGATCACATTCAAGAAAAAGAAGACGGAATTGTAGTAGTAGTAGTAGTAGTAGTAGCAGCAGTAGTAGTAGTAGTTCAAAATACATTCTATGCGATTATATTCCATGCTATTTTTAAGGAAATTTATTATTACCCAAATTCTTAAATATGTTAGAGTGTGGCAAAGTAACAAAGGCTTTATTATTATTATTATTTTTAATTTCTTTGCTTTCTGGCGTTCACACATTTCTTTCCGGGTCCCACCCAGGGACCTAAGTTTAGAAATGGCATCATGACACTTTTCACTGACAAAAAAAAAAAATAAATAAATAAAAAAAAAAAATAAAATAAAATAAAAATTACAGAGATAGAGCCCTTCGTAAAGTGTGGGCTGTACTTGTCAGAACAATTTTTTGTATCTCCTTGAGGCATGGGCTTCCAGGAATCTCTGCAATTAGTCTGTTGCAATCTTTTCCAACCAGTCCTAGGGCTCCAACTACAACAGGGATTGTTGATGTTCCCATATGCCACATTTTCGAGATTTCTATTTCAAGGTCCTTGTATTTTGACAGCTTTTTGAATATCTTCAAAGATATATTGCAGTCAGCAGGGACTGCCATATCAATAAGGAGGCACCGTTTTTGTTTGTGGTCTTTAATAACAATATCTGGGCGGCTGGCCTTGATTGTTCTGTCAGTGTGAATTGTGTAGTCCCATAGAATTGTAACAGGTCCTATCTCCGTAACCGGGTCTGGGTGGTGCTGGTACCAGTTTCTTTCAGTTTCCTTCCCATAGAAGTTGCAGATTTTCCAGTGCTGATATTGGCCCACTCTGTCATGTCGGGTTTTATATTCAGTGGGTGCCAACATCGTGCAACCTGGATATTTATCACAGAATCTGCATTTTGGGCTGACACAATATTTTAGTATATGTGCTTGATAATTCCTAGTTAGCAAGCATTGGTCCTGCTCGGCAAGGATAAAACCTTCAGTTTCCGCTTTCAACCCTGCACTGCGTAGCCACTGATGGGTACGGGTTTTGTCTACATCAGCTTATTTGATACGGCAGTGTATTGGCCATGAAGCGGTTTATCTTGCCATCGCTTCTGTATCTGGTCGGTTGCATTCGTCTTTGCTGTCTTTTTCAAGTATTTTGCAGTTTTAGCCGGTGTATTGTGCTGTAGTTGCTTCTCTGCGCCCATTTGAAACTCCATTTTGAATTTGTTGGCTTCTTTATTTACAGTGTAAAAACGCTTACTACTTTCATGTTACTTGGCGCATACCATCTTCCAGTCTTCTGTAGTTTCCAAGTATCTTTGGAGGCCAATTGTTGTAGTTTTGTAGGACAGTTCTAGTTGAACTAATCCTCTGCCTCCTTCGGATCTGGGCACATACAGACGATCAACATCAGCTTTGGGATGATGCATGCGATAGCAAGTGAGAAGCTTTCTCGTTTTGGCGTCCATTCGCTTAATTTCAGCTATGGTCCAGTTAAGGACATTAAAGCTGTAATGCACCACAGGGACAGCCAATGTGTTTATAGCTGATATTCTATTTTTTGAGTTTAGTTCAGTATTTAGTATCAGACGTACACGCCTGTAGTACTCTTTTCTTATTTTTTCCTTCATTTGGGTGTGTTGTATGCCATCTCCTTCGCTAATTCCTAGGTACTTATAAGCTTCTTCATGCTCCAATTCCCTAATCTTTGTGACAAAATCTAAATCTATTGAGGGTGTTTCTGTAATTCTACCTTTCTTGAATGTTACTTTTGCACATTTATCTAATCCGAAGTCCATATGTCGTCACTAAAGTATTTTACAATATTGAGGAGGCCTTTCAACTCATTGTCGTCTTTGGCAAAGAGTTTGAGATCATCCATGTATAGTAGGTGATTGAATATTTTCTTATTTATTTTGTAATCATAGCTACTGTTGTTCAGTTCATGTGTAAGAGGGGTTAAGGATAAACAAAACAGAAGGGGTGACAGAGACTCTCCTTGAAAAATTCCACGTCGGATATTCAGAGGGTTGGATATGGCAGTGCCCCCGGTGTGCCTAAGGTATAGTTTTGTGTTCCACATCCCCATACTGTGCTTAAGAACGTTTAATACCACAGGGGAGACTTTGTACATTTCCAAAGTCTTAATGATCCAAGAATGTGGAACACTATCAAAGGCTTTACGATAATCAATCCACGCTGCACTGAGATTTCTGCGTCGTCTCCTGCAATTTTCCAGGATCATTTTATTTATCAGAAGTTGATCTTTGCAGCCATATGAACCTCTACTGCATCCCTTCTGTTCCAGCGGGAGAATGTTGTTTGTTTCGAAAAAGGAATAAATACGGTTCGTCAGTACAGACACGATCAACTTATACGTTGTGGAAAGACATGTTATCGGTCTATAATTTTTCGGGTCGTCTGTTTCAGTTGTTTTTGGTATGAGGTATGTAATACCTTCAGTAACCCATTCCGGGATTTTATTGGGATTATTTACAAGCGTTGATAATGTTTTTGCAAGTATGCCATGGGTAGATGAGAGATGATACAGCCAGAAATTGGGCAACTTGTCATTTCCTGGGGATTTCCATTTTGGGAATTCGTTAGTGCGTGCCTAACATCATCTGTGGATATATTTTCCCATTCTTGCAGAGGTGTATCCAGCAGTCGTTCTTCTTCACGCCGTATCCATTCTGCATTTGGGTTACATTCCTTTGGGTTGCTCCAAATATTTTCCCAAAATGTCTGTACATTATCAATCGATGGTGGCCTTTCGACATGTATAGGTGTTTTTCCAATTTCCCTGTAAAATTTCTTAAGATCTGTTCGCAATATTTTATTTTGGCGATAGAATCTACAACGTTTCTCGTATCGTCTTGTTCTCTGTGCTTTTAGCTGAAGTTTCTGTTTCAGCATTTCCTTGATCGATGGAATATCAATTAGGGATTTAATGCTATATTTCCGTTTGATCTTTTTGGATTTACGTGTGGAAATATTAGGGTTTCTGGTGAGCTCATCTAATATAGACAGCTCACATCTGATTTGTTTTATTTCTCTTATCAGTTTGGTTTTCCAAGCTGGTTCTCTGTGTCTGTTAATTTTATTTATTGTCTTGACACCAAGCTTCCGAGTCACTGCTAAAGCTGTTGCGTATATGACGTTGTTAACTTCTGTTATGTTTCCCGGTGGTTTATCTCTTAATAGGGTTTCCAGGGCAGCATTGTATATTTTCACGATGTGCTTGTTGGGATTTGTCATATGTATTTTCGGGAGCTGGTCTCTGTCTGACAATTGTATGAAAGTTACTCTGCTGAGTACTTGGATGACGTCATTTTTCGCTCCGGTGATATCAGCTTCGTGGTTTTCAAGGAATTCTAAATTAATGTACCTGGAGTCATCTTCAGTGACAATTTCTGGAGAACTAGAGGTTGTGTCTAAGGTAGAATCTTCGGTTTCATTTCCTGGGAGATTATTTCGTATTTCATTCGCTTTAGCGTCCACCTCATCCTCTGTCGCATTCTTTATTTCAACATTAGTCTCAACAGAGTTTGAGTGATGGGTCATAGTATTTTGTCTTATATCTAATTTTATCTTATCTATTTCTGCCTTTGAGAGTCTGTTGTTTCGCATGATATCTCTGCGGACATTGGCAAGCATGTTTGGATTGAGGTTAGGTCTTATATCATTTCCCACCATATTTCTCCATATTTGGTATGTTTGATTGGTGGTGTTCTTTGCTGGGTTTTCGAGTGCAGTGAAGAAGGATGTCATAACTTGTCGATACTCTTCGCGGCTCCATTTCGTTCGTTTCATTTTTACTAGTCGATTTGGCATTGAGACACTTGGTCCAAGGTTGGCGATAATCCGGGTTTGGTGACCTAGTGTCTCTTCGTGTGTGGAAGAGTTTGTTCCAGTGACAGACTTTTAGACCTCAGACTGGTTCCTCTCTGAGGGACGCGGCCCTTGTTGTCCCGGTTGACGGCCGATCCGGTATGAGATATTATTCGTATTCATTGAAATTGGTAGAGATGCGTTTTAACCTTGACCGCCAAGGGGTAATTTTGTTCAGATTACCAGCTTTAGGACGAGACTCGAAGAAGGTCCAAGTGCAAGCCCAGATTTGAGATAGTGGATATATTAATATATTAAGTTAAAAGTTCATAACAGTGTATGGTATTCAGTTGGGTAGTTAATACTAAGTTTTAACTTAGTATCAGTCCGAGTGACACCTCCAAGTGGGATAATTGGATTTCAGTATATAGACATAAAAAAAAAAAATAAAAAAAAAATATAAAAAAAAAAAATTATTATTCTTATTATTATTACTTAGTATTACTTAGTATGTATATATTCATTCGTTTGTATGCACCTTTCCTTCCTGGTCCTAACCAGAGATTGAAGGTCAGAAATGGCTTCATTTTTAATAATTTAAAGGGTCTCCTCAATACTGTAAAATGTTTCAGTGACAACGTAGGTATGGATCTCGTGTAAACGTAACATTCTGGAAATTGAGAATTACAGAAACACGCTCAATACATCAAGATTTTGTCACAAAAATTAAGGAAGTGGTACAAGAAGAAGCTTTTAAATAACTGAGTATTAGCGACAGACATGGAATTCAACATACCTAAATTAACGAGAAAGCAATAAAATAGACTACTAAAGATGTATGCGTCTGTTGTTGTATAGCGAGTGGAATTCACAGAACAGAAACTCAGCTATAAACACCTTGGCTCTACCTGTAGTACAATACGGTTGTAACATCGTTAACTGGACCATAACTGATTTAAGCGAGCGGAAGCCAAAACGAGGAAGCTTCTCATTTGTTATCGCATGCATCATTCTAAGGCTGATGCTGATCGTCTGTCTGTGTCCAGATCTGAAGAAGGCAGAGGATTAGTTCAACTAGAACTGTCTTATAAAGCTACAACAATTGGCCTTCAATGATGCGTGCAAAGTACAGAAGACTAATTGATGATCTTTTTCAAAGATCATGAACGAAGTAGCAATAAAAGTTGCCCCAAAATAAAAAAATAAAAAATGGAATTTCAAGTGGGTGAATAAATGCAGGTAACAAATATTACACTTACTGTAGCAGCAAAAAGGTCAAAAAAGGACGCAAAACAAATGCAATGGACCAGATACAGAAAAGATGGCAAGATAAACTTGTTCATGGTCTACTTGTAAAAAAAAGCTGATTTGAACAAACCCTGTACCCATCAGTGGCTAAGTAGTGTAGAGTTAAAAGCTGAAACTGAAGATTTTATTCTTGCTCCACTGAAGGTTTTATTCTTGCTAACTAAAATTTACGAAGCATACATACTGAAAAAATTGTGTTATCCCAAATGCAGATTCTCTGATAAATATCCAGAAACAATTGAGCATCATATGTCAGGTTGCGCGGTACTGGCACCCAGTAAATATAAAACTTGGAATGAGAGAATGGCTCAAAATCGGAATTGGGAAACATTCTATTTTTACAGAAAGCGAAATGCAGGAAATTTGTATGAATAACACCGAGACTCGGTTACAGAGAAAGGACGTGTAACAATTTTATGGGGAATTACAATACACAAAGAGTGAACCCTCAAAGGTAATCGCTTATGCATCGTCATCAGAGACCTCAGTAAAAAAAAAAAGTCTGCCTTCTTATTGACATGACTTTTCTTGCAGACTGTAATGTATCTTTTAAAATCTGCAAAAAACTACAAAAAGTACAAGGCTCTTGAAATGGAAATCTGAAAGAAAAAAAATATGGCACATGAGGAAATCAACAAACTCCGTTGTAATTGGGCCCTGGTTTTGAGTGGAAATGCTTCCAATAAACTCATTGAAGAGGTTACTGGTAGCCCAAGACTTAAAGAAAAAAAAGTACTCACAGGTACAGCACAGCCTTTACGAAGTGCTTTATCCATGTAAATTATCTGTGATTTTGGTTTCTTTTTGTTGTTTTTTGTTTTGTTTTTTGTATTGTTGTTTTTTGTTTTGTTTTTTTTTTGTTTTGTTTTGTTTCATTTTTTCAAAAACTATTCAGCCAAAAATGTCATGATACAATTTTCGACATTACGTCATTGTTTGGGATCTGGAAAGAAATGAGTATACACCAGAACTCAAAGGAAAGAAAATAATAATAAAAATACTTAGACTAATTGCATATATATATATATATATATATATATATATATATATATATATATATATATATATATATATTAGTTATAATTATTTTTAAAGCAAATGTATTCATCGAGACACATTACTTCCATTTTCAAGCGATGCAGAATAACCTTCGAAAAAAAATGAATTGGACATTTTATAAGCCAGATAGTAATATATTTTAAGTTGTGTGAAGATGAGAATTGAAAATTTATATTAAGGGATGCCGGCTTTTTTGGCGAATGAAGATACAAGTATATTTTTATGTGGCAAAGTGAAAATCGGTTAAGGTTAGGTGCACATTTGAAATTTCTCTATGTTGATACTGACTTCCTTTTATGCGAACATATCACAGGCAGTTTTTTTTTTGTTTTTTTGCGAGGAAGGCTGTTACACTATTGCAGAAAACTTTATCGTCGATCTTAAATGGTCTGGTAGTTTGAAACTATTGAACTTTCGTCTTAATTCCTCGCAATAATTTGTTAAAGATGGATCTAACTTTCCTAGCAAACATGAGCATTGCAGGTGGCATAATGACTTTTGCATTTGAAATCATTCGATACATGCTCAAGAATTCTTGTAGTGCCGTTTCTTCAACTTCCAAAACTTTAGTTTTTTTCTTAATGCCCTTTTGATGCTGTCACCAAACGTTCCGCCTGACTATTCGACCTCGGATGATAAATCGACTTTGTGAAATGTTCAATCGCATAGTTTTTTCAGAATTTTTTTTAAACACACTAGAAGTAAATTGAATTCCATTATCGGATACCACACTATCAGGTACTCTAAACCTTGCAAAAAGTTCGCACAAGAATTTAATCACGATTCCAGTAGTATGTCACTTGCACTTCAATATATCGGGCCATTTTGGGAAGTTTTCGGCCATAATTAAATAGTATGAAGCGTTTGTGGTCCAGAAAATTCCATATGTAGTTTGGCTCACAGTTGATCAGTGCTTGCACATGCCTGAAAATGTATAATTTGTGATTTTGCTACTGAATTACAACCATTATATTTTCAAACTGTATTTTGGATATCTTTGTCCGAATTTGACCGATACACGAATCATCTTATCAGGGACTTCATCCTCATTATTGCCGAAAGATGTCTTACGTGGTATAGATTAAATATCCTTTTTTATAGTGATAACAGAATTACTACTCTTTCCGTGCACATATGTACTCGATGACAAATAGAAAATGTCGTTCAAAGGTTTTTGAATAGACGTATCCTTTTTAGAATGAATTTTCATGTCGTCTATGGTGACCGGCAATTATTTAATAGCATTTCACGCCATGCGATGCAATAACAGTATCTTCAAAATCTTCTTTACATTTCGATACCAAACTTGACAAGCCATTTGAGTATCCTAATTTCTTTGACGACAGAAATTCTCTGTTAAATTCATAGTTCTACAAAATCTTAGCCCTAGGCTGTTGTCTATTTTCAGTATGTTTTGGAATCCCTTCCTTAGAACAGAATATACTTAATAGTGGGTGATGATGAGTTTGCAGTATGTGTTATTCTTTCTAATATCATCCTGAGAAAATTATTTTCAGCAAAAATTATAGCATGTGCTTCAATTTGACTGTAGCAGTCTGACGTATTTGTTAAACTTCTTGAACCGTAGGCTTTTGCTTTTACTGTACAATTTTCGAATTTATGGCCTGTTACTGCTCATATGCCGCATTCTCTCGCGTCCGATGCTACTATTATCTGTCACTGCGGGTCGTAATGTGTCAGTGATAACTCGGGTGTTAATAGTTTTTTAATTCCTTCGAAAGATTTTTGACATTGCTCTGACCAATTCTATTTCGTACGCTTCTTCAGTAAATTATTCAGATGTGAGCGAAATTTGTACATTTCTGACACACAATTATCATAATAATTCGCTAATCCTAGAAATGGTTCAAGAATCACCAAATTTGGGGATGCATGACTTTGATGGCACTTGCACGAGCGGGATCTGGTCTTTTTCCTTTTACGTCGATTATTTGACCTAAATATATTATATTATCCCGAAAGAATTGACATTACTGTTCACTGAGTTTGAAACCGTAATCATGTAATCTCTGATATACTCGCTGAATCAGTTTTTCGCGCTGAATTTTCGTAGCACTCTTAATAAGTATATAATCTATGTAAACGACAGCAACGTCTAGTCCAACAAACACCGTATCCATTATTTGCTGCTAAATACTAGAACCAACTGTTACGCCAAAAGGGTAATCGTTTAAACTTGTAGTGTTCTTTTATGAGAGTTAATAATCAAAACCTAGTAGCATTCTTCATCCACATCAATTTGAAAGAAAATTGCCATCAATTAATTTGGCATCTACATCTTCTGGAGTTGGTAGGTGTATACATGTTGTAGAAGGCAGTCATTCAAACCATTTGAAAAAATCTGCCCATAAACGAATCTTATTTTTTCTTTCTCATATAAAACGCTGGCGTGGCCCTTTCTGTATAATCTATTTTTTCACTAACTCCCTGATTTTCCAACCTACCCACTTCGATCTTAATAAACTCCAACATAGGGTATGTTTCTTTTTGGCTTAAACAGTGGTGTCTTTTTTGACATTGTATATTTCCCAACTCTTCTGAGAAAATATTTGCGAATTTAGTTTTTAGTTTACTCAGTTTTTCTTTAGATGTAATCTAGTTCTCTCGCAATTAATTTTTCCACCGATTAAAATTACTCGGCCATTTCCGTAGTTCAAATAATTCTAGCCAATCGACACCTGGTAAATTCGCGCTATTTTTTTATTTTATTACGTTAACATCTGCTTTTTAGATTAAACTGCAAGAGAGATGTTACAGATGATTTTCCCAAGAAGAAAAAAACGAAACAAAAAACTATTTATTGCCTGATATTACACTGGCAAATTTATTTGTTTTTTCTGAAGTTATGCGTGCGAATTCTGTTCCAAGTTTGTTCATCAATAATTGTAATATCGCTACCAATGTCTAATTGATAATTTACCGTAGCATTTGTACTGTTGCGCATTTTCTATTATTTGAATTATCCAATTTTTTTTACCTGGTAGGGCTACTTTCAGCAAGTTAATTTGGGCATTTCTTTTACGTTTTGACTTGTAGTAGTTGCATTTTTAACCTGTTTTTCAATAATTAAAACATTTCTTGATTTTAAATGGACAATTCTTTCTCAAATTAAGCATACCAAAGCATTAGTATTCGTTAAGTTTTTATTCCTTATTTGTTTGGCACTACTGTCTTTTTCGAACCATTTATACGTCTGACGGGATATTTTGTTCTATTTTCTCTGCATCGTGCCTTAAAATAACAATTTTTGGCACTCTTCCGCAACAGTTTGTATCGATAACTTTAAATCATGTTCTAGTTTTGTAAGGATTGGAGAGAGTATTTCCGCAACTTTGCTTGATGCTAGACCTTGAACGAAGATCAGACATTAAAAAAGGTTGCCCAGTTTAAATTCTCGCACACACGGTTAACTTTGACGGCATATTTGACAAAATATTAATCATCATCCTTAGTAAATTTCATGCCCTGCTAACGTGTATAAAAATTATTCTTGATAATATCGACACTGTTTCGTTAAAAGACACTTTTTCGGCAAAATGATCTTCAGGTTTTTTCTATGTTTAGCAAGGCACGAGTTTCTTACCATGAGACATACTTACTTCTCATACAACCATCATTGATATTCTTCTCTGAAAATTGTCTCGTACGACAGGAATGTAATGATTTCTTCTCGAACGTAATTAAATTGACTATTTGATTTAGAGACTGAGTCGGGCGAAATGAAATTGACATATTGATTGTTCCTTGCTTTTCTAGGATTGCTTTTATCTGTTCTTGATATTCGATCAACTTGCATTTGTTGTAACAGTTGCTGAATAAATATTCCATAGTGTGGTATGTTCGTGCAAGTAGTCATTAACTAGGAAGAAAAAGTTTTTGTGTGTTTTTCCCTGATAGCACAATATAATACAGTTTTGAAGTTTATCGTCATCCGCGTCGCGCTATGAATATACACGAACTCCACAAAGTGTTTTTCCGTGAATTTTGACATTTTCCCCCAGCTATTTATGCTAAGCAAGAGGAAATATTTTTTTTCTGTATGAATTCGAATTCTCGTCGCCATTTTTAAGTGTTCATGCAATTGAATGAAGAAAACACAATTAAGAAGTAGAATGCCTTTTGGAGTCGACGTAGTCTTGCTGAAATCTGTAGCAAGTAAATAAGTTGAATCTCTAACTCTCTTTTTCTCTTTGTCTTTCCTCATCTTCTCCTGATGATTCTTAGCGTCAGTCTATAAGTATTTGTGCGAATCAAAGTCCTATTCTAGAGAGGTGCGTTTATCTTCACAGCATTCACAAACTGCATTTTGTGAGCGGTTAATATAATTCGTCCAGTTTGTTGCTTCAAAGTAGAAGAATCTACATTTTTTTCCAGTTATCAAATATAAAAGTTCATCAGAACGGTTAACGGGAAAATAGTGATGGAAAATGGACTGAAAACAAAATGCCAGGTCAGGTTCGATAATATTGCAGATAATTATTCGGATTGCATCAAGAATCTCTAAATACATAACTTATATCCGTTAAATCGTGCTAGCAAAGTGTACAGCTCATCAGATCAGTTATTATAAAAATATTTATAGAAAAGTCCAAGGAAAGCTTCATTCCGGTGGTGCTAAAGTACCTAAAACCAAGATGCAAAGTCAAAACCTACACCATTGGAGATTTCTCTTTGAATTTTATAAAGAATATATGAATACATAGCAGAAGTAACAGAGCAGATGTAAGAGCAATACTCTTAATGCATATATGAATATAGACTGTTGAAGATGTAAGATAGATTCTGGCGAGGAATATTATGGTGATGTCAAAGAAATATTAAATACGTCACAATGGTCGGAATTCTCACTCACACAAGATGTTCATGAATCCTGAAGACATGAAATTATCATTTGTTGTCAATAGAGTGGAGATGTTCGGGTCAAAATTCTAAATGGTATTAAGTAGATTTATCAAGATGTAGTTGGAAAATATTAGCAAAAACGATGATCGAGCATAGAAAGCAATCAAGAGGAATAATTCTTAAACATAAATGTATGAACAAGATATTAGATAATTCAGTTTAACAGAAAACGCTGGAAAATATTCCTTCTCTTCATTTATACGTGGAGAAATGAGAGTAACCACGCACAATCATATGGTGGTCAACTTGTTTTAACGAGATTGACCCTATGTAGCAGTCTTTAGTTCTCAGAACAACAATGGCTCGGAAGCAGAGGTAACAAAGTTATCCTGTACAGGAGCTGGCCTGTTTTATAAAAGTTATTCAACTTTCGCATAGTTTTCCGTGTGAAGGTTAAGACCCAAACGGTTTCTGGAGGTTTCCTAACAGACCACGCATATTAAGCTCTTTGTAGCGTAGTACAGATTGTAATTTGAAAAATGTCTAGCTGTATGATTTTCCATGTGGCTAAAAAGGGGGCTGACTTGGAGAAACATAAAATACTAAATTCATCACATGTAAATTCAAGGGTTCCTACATGGACGCTTGATATTTTCACAAGGAATTTCATGTTCTTTGAAGTGTCCCCCAAAACTGTACTTACAAATACGTGTATATATATATATATATATATATATATATATATATAATGTAGAGCGTATAATTGTTCAAACGAGAGAAAAGTATATATTAAAGTGGAAAGAGATGCAGAAATCTCATACGTTTTACATAATATAATCTATTTTTAAAAGTGTAATCTATGAAAAAAATCCCCATTATAACCAAGCACTTTGCTGCATCTCTTTTTTTCTTTAATATATGTATATATGTGTGTGTGTGAATATATATATATATATATATATATATATATATATATATATATATATATATATATATATATATATATATATATGGGGCATAGACGTAAAAGTAATAAATCCATTGGTATATAATCCAATATCTTTACCACATATGAGATAATTTTGGATTTGACGGTTGACTACTATTTATTTGTTTTGTATAATAAATACATTCATCACTGCTTGTGGATCCGCTATAATATTTTATTCACGGATTACGGATTTCCTACATTTACCATATATATATATATATATATATATATATATATATATATATATATATATATATATATGGGAAATGTAATAAATCCGTTGTTATATAATCCAAGTTCATCCTTATGTGTATATATATATATATATATATATTATAAATTAGTTGATTTAAAATATGGTTTTTCCGCTACACAGTTCTAACCATGTTTCAAAAATGTAAGATCCGACTGGCTGGCAAATTGCCTAAAATATTAAAAATGACCGTAGAAAAAAAAACAATTTCAAACTAAAATAGAAGTAAAGTATATATACTAGTAATAATCTTATAAGCATAAGAAGCTTCGGTGTCTTGATTTGCTAATAATCAAACCAATACCATAGGTTAAAAAAGGTATATAAAAAAGAATATTTGTGTGTGTGGGGGGTAATAAAAATATTCAACCAAGGAATATAATAATTTCTTATTCAAGCAGTCTTTGTAATTACAGACCATAATTATAAGAAATAAAATAGTTACTTATATCTTCACAGAGTTATGCAGTATCCGCTCATAATTTTGGTATTTGTAAGAAAAAGTATTTTTATTTGTTTTAATTTTTCATCAGTCAGTTATGTGGCATGCGTGATACACGTTTAGGCGATCATGTATTTTTCAATACATGACTGACGAGGCAGATTTTTTCTTCTCGTT
Organism: Acanthosepion lycidas; assembly: GCA_963932145.1. Lineage (NCBI taxonomy): Eukaryota > Metazoa > Mollusca > Cephalopoda > Sepiida > Sepiidae > Acanthosepion > Acanthosepion lycidas. The sequence continues at coordinate 126,074,972 of OZ010577.1, read as the reverse complement.
GTAGGTTGCCATTTTTTTTCTGCGGTTGACCAGTTACCATCAAATTCTAGAGAACCTGTGCTGTCCTGCTATTTACTCATAGCTGCGAGAAGAAGAATGCCATACCTTTCCCAAGGCTATTAGCACCTAAGGGAATGTAATAGATTTGACTGGAATTCGAACTCCGCTCTCCGATTCCTCAAACCGGGCCGTCATCCATTACTCCACCGTGCTTCCTCGCTTTTTCTCATTGTTCAAAAATCAACTAATTTATCAAATAACATCATTAGATGTTTTTTTTAAGGGAAAAATCAAATAATTTTATATCTTAAAACATTTTTTTTTAAATTGGAAAAAAAATATTTGATAATTTTTTTTTTAAACGGTTGTATTTCTTGTTATATATTGGGTCTGCTATACATCAACTGCAAAATCAAGTATTTAAACCTGAACCTGTGAGAGATGTTTTACAAAATTTTCCGCAACCTTTGAATATTCTCGACTCTCACGGTATTATTTAAAATCATTTTGCTTTTTCGCTTATTAGTTTACTTTAAAGATAACCAAGAGGCAGACTGGCACCGTTGTTAATAAGGAAATCCCCAAAGTTCCGAATATCAAAGCTTAAGTTTCACTTAAAAGACTGTCTGTAGCCAGGAGGAATATTTAGCCAGTATTTACACCCGTAAATTACAAAATGAATTCACCCTCATCCTTTGTCAAATTAGTCTCTTATGTTTCAGCCAATCACTAAAAACTAACTCCAAAAATTTGCGCCACATGAAAGGTGCGGCTTGTATAAGGAGGATTTGATATTGGTGCCATGTTGTTTGTAGTTAAGTTTTCTTCATAAGAATAAAGGTATTGGCATTCTGGAACAAGAGTATGTAATTTATCTGGTTATTTATATCGTGTTCTAAAAAAAACAATGGAAAAATCCCATTGTGTTAGCTAAATAGATATTCAAAAAGCTGAAGAAAATACATTTCCCTGATTACAAAAATATTTAGAGAAATTTCGTTAGAAACAAAATAAAACATGCTGAACAATTATATGCTATCGACAGTGTCAATGAATGCTTGACAATCACCTGAAAGTTGGAGAGAAAGCTGGACGGAACAGATTGTGGTTCTACCGAATAATGCTGACAAATGGACAAAACTCATAATCAGCGAAGAAGTTTTCAGGAAAATGGAAAATAAAAAGACACTTATACTCAGAGACAGATGAAATTTCTTGGACAGAAAATAAGGAAGGAAAGCTTGGAGAATTTGTCACTTACCGGTAATTTTGATGACGGCAGTAACAGTAGTGAGTCCGAAGCACCAGACAAGCTTATAGAATGAACGACTGAATGTGGAGCAAGAGTTTTAGCAAATGGACAAAAGTTTCTAAAGGCGACAAGAGAAAGGACGTTGTAGAGTGCTATCGTCGTCCACATGTTGAAAGAACGCATCAATTAAAAAATAAGTTATATTATATATATATATATATATATATATATATATATATATATATATATATATACACACACACATTATATATAGACACGCACACAAACACTACACACACACATGTGTGTGTGTAGTGTTTGTGTGTGTGTATATATATATATATATATATAAATATATATATATATATATATATATATATATATATATATATATATATATATATATATATACACACATATATATGGGTGTGTGTGTGGGTGTGTATATATATATATATATATATACACACACACACACCTACACACACAGAGAAAGTGTTATTTCCTAAGCGCTGTTTACATATGGCACTGGACCTAAATTAAGGATGCCCAAGTGAGGATCGAACCCACTACTTTGTAATTCATTCGTTGTTGGTCTCGATACCCGCTTTTATATTTACATACGCTTCATCTCTGATAATGAGCAATATGTGTGTGTGTGTGCGTGTGTACGTGTGTGTGTGTGTGTGTGTGTGCTTGTGTGAGAGCGTGATTATGTTTTCTTAAGTGATAGGTATGAATTTTCCTAAAATCTCAAAAAGCGATGCAGCCAACCTGCGTAGGTACATTGCGAGGTTAGGTCGAGGGTTTCCAGACCTCCTTGGACTTCTTACCTCGTACAGATTCTTGCCATGAGCTAATAAAATGTTTATTAATAATTTTACCAATAGAATTAAATTAATCTCAGCGTTAGAATATGTGTAAACAACTAAATTAAAAAATTTTATTACCGCACATTTATTGATTAGCATTTATGAAAGTTCCAAGTTTATGTTTATTATGAATTTAGTCAAATAGAAGTTGAATACTTCGTAACAAATTTAATCATATTTATCGAATGTATGTTAAGAAAATAAAAGAAATGTAAGAAATGAAAGACGATCAAGGAAAAACTACTGTATTCTTTAGAAACCATCGTATTGAAAATGCCATCACCTTTATCTGGCACTGTTTCGGTTTTTTCTTCTGGTATTTGCATAATGACTGACTAAATTGCCATCACTTCTTTCAATAGAAAGAAGACATAACATAATGAATTGTAGCATTCTCAAAAATTTACGCCATTTAAGACATGACTATTTGCACTGAATTCAAAATGAATTCAAAATAATATCTTATGTATTTAATTTCTTAATGAAAAATCTTATCTTTTAATTGAAATTATTTTTGCATTTAAGTTTACTTAATTCGCTTTATTCACCGTCTACTTAGAACATCATTTAATTTATAATAATTTGATAGTTATTATCGAGACAGAGTGGGTAGATATAGACATAAAGTTATATATATATATATATATATATATATATATATATATATAATAACCAACAATTCCAATAACCAACAATTACTATTCTTAAAAGAGTGCTCAATACAAAGTAGAGCAGATATAATTATTTATTTAATAAAAAAAATTATAACATATATATGGTATAAAATCACTACAAAAATAGCCATTTTGTTTCAACACCTTCGGTTTCTTATCAAGTGATGATGTTGAATGTAAAATAAATGGTTTTAAAAGTTCTCCGCGGCTGTGAACAATACATCAAACATTTGTACAGCACAATCCAATTCACAATGGAATATTTCCTCACTAGCCTTCCATTTCTGGATGTACTAGTACCTCTAGACAGCAACCACATCTCCACAACATTATATACATATTGCCATTGCCACCTAAATTTTAACCGCCGCCAACCTACCATCCTAAAAAATCAATTATCGCTAACCAATGTATATGCACTTGTTCTGAAAATGGTGGTAACACAAAGCACGTAGGAAACTATTCAATTATTTTCTCTACAGCATTTATTAAAAAAAAGCACTAAGGCCTCCAAACAAAATCTAAATAATCTTATAACCTTTGAAACAAAAAAAAATCCTTAACTTCCGTGCTTTTTGATTTCAATTACAATATTCACATATTTTACCATCTCATACTAAAAGATTTCCGTGTATAGAAAATTCAATCACACAATTGAAAAGGTATTTAGCGCGAATCAACTCAACGCCATAGATCAACTCCTTAATAGACACATCCTCCTAACACCATCTTGTATATATAAATCCTCATTTCACCAACGGAATGACACATACAATAAATCCCGATGCCATGTTTGTAATTATGTCACCACTCATAGTATTTTAAACACCCCACCCTGCACACGCAGAATAACCAAATATCTGACTTGCAACAGTTCAAATATCATATATTTACTCGTTTTGCAATAAATGCAAAAATAAAAAATAATTTATGACAGCGAAATAGGCAGGGAATTCCATCTTCCTTTCAATAGCTAAAAAAACCCCAAAAGAACATCATGGACAACAATATTTTTTCGCTGTAGCTGTACATTTCATCAAACCGGACCACAGCATTTATAATGTCAGATGCGTGCTTTTACTGTATTCGTTTAAGTGCGAAATAGAACGAAGGCGAAAATCCGAGTAATAGAATAGATGAAAAAAAAAAGGGAAAGAAAAAAGGACAACAACAAATTTCCCGGAAAAGTGAGTCCCATTTCACTGTTTATTCTCCTGACTTTGACAGATGACACAGGCGTAACCCAAAATTCCGACGTTAAAATCTTTAAAAGGGGTCATCTATTAAAATTAACATTATTTATATGTATATATTGGTCTGTGGCCGTGTGAGTTCTTGAATGTGTTAGGTGCATTTTCTACCTTATCAAAAGAGCATATTTTATACAGATGGGTTGTTTACCATTGTTGTCAAGTGTTCTAGCGATTGCGTAAAAGAATTGTACAAGTTCATATTATATATTATATTAAAGAAACTGTTAAATTGAATCTGGTTTTGTAGATATTTTTTTATACCTTCTTATTTCTGACGGAATTCCAGAAGACTGTTTACAGAGACGCAGGATTCCGAAGAACCCCTCTGCGGAATCAATGATATATTTTTGTTTTCTCTGAAGTTTCTCTGGATTATTCCGGTAGAACTATTTTGGTTACATCCAGTCAGGATTCATGCATTGCTCTAGCAATGATGAAAGCAGTGATAACGGCAAACAAATTTGCGTAAACGGATGCATCTATCATTCAAGCAATAAATATAAAAATACTTACATTTTCTGGCGCTGCCGTTTCTGCAATTACACACACGCACATGCCACACAATAAACGCAACTCCAGTTAGAATTAACACACATGCACACCAAAGCAAAACACACAGACACGCACAAAGTCACACACACACACACACAAATATATATATATATATATATATATATATATATATATATATTTGTGTGTGTGTGTGTATATATATATATATATCATTACCGTGTATATATATATATATATATATATATATGATTTTGCCTGATGATCGCAAAACCGTGAAACACAGGGTCACAAACTCATATCCAAACAATAGCATATGTCAGCTCGCTGATATTGAGCAGTTTCCTATAAGTATAAGTATATTATAATATAATATACGTATGTCTGTGTTTGTGTGTGTACGCGCGCGTATGCGTACGTGTGTGCTCGCATATTAAATTAAAAAATTTGTGCCTGTCCCTAACGGAGTAATGAAAGAAAAAAAACGGCTATTCATTACAATTGTAAATATTTAATTTACAGATTAACCCCTTGAAAAGGGGACATATTACCACAAAACTTCGAAATTTCCACATGAGGAATTCTTTTGTTCATATATAAAAAAAAAATATTGTGTATACATATGTATTTTCCCGACCAATGAAAAAGAAACAAAATAATATTCAAAATATCGCTCAGCTCCATCTTCCTTAAATATCTACATTAATTAGCGAAATATCCGAACTTTCTAATGATTTTCCTGCTTGATATATATTTGAAATTTTTATCCGGTTTTAATCCATATTTTTAATTAAAAAATCTAGATATACGGTATTTGACGGCACATATGATTCACGGGTGTATAAAATACACCCCAATTTCAGTAGGGTAAATAAAGAAAAATTAATGATTACAAAAATTAGTAAAATTATTAATGAAAGGTACAACCTAGGCTATATTTATGTGGTATTATTTTGGTTAAACAAGCCATGATTACAATTAAACAAAAAATAACAGGAAAAAACAACACGAGTCTATAAAAACTTTATTATATCTATAGGCAATAAAACAAAATAAAAATCAAGCAATTATTACAGTTGAGCATAACAGTACAGATACCATTATAATTCAGTCAAAACTTTTCCTTTATATGATCTCTACACCCTACATCTTGTAAATATCTTAGTGGAATGGATATTTTCTTGACTCCCCCCCACTGAGACAGGTTGTGACACAAGGTCAGTTTTTAACGTGGGGACCCGAGTGTTTTCACTCGGGCCGCTGCTCTAAGCTGGTCATAACTTGTCCATGCTGGTCAGAGCTGATCTAAGCTAGTCATAGCTGGTCTTGGATTCTCATAGCTGGTCCAAGATGGTCAGAGACGGTCCAAGTTAGTCGTAGCCGTGATACCACCAGCACAGGGACGGAGCCCAGGGGCAGGTATGTATGATCATAGTGGAATGATTAGAATATAAAAATTCTCATTGTATTTATAGCAATGCAACCGGAAGTTATCGCAACAAAAATATCACTGAAACAAATATATTTTACAAATATGTAATTTGAATGTATTGCATATAATTTTAGTGAAACAAAGTACTAATATTAAACGTGATGAAATTAATATAATGAATATTATCAATGATAACAATTTTAATCTGCATAATAGCCTTTTACATAAGGGCAATAGTTATATGAAAGTTACAGTAAAGTCTAAGCTAATAAGCGTTTCCAGGTAGCTAATTAGAGCTGACTATCGCGAATTATAAACCTACATATGGCATATATTAGGTTGGTGCAAAAAATGTCGTTTTCTCACATAGTAACACATGTGAGAAAACGACATTATTTTTGCACCAACCTACTAAGAAGCAGGGGAATTTTAAAATATATTTCTAGTAAAAAAAAAGGGGTGTCTTATATGCCGTTAAATACGGTAATTATAGATTTACTTAGACATGTACATTCATTGACGTCATCCATTCATGATTATATATTTATTTTAATTAACGCACGCTAAACAAATACAGAAGCATTCAAAAAACATACTTTCAAATATCCCAATCGAATTGTATTACTGAAAACGCCAAAAGCTTACATTTTTTCCAATGTTATGTCGGCTTCTCTTCTATTGCCCTTTTTAGATAAATGAAACCCATTAGAACCGAGGTTTTGCCAAAATGTAAAATTATGTTCGGATATTTGATGCGAGTGTGTGATGATTACGTTGAATTCACGGAAAATAGATTAACCTGAAACAGTATATTCCCTTTCAGAAATATAGAAAAAAATAATGTGAAAAAAATGCTACTAAACCAATAAAATACGCAAATACTGTGTAGCTTTTACGTTATCTTATTGGCATTAATATCACCAGAGGGAAACATTTCGAGATAAAAGCAATGGAAATTAGAAGAAGAAAGATATGGAGACACACTGCTGTTTTATTATTGGTGTCTACGAGAACCAAAAGAACGCATAACACAATATTATATGCCAGAAACATCTTGTAACATAGTCCACCGACAGTGTTCAGAGGATCATACTGCCTTTTCCATACTCGAGAATTACCCTCAGTTTGAAAGCGTTTGAGTCATGTCAAGTCGACCAGAAGACATGATACTACACTTCAGACAAATAGCAATGTACACAGGCCAAGTTAATGCGAAGGATTGTTTTTTTGTTTTTTGTTTTTTTCTTACTGCTTATCAGCATTTTGCTTTATCTAAAGGCGAAACATATTGCGTTATGTGAATATTGTCTTTTTTTTCTGCGACCAAAATATTCTATTAAAATATCTTGGGAGATAAAAATGAGATTCCAGGGAAAATAGTTACTATTTACCGCACAGTCGGGATAAGAGATACCTGGACACTTTTCCCAACGTTGTTTGTGTGGAAGTGAATGCAACGAACTTGACTGGGATTCGCCCCCTACTCCCTGATTCTTTGTTCCAGACTGCTATAAATTAAACTACACTACACGCACATCCACGCCAGGCGTATTAATTGATGCTGCTATGCTAGTAATCTTATTTTTGTTGAACTATGAAATCCTATGGAATGATATATATATATTGTACAGTCCGTTGACCAATGGGTTGAGCGAAATCCGTGCTGATTGTTATTTTCCCACCGATTTCACCTTAAAAAACGCGATAAAGCCACTAAGATGCGAGTGAATGGGAAAAAAAACTGTTAGGCGCGCGGAGATATTAAAAAAATCAGGATTCCAAGAGACAGATGATGACAATTGAATTTGCTGAGACATTTTAAAAGGTCGTAGCAGACAAAATAGCAAGAAGCCTTAAGAGATTTCAACAAGTGAGAAATGCGCGGGAAGAAAGTATTAGGATGGAACTTACGCTTAGATCAACCTATTTAAACAGAGTAATTATGGGGCATATCTCCCAATCTAGTATTTTAATTCGTGAAGTAGAGATACAAAGAGTAAAGCTTGCCAGGATATTTACGATGAAATATTTATAGTGTAGGCTCAGGGAAGATACATGACAGCAGTGAGAACGTGACTGAAGCCGAGATTGCATGTCAAGATCGAACGGCATTGTGGATTCTTGTTTGAACATTATCAAGAATATCATGGTACACAGCAGAAGCAGCAGAACAGATGCGGTTGCAAGATTCAATGCAAGGATGAACGATCGACTTATAAATGCGTAATGTATATTATTTCGAGAAAAGAATTGTTTAGCATGACACAGTTACCAGACTTATGTAACATCAGATTTATCAAACGGTTCAATATAATTATTCCACTTTCTGTCAGGGGGGAAACTTTGCACTGAGAAATCGCGTTTATCTACTGTCCTTAAGAAAAGCATCAGTCATATTGAAGGAAGGCAAAAATAATTACTTATACGATTGAAGGTGATCAGTTTTCTTTTAAATGCGTTGGAATTAAATGCCATTTTTTGACCCAGTGGCCAGCAGATTGAAGGTTCTCTCTCTCCCTCTCTGTCTCTCTGTCTCTCTGTCTGTCTCTCTCTCTCTCTCTCTCTCTCTCTCTCTCTATATATATATATATATATATATATATATATATATATCACTATTGGAGAAATAACAAAAATAAACATAGAAATATACACTACTAATTAATGACTAGGACATAGACAGATACACTAATAAATGACTGGAAGGTTCCAGCATCATTTCATCAGTTGGCTATGTATTACTTGTACGTGCTGCATATTTAGGCGGAGAGGATCTCTTTGTTTCTTTTATGGTTTAATGTTTATGATTATTTAATTTTTGGACTTTGTGTTTATTTATTATTTGTAAAATCTACAAATTGTGTTATTTGATAGAAAGCTTAGAATTTAAATTATTTAGATTAATGGGGCTATAGATATCATAAAATGTATTTATTTCGTGTGATCTTTTAAAAGTGGGTGTATCAGAGATTTCTGGAAGGTTTATATTCCTATTTCCTCAGTAGGCAAAAAATTTCCACGATTTTAAGTTCTTGTTGTGAACTAGTTCTAGTTTTTCGAATTCATTTTTCTGTTTTTTTTGGGGGTTTTTTTTGTGTGTGTGTATTTGTGTGTGTGTGTATCTGTCTGTTCCGTTGTGTTTTGAGTTCGTTGGGCTATTTGAATATTTTTTTTCGTTCGAGCAGTTATTTTGTTTGCAAAGAATTGTTATTGTAGTATTTTTTTTTAGGTCTTCGATCTAAGAGTAGCTTTGTATATTAAGTTGGTTTGTAGTAATTACGATTTAGAGGGCATTCGAGCGATCTTGTATATACAGAAGTGGTTGCGGGTCATTTTGCTATAAAGGTAAAATTTCTGTTATATTTTGTAATGATTTGTACAATTTTCTTAATATTGCTGCATTTATGTTGAACATTTTATATAATTTGTGAAATGTTTCTCCATCAATATTTATTTCATATTTCTATTATATGCTGTGTAGAATTCTGATTCTGTATTTGTTAGAGTTTCTCTTCTGTCAGTCATAAATTTAAGTCTTGCAGGAAAATTTTTTTTTCTAGTATCATTTCCTCATCTCTTTCCTCTCGTAGAAAATGAAGGCGATTTGACAGCCTAATTTATGCAAGTGGCATTTTTTAGATGACATATTCATTCTTCGCTAATCTGCCCTGCGTCATTTGAATCTGGAATAAATTATCTTCCTTTACAACGACTCCTTGTATCTCATAAATGGTGCCTCGTTTCGTCGTAGGACAGAGACTTATACCCAGAATACGAATAGTTTTATTGTTTTCTAAGTGGACAGTTGCTCACGGTTACGTATTTTGTAGCATATTTTAAAGCCAGTACTTGAGATAGAATCATTTTTAGAGTTGAAGTCGATCGAGTAAACATTTAGAATACTGGAATAGTTTCGCTTATGAAATCTTCGGGTACACATATGTGCAACTGCATAGTACTATGCACCTTATAACACTGAAGACTCAACTATAGCTATGTTCTTTATATATATATATATATATATATATATATATATATATATATATATATATATATATATATATATATATATATATAAACATTAAGAATTCTGCCAATTGGCCAATCTTTTTATGAATATTTTAGATAAAGAAAGTTTTGTAGTGATTTTTATAGAGAATTTCATATAAGTACCTTTCTGTACAAAGATTTATCCCACCCTGTGCTGCATTTGCACTAACGTTCGCCAACTTTGTTGTAGTTTCATGATTCCTTACTCTCAGAATTTGGTATCTTTCTAGGCAAGGAACAATTCAGAGTGTTTTTCTTTCCGAAAGACATTTAAAATCCTTGCAAAATAGAACAAAAAAAAGTTAGAGGAAAATTAAAAATCCAATAAAATTTAGAATCATAGACAGCGTGGGTTATATTTGAGAAAAATTATTTCCATAAATAGGGTGCGATGATAGACATTTTTTTACTAGATTTATATAATTCTATAAGATAACCACAGACTAGGAAGTATACATTGTACATCAGACTTGCTACGCAAGATTAACAGTCTACTAGACTAAATTATTGCTATTCCCAGTGATGCGAAACCAATGATGTGTCTACATTTTAAAGAAATACAAGGCACAGAAGTTACAGAAAATATGCCTTTGTACTAATTCATAGTCAGACTAACGTTTACACGTTTCAATTTCATTTTATACATTTGTATGTTGTCCGCTGATGTATCAGGCTTGTCTTGTTTATCTCTACTGTTTAATTTGATCGATTTACTTTTTATTTTTCTATTATTCTTTTGAATGTCTGCTCGGGGAAATCTTGGTTAAAACGCAAAGTCCAATGCAGTCAGGATAATAAACATCACCGAAGGAAACACCCAATTCCTGCTAGAAATAAATTAGGCGTGAGGGCGGCTGCGATTTTTGGCTCCCACTTGAAGCCCCGAGATTGGATAGCGGTTATTTTCATTGGCAGTCTTAGAAAGAGAAACGTATGCTGCACTCTCTTTTTAGGTTGCCTGCGTTCTGGAACGGATGAAAATCTGTCCGTCTGCAGCAGCAATCTTTTCTCGTAGATTTGAGCATCGTATGCCTACACACCTCATAAACATTGAAACGGATAGATACTCATGTTCAAAGTAAGCCAATTTGCTTTCACACGCTACCGTAACATACCAGAATAATAGTAGCAATCTTAACACTAGATGATTACAATACTTAGTGTGGCACGATGCCAAATGTGAACAAAAGACCGGTAAGAAGATTATGTTACGCCAACCTCGAAATAGATTTGTCTGCTTATAGGATAAGCAAATAAAAATATGAGCATACGCCACAGGCTTTGCTAAGAAAAACATCACTTTCCCAGCTTTGTAAATTCAGAACCGAATTTGTATTTTTTATGTCCACTTTCGCGTATATAACCGTGGGAATAAATGAATCTATTATATTTTTGCCCAGCCACTAACTATATCAAATCTACAATCGAAAAGATTTTATCTAAACACATCTTCTACACAGATTTCTGATCTTTCTTCCCTACTGCATGACTTGAGTCATTTTTTGTACGATTTGGTGCCTAATTTTAAAAGAAAATTCAGTCTTAAAATTATTTTTTCTTTATTTTTTCTCTCGATAGCACTGCTTTGGACGTTATCATTCTGGCTTCTTTTAATATGATCCATTTAATGTGCTCTATTTTAATTTCAAGACCTAGTTCCAAATATATTTTGTTCTTAACAGCAACTCCATATTTTCGTTTATAAATTCCGTATAGCAGACACGGAAAGTAAACTAAAAAAGCTGCTAGAGAAGATATTGAAGGAAAGCAAGAAGAAAGGACTAAGTATAAACTCCAAAAAGACAGAATGCATAGTTATCTGCAAAAGGGTGAGCCCAAAATGCAAATTACAAATCCGGGATGCTAAAATCATACAAGTACAAAAATGTAAATATCTGGGAAGTGTTCTAACAGAGGACGGAATATGCTGTACTAAGATGCGAAGACGTATTGGTATGGACAAAGATGTCTTCATAAAGCTAAATAGAGTATTAAGAGACAGAAATATTTCTTTAAAAACAGAGAAAAGTGGAGTGAATTGTTATGTGATATATGTCCTCCAATATAGCAGTGAATGCTGAAAAATCTTCTGAAAGGTGATGAAGAGACAGGAAGTAACAGAAATGTGGTTCTACAGAAAGATGATGAGGATACCATGGACCGATTATGTAAGAAACGACGAGGTTTTAGAGAAAATGGAAACAAAAAGTAAACTTGTACTTAATATCAGGAAGAGGAAATTTTGGGAGGACGTAATGAGGGAGAAGGGCTTGGAAAATATGATACTCCCATGACAGACTAAGGGAAATAGGGACAGAGGAAAACAGTGCGTAACATACTTGATGAGCTTATGTATGAATGCTAGAATATAGTTATGGAGAAACTTATTAAGAGCTACAAGGGACATGAAGATGTGGTGGCCCATGACTGTCTATATCTTGAAAAAACACGGCACATAAAGGAAGAAGATATGCCAGTTTCGGTATTGTCTTAACCTTCCTTATTTTTTATATAGCTTGCAACTGACACTATAAATGTCAGAATGCTTATGTACTTCTAAATTATTTGTAAATCTTGAAGGATATTTTCGATTATGTCCATGCCAATCGACGTCTTGGTTAGTCGAACCAAGTATTGATTATTATTTAGTCATTTATTGTTAAACAATGAATACACGTTACTCTGCATTCATTACCTGACCCAAAACGATACTCATAAAATATTTCTTTATATTACTCATTCTTCAATATCTGTCTATATTTCTGGGATGAGTTATTATGTACACTATTTACATTATTCGGACTATTGTTCTCATAGATGTCTCCATATTTATCACAACGACACATGGCACAGTTGATAAATGCTTTGGTTAGATCCAAAGAGTGTGGGTTCAATACCCGGTTAAGGCAGTGAATATCTTGGAAAAGAGAATTAACAGGTGATAACTGACATCCATTAAACATGGCACGTGGGACTAGAAAATTTTACGCCAGCGAGCGAAATAATTCAGTTCGACATTCATACCACCTGAAGAAGCTCGGGGCGTACGGCGGCCGAAACGTTTTAATAAATATGGCGAGAAAGATGAAGACAGTAGTCCGAATAATGTAAATATTGTATTATTCATTCTTCTTAAGTATTTAGATCCAACATGATAATACTAATCTACAGTATCTTATTTTCGTATTTGCTATTGTCTAGTATTTTTTTAAACTTATCTTTTTCTTCGATGCGTTCTGTCTTGGGTGCATATGCCACTATCAAGTCCATGATGAACGTCTTCCGTTTTAAGTTCGCCACAACACCGACAGCTGCCTTATATCCTCTTACAATTATCTTATATTAATGAGACTTCAGATTCATTTCGTTTTATATAATAGGTTACTCGTTTTTTTTTTTCAGTATACCCCGTGAGTTATAAATTTTTAAAAAAATTAAAAAAATTTCTTTATTCATTACTGGCCGAATTACCCGCGCCTTGCTGCGTGTCATACTTCTTTTGTAAGAAAATGACGATTGATTTTAAACCATTGTTATTTGTAGAGTAAAATTATGCATTTCAATATTATCCAATGATCTTGCCAATGTGACCTCCATCTTCTGGCTTTCTCCTTCTATATTTTGGATAGGGGTCACTCCTTTGTTCAAAATTGAATTTAATTTAAATCAAAGGAAAACAAAATTATTGTGGCTCGCCGGGGGACCCCTTTCATCAAAATGGTATTGCCGACGTGACCTCCATCTTCTGGATTTCTCCTACTTTATTTTGGATAGGCGTCGTGCCCTTCTTCAAATTTAATTTAAATCAAAGGAGAAAAATTGTCAGTGATTGGGGGTGCTCTTCTGGCGACCTTTGATCAAAATGAAATATACTTATCTAAATACCCTAGGAGTTCTTCCCTTGTTTAAATTTAAATTTAATTAATACAAAAGGCGTTTTATCTTCTTTCAGTCAATGGTTACTTTATACATATTTAGGCTTTTCCAAGTTTAGGATCTTTTTCTGACAGTCGCATTAATCATTATGTAATGTCACAGGGGTTATCATATAGAATTTAATAAAAACACTTGTGGAGATTAAAAATTCTTATAATTAGGTGGACGAAAATGGAAGAAAATATAATTGTGTGTTGGTGTTTAAATCTTGAGATACTGATGTTTTCTTCACCGGATAAACTTGAAGAGCGGTATTGATTCATTGATTTTCTTTATCGTTTATATTCCCCATTGTCACCAACCAGACTCGTATGGTATCCATGGTCCAACTACTGAGTTTTGCACACAAGTCGACTGGGTAAGTTGCAAGAATGACATTTTCTTTCGTGTATTTCCATATCAAACTAGAATAGACTGTCTGGTATGTCTCGGCGTTGCGTAACAGAATTTTCTGTATTTATTTTCATTAGGGTGGACCCAAGCAAAGAAGTAAGTTATACAGAATATGCATTACTCGCTGAATCATACCAAGCAGGCGGATAGGAAAAATTAACCTACGAAAGTTAGGTGGGAAACTCCTCTTGGTTGATATTCGATCTGAATTTTCACATGTTGAAATGCGGTCTGCGGAAATCAAAAACGCAAAAGAAGCAAGCGAACTCCTTGGGTCGCATTCTTGGAAGGGTGTGGTATTCCAAAGAATAGAAGTACAATGTTGTAGGTGGTGTCTGCCTTTTAAATCAGGAATCAACCAACAGAGGACGATTGTTTGGCAGTTTGACTTTTAAGCTCAACTGGCTGTTTACGTAACCCGTGATATTACGGGTCGGATGTGTTAGAATCTCGTTCACTTTAACGATTACATATATAATACTTGTTTGGAAATGATACAGTCATGTTAGATTAAACAGGAAAACGCCTGGCTATGGCAGTCTAGTTTTAACTATTTTAAAAGTAATAACTCTTTTCTTTCTTTTTTCTATCAAAAACGGTTAGTGTCCTTTCGACACATTGTCGATTATGACTCTGCTCTATTCCCTCTCCAGGTAGTGGATTTCAAGTGACGTGTGATTTAAGCTTTTCCTATAAGATTAAGTAGAAACATAGGACAATACAAGTGTAGTTCTAAGGAAAGATGATGAGAATGCGGTGTTTACTCTTTCCCCCACCAGAACGAGATGTGACACAAGGTCGGTTTAAAATGGGGACGCCAACGCGTACACTCGGGCAAGGGACAAAAATTCCGAGCAGACCCCGCAACCGTCGGTTGCGCTGGCCTCGGTGCGAGCACCGATTCCTGCGTCTGCTACAATGGGAGGGCGCGACCTTGGGCAGCTGTTCCCCAGAGCTTGGTACCTCTTCAGTATTATTTTCTCCAAAGAGGGATTTATATGCTGATGAGATAATGAGAATGCGATGAATGGAACATGTGAGACACGAGAATGTTTTAAGGAAAAGGGAAATAAACGGACTATAACAACGTTGTGTCCTCCGGCCTTCATCAGTCTTTAAACTTAACCGGATGAGTGATGATGTACATTTTTGTCACGCTTGACTGCTCCCCTGCTTTTCTCTTTCGATACTACTGCCGCTACTACTGTTGAAGAGCTGCTGCCATTTGGATTTCTGTCTTTTTTAGCGATTCCCATAACATTTGATTTTCATGCTAGGTTTACCAACGAGGTCCTCAGAGTCTGATGGCTTGAGCCGTCTAACTTTGCAGTATTCTTTTTTGTCCATTATTGTGAGTTCAATTCTTGGGCCTGGCAGTGTGAGCAAAGAGACTTTACATATGTTGACACCTGCAGGAACCGTATTGAAGAAAAACATGCAGAAGAAAACAGTGAGTAAGTTGGACAAATGGATGGCAGACAGAAACTTGGATTAATATTAAAACGACCATTATTGCTAAGTGTTAGAGAGTAAGTTGAGGAGGTCTATGTGCTGACGGAACAAGCCACATAATAGAATCGTTTAATTAATTACATTTTAATGCTTTACCCTTAAATGTGTCATTTTTTAAATAATAATAAAATAGAAGTCATTTCTCTTGTGTTGCTTCATATTAAAAAAAATAATTGTGCTATGCTAGTTATAAAATTGGCAAATATATGTAATCAGTTTATATAAATATTATATTCTCAGAGATTTTTATGGGAAAAATATTACTCCTCATCTAATTAATTCTAAGCTTGTTTTTCCTTTTTATGTCACAATATTTTAGCGAGTAACATCTTTTTATACTAGGAAGTTAATGCAACGACGTATAAGAAGGAAACAAAATGTTCATGTTATTGACTTTACATTTAAAAGGTGAAGATTTTAGCAGTCGAAGAATCATCCTCCTTAATTAATGTCTGTTACTCAAAGTGGCATGGCGGTTGTCAGAATGAAATTTTAAATGGAATTAACTTACCGAGTCTTTTCTATTGAGAAACGAAAGGCTAGTAACGTTTGCTCTGTGAGAAAGTGGTTGCTGCAAAATATTTAATCACGCAGAAGGTCCTGTAATCTGATTTTCTTGTTTTTTCTCATATTCCATGTGTTCTTCTAAATGAATACGTTGCTGTCAAGGAGTCACTTATTCAATCTCTTGACCCGTTAATGATTTACAGTTGTCCCTCTGCAATATCCCAGACTATTCTTAATACACTGGTTAAAAGAAGTTTATTTTAGGCTACTGTGTTTTATATATGGGTGTATGTTGATCAATATCAACCTTAAAAATATGAAGTGATCCAGCAAAAATAAATCTAAATTTAGATTATTGTCCTCATCTTGTCGCTAGAACAATGTTTTGGTCGTTGTGCGCTCCGGCAAGTAGTTTAAGTTTAACGCTCCAAGTTCAAAAGGGAAAACTGTCCGATGCGACAAGATTCTAGAGCAGGATTGTTCAACATATTTATTTGGAGGATCAATTTCAAAAATTTAAGTGATAAAGAGGGCTGGTCATCTCCAAAAATATGCTCTTCTTCAACAGTATATTATATTTCTCACGAACAAAAACTGATTCTAATAATTTGTATAGATGTATTTTCATATTTTTATTAAATAAATAAGAATTAGAAAATAATTTGATTTATTTGACACTTTCTATTTTTTGTCTTTGGATAACTTTTCAATGCCAGCATTTAGAAAAGTAGTGACAACACGTAGCTGACTAGCCTAATTGTCACCAGTAACCTGACTTTGAGATTTGGCTTTTGTAAGGTTCATCCTGTTCATAGCAGTATGTGCTTTCAAAAAGAGAGATCATTTTAATGGCATGTTGTGTCAAATTTGAATATTTCCACCTACGTACTTTGAATAAAATGTCATCAAATCATTTTGACTGTATGCTCTCTTCAGGTCTAATTCTGATTGAAAATCAATAAACTCCATTTGATAGCAATTAGCACTGTTTTCAGCTGCCGTGTCAAATGTCTGAGCAAACAATTTTAACTCCTTTTTATATTTTCTGAAATCCACAAACCTGAGAACGAAATCTTCTCTCAGGTTTTCGAATACTTATAACATATTTGTACAAGAGAGGCCAGGGACCACAGCTTGTCTTGCTTCCAAACAAGGAAAAACGCATACAGACAGAGAATCTTTGTACTGGGAATTATTGTCCAATGATATGATACCTGATTTGATATGACAGCTGTTTATTACACTGGTCAACACGAATTTTGTTGCCAAGAAATAAAACAAGTTCTTTAGATAATATGATGGTGCTGATTCCGAATATGACATGAGTTTTTCATGACTACCTACCATTTTTGTTGTACTGAATTTGCTCATTTTTGGAAAAAAAAAGGTCAACTTACGATATTGGCTGATCGCAAAATTTAGTTAATAAAGGTCGTAAAAACACATTAATTTTCAGGTAGGCGCAACAGTTTATGTCAGCCACCTGAAATAAACTATTTTTATAAGAATAAAGTGTTTTTGAGTCAAAGATTTAAAAATAGAAGTACCGGATATTCCCAATTTATCGCCAAAATTCAAATTAACTGATAAACTTTATCATTAATAAACTTAACTCATAATTAAGGTGACAAAAAATGAACCCTAAAACCTGTTTGATATTCATAAATTTATCCCTGTGACACTATTTAGGGTTGCGTGAAAAAAAAAGGGAAAAGGCGAGAATTAATTTAGGTAATAAGAAGCCATCACGAAAAGACACTGAGCGATGTTATTTTTTCTAACAAAGAAATGTGGTAAAGATTTTATTTTCATTAGCGAAGAAAGTAAGATACCGGATTTAATTTGATTTATGCTACGACGCGGCGAAAGAAGATAGCAATCTGCCGATGGCAATAATGAAAATTTGAGGTTGGTCAAGTGGCCTACAAGGCAGAGTGCTAAGAGATAAAAATTAATTGGGTCTCGCTCTGACCGAGAAAAATGTCCGCTGGACCACTCACAAAGTACAAAGAAGGAAACATTAAACCATTATCTATCTGCGGAGGTATCATTTGAGAAGAGCACCTGCTTTGTGTCAGAGCTGGACATGATAGAAAAAATATTTTATCGGAACGAATAATTGGCGACAGGGTGCGGAAGATCATTGACCAGCCTCAGTGCTTGTTTGGCGAAGGTCGCGTTGACAAGTTCCAAACGGCGTTCTGGAACTCGTCAACGTCAAGATAAGAGTCGTAAGGGTTTGTCGTCGGGAAGAATAAAAGAAAGAAAAGAAAAAAAAAAGAGAAAATAACTTTTTTTCCTTTGAGCGATAATTGCAAACACCCACGCTGCTGAGCGTTCATTGGTTGAAGGGTGGCGTGAACGGTAGGCGAAGGTAAACCATGAAGAAGGAGAGGAGGTCTGTTGACGCCCCCCTGAAGCGATTGGTGTGAGATGCCACTGTGAGAGAGAGGGGAACCTGTTGACGCCTCTGAAGGGATTGGCATGAGATACCAATATGAGAAAGGAAGAATTTGGGAGGACGATTCCCTTAAACTAGAAATTAAGGACATCCAAAAATGGAAAGTAATAAATTTTCCTGACCGAAAACAAAGGAAATCCTTGATGCGGATTTAGAATTAACAAGGAACCCCGACAGGCCCACCCCGGTTTTGGTCAGCGTCCATATAAGCAGAGTCGCAGCGAGTGGACGGCATTTGGCGTTGAAGACAGGCAAGAGTTGAGACGGAGAGAATTTAGTTGCATTTGAGCTGTGAGCGCTGATACCCGCCTCGCAGGAACTTGACTGAAAGATCCACGCAATCACGACCTCATCTTCTAAACAAGAACAATTTATTTTTGAAGAACGACTTAGACTCACACCATCAAAACAAGTTTTACGAAAATCACCTGAAGATACACCAAAACAAAACAGTTATCAAAAAACAACTTAATATATTAAGACTCGCCTAACAAACGCAAAGTGCCACGTATCCATGTTAGCGGTTTGGGAGAAAGACGCGGTCCTGTATTCAGCAACCAGATATAAAATATTGTTATCCTTTTTTAACCCATTTGAACTTTTCGAATTGTTATCTTATTTTCTTTTACATATACTTGTGCGCTATTACCCTTGTTCGGACTCAGCTTGCATTACGACCCGGCGACTGATTGATTTCGTCTACCTAAGACCAAATCACAACGTGGGTAGGTTAGACTAGAAATCAAAACAGTTACTTCGGTAACCAGACGTTGGAGGCGAGCTGAAAACGACAAGGCTGATACTGAATCTTACCAGATTCTCATCCGAATCAGCAAAAGGTTAGAACGTCACATTTGGTGCCGCGACCAATACCAAGTCACATTGGTCGTCACAGGACAGGATAGCACGACGACGCGGAGACAGACAGGGTGACGTCACATCCCTGTTGAGGGGTTCACCCATTTTTATACAAATGCACTCACCCAGTGTGTACTGCCAGTGAATACCCGGGGAGCCAGACCGAGGAGCCGAGTCCAGAGTGACAGAGTAAAAGGTTGTAGGTAACCGGAAGAGTGAGGGTGAGGTAACAGCGTTGTAGGAGTCACAGTGAGCGAGCACGTAGACTCAGTAAGAAGTCATACAGCGATACTTCAATACCAAACACTGTATATATAGATTTTGCTACTAACACGTATTCCTGGAACTACTAACCTGTTTTACCAGTTTGTATTATTACGTTAATACATTATTTTTCTATATTCATCCTTAATGGCGTTTGTTACTTATTGGTACCGGATTTTATCCCGGAATCGACAACAATCCTATCACTTGTTATCCCTTCACCAGGGAACGAAACCATGAACACTGCGGTCATTTTCATATTCCGCGCCCTCAGATGAGCTAAAAAAAGATGTTTGGTGTCTCGACATCATTTCATTTTATTTTTGTTGAATATTGTTATTATTTCAAATATCCTAACATTCTACGTGTGTCTTTATTTGACCCATATTTTTCCGCCACCATTAATTAGTTGTTAAATTAATAGCTTATATTCACTCATTGCCTCACCCTAAAGGTCGGTGAAAACTAGGCTACCAATACAAAATGTTGTAGCATTCAAGCTAGGTATCGTTTCCCTATCACTGAAACCAATGGCGCTAAAGTCTAGAGGAGCTGGTACAATCACCGACACAAAAAAATAATGAAATGTAATACAGTCCTTTACTTTTGAACATTAATACAAACAAAACAAGGAAGACAGCGAAGATGAAAAAGGATGAAGGTGTTTACAAAAAAGGCTCGAAATCGAGACCTTGTTCTTTGTACCACTCCACCGTTTGGTCTCTACAGTCGACCTCGCGATTATTTTCAATAACATCAGGCATCAGGACATTGATCGATTTTGATTTATACTGTATCAAATAGTACATCAATTAATACTTGTAATAGTTTTTCAATGTGACCACGTTGAGCAGATTTTCTCTCAAGAAAGCACACAAACTCCAAAAAATATGTTCACATGTGAACTTGAACTGATGACGTCAATCACGTATTTAACAATTCGACATTAGTAAAACTTCTCCGAAAGTCAAAATCGGTTGTAAATTATTTACTCTGGTAAGCAGAAGAATAGACGATGGCAGGCCACACTGAAAGGCTTTGCGGGCTACATTATTGGATTAAAGCGTTGGTTCCTGAATTTAGTGACAGAGAAATTGAGTTCAGTCTCTGGGCCGAGTAGTGTGTGCCCTTGGACTAAGCGGAAGCGCATGAGCAATAAATTGGAAATACTAAAAATAAGAAATAGGCGAGATATACCTAGATAGGGTCAGTGGACACAAGAAGAGGCTACCCTCATAGATTACATAAAGGGCTAAGATTAAAATTCCCTGTAGGTTATCCGATCAATATATACCTGATGGAGGCTTCGTCGATTTTGTTTAGCAACATATCAACATCTCTTTGGTTTATTTAATGCCAAAATATTCTGTACGCAATTTTATGATTTAAACTATCGTTATTTTGAACCTGTTATACTTTCAAAGAAAAGGCAAGTATTTTAAGTATATATTTTGTCGATCATAGAATGTATTGTTGCTAATTTTACTATACAAATGGATTTTTAAATTGTGTAGTGTTGTGTTGATTGTTATTTTGCTATAAAGTCTACGGTTGCTCATCTTATTTTAAAAAAGGTACTGTTGATTTTTTTAGAATTTCAATATTTGTCCATAGCTGGAACCGTAACAGTGAGTCAACATTAAAGGGTTGGTTCAATGCCCTTCAAAACTTGCAATCTCTGGTCCAAAGGCATTGCTGCCGGATGTATTTTGTCGTCATACCCAGCATGACCTGATGGATGCCGGATGACACAATGTTTTAATATTCCGAATGTAAAAAGTGTAATAATGATAACTCGTCATCTTAGAAATTCAGCGAGAATATAAATTTTAGTCATGAGAAAAAAGTTGTTGACATTAATAGTAAAATTAGTTGGTCAGGAAATGGGCAGTTTAAACTATCTTGTATGATCAAAGGTATATTCACCTCCATATATCTTTCCCATTTTGAATGCATATAATGTAAATACGTTTGTTGCATGGCTAACAACTGCTATCGTTGTGCATTTATATATAAAAAAGATTTCATTTGCAAAAACATATCACATATAAAGATATTTGAAAAAATATAAATAAAAAATAGGCTAAAGATTAATATACAAATGATCTTTTTGGCATAATAAAGTTCCTAATGCAATGAAATACGTTGGTATTAATTTTTCTACTTGAATCAAATATATATATATATATATATATATATATATATATATATATATATATATATACGTGTGTGTGGATGTATGTATATATATATATATATATATATATATATATATATATATATATATAAATACGTTTTGTGTGTATATATATATATATTTGCTTTTGCCTATACATTTAGTCATTTTCAAGGATTATATTTTAAATTCTAAAATAAGAAATAGTTTGTTGTATGTATGTTTTATAAAAAGTTTTCATTTTTTTTTAAAACATGGTCAAGATATTACGTCCATGTTCAAAGTTAATATAATTAACTGTTGGTTTATTTGTTTTTATCAATAATGCTTCCATTATTTTTAGCTTTTCTTGCATGTAGATGATGCTATTATATTAGTGTTGTCGACAAGTATGTTCCGAATAGTGTCCGGTAAGTCGACATGAATATTTAAATGATATCTAATTGAGCTATTGTCAGAAAGGTGGAGAGTGAATCTGCGTCTCAAACATGTTGTAGTGTTGCCTATATAATTATTTACGAATTTTGATTGATCAGGAATATAATTCCTTAATGGGCATTTAAATTCGTAAATAATATTTGTCCTATTTTTTTTGTCCTACTTAGTTTTGTTCTAAGAAGTGACTTAATATTTTGAACTGTAAAGTTAGAGGTTATAATTTTTTTGTAATAAATAATTAATGAATTTTTTTTTACTAATGTCAGCTGGTGTTATCCATTTTTTTTTTATAATTTTCTTAATTCTGCATTCATCCGGTTTATAATTTTCCTTCATCTGATTTTTGCTATTAGCTACCTTAGACAATAAACGCCTAATGTGGAAATATATATATGCCGAGAGAGAGAGAATGAGAGAGAAAGAGAGAGACAGAGAGAGAGTGAGAGAGAGAGAGAGAGCCCGAGAGATGAGTAACAACTTCTGCGATTTCGACATATGAGAGCTTTACAGTTGAGGTAGGTACAGAAAACCTAGACTATCATCTCAGACGAACTCATGGTTGTGTCTAAACTCGCTAGAACTATTAACCGGAATTGTAAATTCTGTACAGTGTGAAACGATGATTCCAAAACGTCTTCCTCATATTTAATTCAAATTCAAGTTCCGTTTTACAAGATGCCGAGCAATTTATGGCAACAAAATCTGACTTACAATTCTGCACATAACTTGAGGAACATGGAATCGTTTCCAAGAGTTAACACTATGTTTAAGAAAAATTAACAGCCAAGTCGGCGATATGTGTGTGTATATGTATATATATATATATATATATATATATATATATATATATATATATATATATATATATATATATGTATGTATGTATGAATACTTGGATGAGTATCGCTGCGCAACTTAGTGATTAGCGGCGCTATATTGAGACTGGTTTCTGGCTTCTTCGCCACCGAGGCCCATGATAATGTTTGCGTTGTATCGAAACGGTCCGGATTCGATTCTACGTACTGGATGCGCACTGTTGATAAGTCTCAGATAGGACGAAACGGCCGTGCAGTGCTTTCTGCCTTCTGCTGAGGATTATTCTAGTCTGGGCGAATTACTATCTGATTAGCCTAAATCCCCAAAATAATCAATTATATATATAATCCGTATGGGTAAACCTAAGGAGGATAAAATCCAGAGAGCTCAATGTAAATCCAGAGCAAATAATTTAAATAAAAACAGACTACTTTAAGGTTCCATGTAATAAATTATTTCACCGCCGTCCATTTAAAGGACTGCGGATCATCAGACTTTACTTCCAAACAAAAAATGAAAAGAAAATTTACACCTTTTTGACGGGCGGTGTTAAAAATATGTAAATTAACGAAGTGAGGAAGTGAGTGGGGAGAGAGATAAGACATGAGTGAGTTAGCAGATATAGACACATTTAAACGCTTTACTTAACGGAAGATATATAGATATCGAAGGGGTAGAGAAGAAAAAATAAACATAGAGAAAAAAAGAGAGAAGGAAATTATGACAGAAGGTGTCACTAATTTTCTTTGTAAAAAAGCTAGAAACAGACGCTGTTATTTTGCTTTAGTTTGAAAGTGTTATTTTGGGGGTTCATAAAGAAATATATATATATATATATATATATATATATATATATATAATTATTTATTTAAAAATATGATTCCAACTCGCTACATAAGAGGTCTCATGTTTCAAAACAAGAGTCGAAAACTTCAAAATAATATTTGAATTAACTTGAGTTAAAGTAGGCTCTGTTCCATCTTCAAGCGAAAGTTTTTTGGGAATGACTTAATTCTGAAATTTACGAGTTTTAATAGTATGGTCAGAATTGAAATCAAAAATTTCCATGGTAACATCAAGGGCGGATTGTTTAGAATCGGCAGGGGAGGGGTGTTAATAATTTGTATCAGTATAGAGTTATTTTCATAGATGCCGGGTCAGGGTAAGGTGGGGGTGGCTAAATTTACGACGGGAGAAGTTTTCGCATAGTCTGGCTTGAGCGTCTACGGAGATTTATTTATTTATTTTTATTTCATCCTTTTATTATATCTCTTTATGAAAGGGATTTGTGTATATAAAAAAGCCGTAACGTTTGTTATTTGACGACTTCATAAAGGGTTATCAGTTTTTGTAGGGTATTAAAACTATCTATATGGGCTATGGATTTTCAAATTTATTTTATTGTATGCGTGTTTTTAGCTAGTTATTCAAAGCGTAAGTTCGGTTGTGTCGGCAGAAAACCGTTAATTCTTGCATGTTATTTAATAGGTTCTTATTGTTTAGAAGCTTAATAATGTGTAGTTTCTCATGGAGGCACAAAGGGCATGGGTCATCCCAAGTTTTGCAAGTTCTAGTCCTGTTAAGGATTTTCCATTATACTTTAGGTGTCCTATTTTTTTCTTTCAGGTGCCAAAAATATTTAGATAGAGAGGTCTGATGTCTTAAGTTTATGTTGTTGAAGGAGCATTTATGCTGCCTCCATCTGGTTTTAAAGGTATTTTTCGTGGACCCAATGTATATCATTTTATTGTTAGTGTTCTCCGTGGATGATATAGTGCATTGGTATACCACAGATTTGATGCAGCACTTATTTTCTAATGGGCAGTCTACCGGGTTTCTACAATCGCATAATTTTACCCTATCATTATCTGATTTAAGTGTAGAGTTATTTAAACTATTCAGGTAAGGGGTTTGTTCAGGATTTTATTATTGTGTCTTCTTATTATACCTTCTAGATTTTTAGTGCAGCTGTAACTCAATTTTAGTGTGTTCTTATTGAATATATTACTAAGCCTACTTTTGGTGGGGAAGTGTTTATCGATTAGAGCTAAGAACTTCTGTCCTAGTTTAATACTAACCATTTGGTTGAACGGAGGTGTATACCAAATGGTATCTTTTCCTGTTTTTTTTTTCTTTTGGTTATTGCAATTGTCCTTATATTTAATGTTAGCATTTTTATAACCACTACTTTTTAGGGCAGTGTTATAGAAGATGGAACAGAGATGGAACATGAAGATGGAACATATGCTACTTTAACTCAAGTTAATTCAAATATTATTTTGAAGTTTTCGGCTCTTGTTTTGAAACATGAGACCTCTTATGTAGCGATTTGGAATCATATTTTTAAATAAATAATTATATTTATTCTCTACTTTCGTATCGAGCACTATTTTTGAAAAATAATAACAAAAATACTAAGGAACTTTGGATTATTTACCAAACCAGTTTCTTTCCTATTTTCTACAATATTTTCACACACACACACACACACACACACACACATATATATATATATATATATATATATATATATATATATATATATATATAAGGCAGTGTATGTGTGTGTGTGTGTGTGTGTGTGTAACGAATACACGGGAGCAATTTTCGACAGTTTTGCACCAAAATTTACATGCCCATGCTCCAAGTTAGCGAAAGGCCAAGAATGCCTTTGCATTTACCAACTCCCATCGATAGTGGAAATAATCGATATTGTCATGCTTCTACGGCAGTTTTCATGTAGTTTGCAGCCATTTTCTACTGGCCAGAGTGATAACCTATAGCTGGCTGTCACGAATATGCAGGAAGATTCTATTGGCCAGCATGAGAGCCAACAGCGGAATGACACGAATGTTAACTGGCATGCTAGCATGCAAAAAATCCATAGCTCCATTCGTCACAAGTGGGAGAAATTTAAATCTGCATGGCACTTTACTCCATTTGGCTCATTCGCTTGCTTAAGCTGAACGTGGATTCTGATTCAGCAGAACTGGGTTGGGTGTTAAAAAGTATTTGTTGTTAACATTCTTTTTTCATTCGTTTTTTCCAGTTACGAGTCACTTTTTTAAAGCTGATCGTTTTGCGTTCATTTTTTTTAGTTCTTTCTTCGTAACAGATTTAATGTTTAGTATAGAACTTAGAAAAAATCGCAGTGTGAGATGGGCAAGAAGTAAGACATGTAGCAACATCAGCACGGCAAAGGTCACTCGTTTAAAGGCAAGGAAGGGTAAAAATATTTTAAGTCAAGTGATAGCGATTGCTGTGTGAGTCGTACGATTTTTGAATCAAGCACGGTCAACGCCGGGACTTGCTGCTAGTATATATATATATATATATATGTGTGTGTGTGTGTGTGTGTGTGTGTGTGTGTGTGTGTGTGTGGTCTCTGACTTGAAGAACCAGCTGCGACAATTTGTTTCGTACTTCAATGCAATGTTAATCGGCTGATGGATCCGCTCAAACATAAAACCCACTGACGTTAGTGTTAACTTTTATACTTACATATCATTTCTGTGTGTGTACATATATATATATATATATATATATATATATATATATATATATAAACACACACACACACACACACACACACACACATATATATATATATATATATATATATATATATATATATATATATATATAAATTAGCTAACATTAAACACAATACCACACGCATATAGCCTGGTTATTTCGTTTAACATGAAATAGACTGATTGTTGTGATATTAAGCACTTTAAACGATAAATCCCTGAAAACTAAAATTTATCATATATATATATATATATATATATATATATAGAGAGAGAGAGAGAGAGAGTGAGAGAGAGAGAGAAGCAGTATAACTTCATTCAATCATGTATCTTTTAATAATATAGACGCATTATGCCCATTAATTTTTATGATAACACTTATTAGTTTTCTAATTTTCTTCTTGATGTTAATCTGAAATTTATCAAAGAAATGCTAATATATTCCCCAATGATGCCAGTAAAAATAACACTAATCATTAACTCTGCTAAATTTAACACAACCAAATAAACCATACGCAATAACTCTTATCTTTCAACTAGAAATTTGGAAAAGGCCAACATTGTATATGTGTTGAAATTTCTATGGGAGAAAGTATCCTTGACAAAAGTAAGTACATATGTTGGCTTGACGAGAACAACATTATCAAAACTTCATGCACTCCAGATATTGGATATAAGTTCTATTGTACAACATTTAAGGACACAGTTCTGTCCAACTTCGCAATACCAGAGAATATATTTCGGCAATACCAATATAACTGTGACGTCCCCCCGGTGTCGCTGCGCCAAATGTGACGTCTGTCTAGCCGCGTCCGTCGTGCTATCCTGTCCTGTGAAGACCAACTGGCTTGGTATTGGTCGCGACACCAAATGTGACGTTCTAACCTTTTGGTGATTCGGATGGGAATCTGGTTAGATTCGGTATCAGTCTTGTCGTTCCCTGCTCGCTTCCAACGTCTCGTTACCGAAGTAACTGCTTTGATTTCCAGTCTAAACTACCCACGTTGTGAATTGATCTTAGCCAGACGAAATCAATCAGTCGCCGGGCCGTAATGCAAGTCGATTTCGAATAAGGTCGCATAAGTATATGTAAAAGAATATAAAATAATAACTCGAAAATTTCAAATGTTTTAAAAAAAGAAAACAATATTTTATATATGGTCACTGAATACAGGACTGCGTCTACTTCCCAACCCACTCTATGGATTCGTGACACTTTGTGTTTGTTAGGCGAGTCTTAACATCTTAAGTTGTTTGTTCTTTAAGAAACTAGTTCTTGGTGTATCTTCAGACGATATTCGTGAAACTTGTTTCGGTGGTGTGAGTCTAAGTCGTTCTTCAAAAATAAATTGTTCTTGTTTAGAAATTGAGTTCGGAATTTGCGCGAATCTTAGTCAGCTTCTTCGAGACGGGTCTTCAGAGATCTCAGCCCACTGCAACTGCTTGCCTGTCTGTCTCCAACCCCAACTGCAACTTATTTTCGCTCGCTGCGACTTTGCTCATATGGACGCCGACCAAAACCGGGGTGGGCTTGTCGGGGTTTGAGGTTCCTTGATAATTCTCAACCCACAATCCACTTCTTTTGTTTCTGTCAGGAAAATTTTATTATTTTCCATTTTTGGAAGTCTTTCGTCTTCTCACCTCCTCCTGTTCTCATATTGGTATCTCACCATGCCCTCGGAGAGTGTCAACGGGTTTTCACGCTCTCTCTCACAGTGGCATCTCACACCTATCCCTTCAGAGTGGCGCAGCAGGCCTCCCCTCCTTCTTCACATGATT
The DNA here is from genome assembly GCA_963932145.1 of Acanthosepion lycidas. NCBI lineage: Eukaryota > Metazoa > Mollusca > Cephalopoda > Sepiida > Sepiidae > Acanthosepion > Acanthosepion lycidas. The sequence continues at coordinate 126,046,256 of OZ010577.1, read as the reverse complement.
ACCTCCGCCCAATACTCCTGCTATCATTCAGCCAATGGGCGTTCAGTGGCGTCGGTGTGGCCAGACTAGCCTTGGTTTAAAAAGATCTTGCTCAAAGAAAAAAAAAAATATCCTTTCTTTTTTTTGACTTTTCCTTTTCCTTCTTCTATTCGAGGAGACCTCATCCCTTAGACTCTTTATCTTTTAACCGTATTACCTGGAATTCGTCAATTAGCTTTTCGCCATCACCAAGCGGATGGCCACCCAGACGTACCTGCAATCCTGGCGCCACCCACTGATCCGTTAAAACAGTTTCGCTATTATAGCCGAATTTCATATGGAATTCGTCAACGAGATTTTCGCCAATTATCAAGTGGGTGGTCATCTGGCAAAATACAGCGATAAACTAATTTCGCTATCATAGCCAGCCTGGCGATAAACAGATGCTCCTCTCAATGATTTCTACATATAGACAAAGGCGTAACCTTTCCTTCATGATGGTCAGCGGACACTTTTGTTTTTGTAATTCTGCGACACAGTTAATTTTTATCTATTTAGAATTCTGTCTCTGAGGTTATTTGGCTAACCTGGAATTTCCACCCGCCCCGTAAAATAAATCAGATTAAATCCAGTATCTTCCTTTCTCGACAATGGACATAAAAATCTTACCACTCTTGTCAGAAAAATAACACCGCTTAGTGTCCTTTTCGTGATGGCTTCTTATCACCTTAATTTAATTCTCGCCTATTTTTCTTCTTTCATTTTAGCAAGCCAAATAGTGTCACATAATACTACATGAAAATAATCAGCAAAAACTTCAAAATCTCGAAGCCCACTATATCAAAAGCAATCAACACTGATAAAAAAATTCATACAAATATATAAGCAATGATTTAACACCATTTTGCAATTTGCCATTTCTGATTGTCTCCCTTGAATGGCGAACGCTTGTTTACAAACATCGTGCCAACAACGGATAATTTTAAAATATTAAACTTAGAGCGCGTTTCAGTGTGTTTCTAAAAATCACCATGACAATGATTACAGTTATATTAAATATTCTTTGCAATTCACCCCTCAGAGGAGATCGAAAGTATCTGGGTTAACAAAAACTACGACGCTGTACTTGGTATATTTCAACTTAATGTTAAGATATTTAGAGAGCTGCAAAGTATTATATATATACATACATACATATATATATATATATATATATATATATATATATATATATGTGTGTGTGTGTGTGTGTGTGTGTGTGTGTGACACTAATTAAATTGCTTAAAAGGCAGAAAGAAGAAAAGGAAAAGGAAAGAAAGAAAAAAAGGAAGGCGAGTGTTAAATTTAGATGATAAAAAAAATCCATCACAAAAGAGACATTAAACGGTGTTATTTTGACAAAGAAAAATGGTGAAAATTTTTATTGCCATTGTCGAGAAGAAAAAAAAAAGGAAGATACTGTAATTAATCTGATTCAGGTTACGGGTCGGGTGAAAATTCCAGGTTGGCCAAATAACCTCAGAGACAGAATTCTAAATAGATAAAAATTAACTGTGTCGTCCTCTGACCGAGAACGGAGGTGTCCGTGGGCCACACACGAGTTGCAAAAACAAAGAAAACCAAACCATATGTTAAGTCTTTGTCGATGGGAAGATAACGTTGGACAAGGTGTCTGTTTTGTGTTGAAATTATGACAGCGAAATTATATTATGAGAAATTGGCACCAACAATGCAAATACGGCTAGGATAGCGAAACTGCCTTATCAGTTATTATGGCCACCCACTTGATGCTGGCGAAAATCTGATTGACGAATTCCATATGAAGTGACATTGGGATAAGAATTGAGATTATTACACTACGGGTCGTATTGGTCTGTTGGCGGCTAGAAGAAAAGAGAGAAAGAAAAAGAAATAGAAAAAGAAAAAGAGGAGATAAGGCGGAGGTGATCATGTGATGCAGGGGGGGAGGCCTGCTGGCACCGATCGAGGGGATAAGTATGAGTTGTCGATGCAAGAGAGAGGGAAAACCGTTGACGCTCTCTGAAGGTATGGTGAGATACCCATATGAGAACAGAAGAACGTGGGAGTAGAAGATGGAAAGGAGTGAAAATTTCCTGACCGAAAACAAAGAAGTGGATTGTGGGTTTAGAATTATCAAGGGACCTCAAACCCCGACGAGCCCACCCCAGTTTTGGTCGGCGTCCATATAAGCAAAGTTGCAGAGAGCGAAAATCAGTTAAGTTCAGTTCAGTTCGAGTTTTAGTTCGAGTCCGAGTTCCAGTGAGTTCGATTTCCAGTTGGGAACTCTGAAGACCCATCACGCATTAGCTGACCAAGATTCACGCAATTCCGAACTCATCTTCTAACCAAGAACTCTTTATTTTTGAAGAACGACTTAGACTCATACCACCAAAACAGGTTTTACCAATATCGCCTGAAGTCACACCAAGAACCAGTTTCTTAAAGAACAGACAACTTAAGATGTTAAGACTCGCCTAACAAAAACAACGTATCACGAATCCATATAGCGGGTTGGGAAATAGACGCAGTCCTGTATCCAGAAACCAGATATAAAATATTGTTATCTTTTTTTTAACACATTTGAACTTTTCGAGTTGTTATTTTTATTTTCTTTTACATCTATTTGTGCGATATCACCCTTATTCGAACTCAGCTTGCATTACGGCCCCAGAGACTGATTGATTTCGTCTCCCTAGATCAATTCACAACGTGAGTAGGCTAGATTGGAAATCAAAGCAGTTACTTCGGTAAGCAGAAGTTGGAAACGAGCTGGGAAAGACAAGGCTGATACCGAATCTAACCAGATTCCCATCCGAATCACCAAAAGGTTAGTACGTCGCATTTGGTGCCGCGACCAATACTAAGCCAGTTGGTCGTCACAGGACAGGATAGCACGACGACGCAGACAGGCGGACGTCACGTCTGCCGCAGCGAGACACCGGGGGACGTCACATAGATAGATAGATAGATAACATTCGGGGTAAAGATATATATATATATATATATATATATATATATATATATATATATATATATAATTCCCAAGAGGATAGAATACAGGTAGAACTCAATGTCCAGGGCAGAGTAAGAATATAGTATATAAGGCTGAAACACTAATATTCCCCTAATGTTTCCGATTTCTTTTTGAATTTGTAGGTATGATTAATTGGATCGCGTTTACGATTCCTGTGTAATAAATTATGACCACGGTTCGTCAGTGTTTGAGCCTCTTATATTATATATATATATATATATATATATATATATATATATATATATATATATATATATATATACACACACACAGACACACACATATATATATACATATATATATATATATATGGAAACGTTTATATATTTAACATGTTTAGCTTTTTATTTAAGCTTCATTAGAAAAGTAACAATTAAAATTTGGGTATATTTTTATGTTGTTTGTTTTACTTTGATGACTTACTCGTTAAAGTTGAAAAGATTTTTCCAAAGAAATTGCCCAATATTTAAATAAACAATGGAAAAATGTCTATTGATAAATACAAGTTTGAACCTTTTGCTGTGAAACCCATCTAATTGTCAAGTTAATATATATCGATTTTAAATTTTAACAATTGCTACACTTATTACTATTTATGCTGTTTGCACGCGGATTATTCGATTTTATCATATCACTTTGTGTAATCTAAGGAGAGAGATTGATATCGTCTTGCGGTCCATTTCAAAAGATATCACGATTTTCTAAGTACTGATCAATTGTCGCCTCGTTTTCAGTATCCGAAGCAAGGATTATTAATAATTACTATGTGCCGAAATTCACAAACCAAAGATTTAATCCACTAGGCTATCAAATCCTGTGGGACAATTGTGAGTCGAGAACATGTGACATCAGAAATGAACTGCCCGCTGATGAGCATTTCTGCTGCTACTTGTCAGACTTAACAGCACTCACTAGTCTTGCTTCTATTTTTTACTCTCTGTCTCTGTCTCTCGATATATATATATATATATATATATATATATATATATATATATACACACACACAATGAAACAAAGAATAGATGGAGTGAAATTGCACTGTTCTTAGCATTTACTTTTTAAAAAGTGTTCAATGAAATGTAGAGCAATATATTATTATTATTATTTATTATTATAAGTGATTATAATAAAAACATGTTGAAATCGCAACGCAAAAACTTTCATGTTTCAATACTATGATTGTCCTTCTTCAGGTGATATTAAGTAACTGGTGATTAAATGATTTTTAACTAAATTTAAAAACAAAGTGCTAGCTCTTTTCCGAAAGTTAAAGTGAGGCATAAGGTCAGAATTATAATTAGACTTGTGGGTGTGTCTTGATTAACCAATTAAATGTCAGATCTACGCTAAATAATAAAGTAAGCTCAGAGGGTGGAGGTGGATGAGTTATTTTTTCATGTCATGGTAAACTGCAACATAGACCATCATGAACGAATTCGGAAAATAAGTCAGCGAAATAATGTATCGTGTTTGTAGAGATTTCCACATGTTTTTATTATAATCACTTATAATAAAAACAATAATAAATTGTATAAATATACATATATAAGAGCTGAGTTACGTGAAAAAGTCAATGTTTAGGAAACCTAGAATATATTGAATTCCATAAATACGTGTTAGAGTCTGAGAGACTATTTACTTATTTCGTATTGATACACAAATTCGTATACGATCACCGAAGTTAAGCAACGTCGAGCCTTCTCAGTAGCCTAGATGGGTGACTGATTGAAAATTCCTGGTTCTGTCCGCTTACTTTTATATTCGTATGTGCAACGCGCAATGGATAACGGTACGAAATTGTAAATCAAGTTCCAATGAGAAGTGAATGAATCCATCTCTTCTCCCCCAGCTATGGGTTATTTGACGGACTTTTATTAATAGACTTCCATTATCTCCAAAATTTGCATACGTCTTGAAATGATGGCATAAAATTAAACCTATTACGCACATCTGAATAATTATTCAAAAGTCGTCTTAAGAGATGAACTGTGAATAAACAGGTAAGTCGATATGTGTTTTTTTTTCCAGATTGGATCCCATATATCCTGCGTCGCTCACTTCCAATACATAATAATCACACACACACACACACACACACACACACATATATATATATATATATATATATATATATATATATATATATATATATATATATATATATATAGGTGTGTGTGTGTGTGTGGTCTCTGACTTGAAGAACAAGCAGCGACAATTTGTTTCATACTTCAACGCAATGCTAATGGCTTGAAGGATCCTTTCAAACATAAAACCCACTGACGTTCGTGTTCACTTTTATACTTACATTTGCTTTCTCTCTCTGCATATATATATATATATATATATATATATATATATATATATATATATATATATATATATATATATATATATATTAGCTAACATTGAAGTCAATACCATACACATATGGCCTGGTGATTGCTTTTAGCATGAAATCGACTGGGTGTTGTATCAATGTAATGTCCACACGTTGTATACCTATCAATATTTTCTCAATTATTTAAACACCGTTTTTATTTAATAACACATTTGTAAGCGTGTATAAAAGCTGAAAGATTAAAATAAGAATTTACAAACATTTTTTTTTAAATAGATTTACATTTTTTAAATATCTTTATCTATATTAAGATATTGGGGTTTGTTTTTTTTTGTTTTGTTTTTGTTTTTTACTGAAAAAAATTACAATCGAATTCAACGAATCAAAGTAGATATTTACTTGACCCCCCCCCCACCAGCTGAGTCAGGTTGTGACACAAGGTCAGTTTTTAACGTGGGGACTCAAGTGTTTTCACTCGGCCCGCTGGCCCTAGGTGGTCAAAGCTGGTCTAAGCTAGTTATAGCTGGTCTTGGCTTGTCATGGCTGGTCCAAACTGGGCAAAGCCGATCTAAGCTAGTCGTAGCCATGATACCTCCAGCACAGGGACGGAGCCCTGCGGCAGGGTAGTATTCAACGAATCAAATTAAAAAAAAATATTCCGTTCACTTTTCTATTGCAAGTTGAATGACATGAAAATACATTTGACAAGCATTTTATTTTTTACATTTCAACCTAAGCAAGGTCAAAAAAGCCATTAGGAATCAATGAGTTACTGATCGAGTAAGACAAACTGAGAACAATAAAATAACGGGATTTAAAAGAGACAGAAAATGAATATGGAAATTATATTTAATTTTTTTAAAGCAAATTGTTGACAGGAAAATAAGCTGGAAGAACGCATCTTTGGTTATGATCCAGGTTGAGATTCCCAACCTCCCCTGTTTTGGCACCTGTTTATCTCGACTGGGTCAGTTCTTTTGTTTTTTGTTTTTTTTTCCCATGTTGGTATAATTTGTATCCTTTTTGTTGTGGATTCCGAGATGAAATCCGGTCTCAAATCAATGACAAACGCAGGAATGAAATATAGCGAATAAAGGTATTCACTCAATAATACAATTGGTAATACGTTTAGTAGATCCAGAAATTCGATTAGTAGCAATAATAATATATATGCAGTCTCATTCAGTATCGAAGTATGACTTCCTTCTGAGTCTACGTGTTCGCAACTGTGACTCTTACAAAGCGGTTACCTCACACTCTTACTTTCTCACTCTATCAGTGTATCAGTGTATCTCTGTTACTCACTCTATCTCCTGGATATTTACCGGCAGCAGTACAAGTACACACTGGGCGAGTGCACTTGTATGAAAAAGGGGTGAAACCCTTAACACTTTTCCCACTTACATTCAAACAGGAATGGTAGAGGTATAATTATAAGAGATTCAGAAGGGTAGGAAAATTGTCTAGCACGATACAGTCAAGTGCCTTCCCTAGCAGCAGACTTAGCAATTGATTTTAAATTGTTAAAATTGAGATAATAAGAAATAATGGAAAAGACTTTAGAGACAGCGAGTTCTACCTCCGTGTACTAAGTAGGCATTTTCAGGTCAGAATGAAAGATAACATTTTCTTATCAGGAAACTACGATGGAATATTTTAGAAAAATGGGGCAATAAATTTATCTCAGCAGATCCGACAACAAAAAGGGGCGTGTGCAATATTTCGTATTTAAACCTTTAACTTTCGAATTTGACATTAAACCTCTCCCAAGAGATCTCTATTCGCTTCTGTATTACCTCTTAAACCGTATTGTCCTACAATTGCCTATTGCTTACGTTTCTATTATTATTATTATTATTATTATTATTATTATTATTATTATTATTATTATTATTATTATTATTACTTCCTTTGATTTCTGATGTGTACTCATTTCTTTCCGGGTTCCGCCCAGCGACCTAAGGTTAGAAATGGCATCATGACATTTTCCACTGGGAAAAAAAATGAAAAAATAAATCGACAAAGCCCTTCGTAAAGTGTGGGCTGTACTCGTCAGAAAAGAAAATTGTATTTTTTTAAAAGCATGGGCTTCAAAGGATCCCTTCAATTAGTCTACTGGAATCTTTTCCAACCTTTCCGAGGGCTCCAACTACAACTACAACGGGGATTGTTGATGTTCCCATGTTCCACATTTTTGAGATTTCGATTATATTATTATTGTTATAATAATAATAATAATTATTATTATTATTATTATTATTATTATTATTATTATTATTATTGTTGTTGTTGTTGTTTTTGTTTTTGTTGTTGTCATCGTCGTTGTTGTTGTTGTTTATTTATTTATATCATATTGTAAATGTTGGTCAGTTTTACCTCCAGATATTATAATGATGGATATATTACTTAAACTTTGGGATATTTTGGCACATTGATTTAACCTGGGCTTAAGGTACACGAAATGATTTACGGAAGGGGAAGAAAATGTAACATTATTTGAATGTAGCGTTCAAATCTGTTTCAGAGTTCGGCGCTTTTATTTATTCATTAAAATAATTCAGAGATTATTATGACGATTATAATTTTTTAAATCGTAAGATAGAAGGAAAGATTTACCTCATTCGGCAGATTTAGGAAGAATCTCATAAAAACGCCACGTTGCATAAATTTTAAATAAAAACGTGGATAAATTGGAAAACTCTGAAATAAAATCAAGTGGAAAAATATCCTCTCGAAAATCCATTTGATATGCTTCTTTTTAAACGTATACTGAAATGTGATGGTAAGTGCGTTTGTTTAAGAAATCCAAGGAGCTGTAAATAATATCCTGATTGTGGATAATGCGCAAAACTTGTGGGAAAACAAGAAAGATTGGAAAATTAATTTTAATTAGGTCTTGGAATTTCGAATAAATTTTAAGAATGGTAGATTCCATATAATAATCCCTTTACTATGAACACCGAGGTAGAACTTATACGTCTTTGATGAAAGAAAATAAAAACACGCTTAGATCAGTGAGAATAGAGATTTTAGAAACGTGGCAATGATTGACTTCATACATCTAAGATTACTCTCTAAAAAGTTTAAGATCTCGAAGGAGTTGAATTTTTGCCACACCCACCATATAGAGCTGATTTCCCTCCTTCGGACTGTCACGTGTTCTCTCATTTTTTTCTTTCAATTTAAAAAAAAAAACAAGTGTTGTTTTGGAATGGAACCTGACATTTGGCAGGAATTTGAACGAAACTAGAATATTACTTTTTGTTTTTTCAATAATGTTTATTTCTGTTTTGTTTTGCAATTCCAAAATAAACTCTTAATTAACAACTAATATAACTTTGTTACATCCTAAGCACATATCGCAGAGAAGAATTAACTCCATTCCTTTACCAAGAATGCATACTCAATGAATTCCATGAACGCTCTCTCAGATTTTGGTTATTCCCTAGCAAGACTGAGTCTCCAAAAAAGACGTTCGCGTATAAACTGGAATAACAAGCATATATTCTTTGCTTGCTTGAAAACGCTTGCACAATCTGGGCCATATAAGTCATATACAATATGACTTAATACCGAAAGATCGTGGTACTTTTTAGGCGTGTAGAACGACCGGTTCTTCGTTAACAATATGTTTGCAAGGACGATAGGAATCAGACTTCATCACCCCGGAGATTTTGGAAACCGACACTGCCGATTGCAGGAATTGGTGACCTGCTGCGAGAGTGGATATTCAGGTGAGTGATAAAAGGTTACCGGTCAATGAGAGTACAAAATTGCAAGGAGTTGCACCAGAACCGATAGAGTTAGATGTAAATTTTACATGCAACAATTGCATGCCGTCTCACGATCAGCTACTACAACCAGAACAAGGGATGTAGTGAATTACTGTAAACTAGAACAATTCATCTTACATACTCCACTATCTTACAAAACAAGAGGATACTAATTAAACACATAACACTTTATTTAGGATCAAGTGACATTATACAGAGAATATTTACATTAAGAATAAAAAAAAAACATTTTTTAGGAAGGTAGTTTAATAAATTAAAAAAATTCATCGAGAGGGTAAAGTTAATAATATGTATAAGGTTTATTAATTACATAAGAAAAACTTTAATTTACATAGAATTTTAAAATACCGGACTATCAGTGTATTAAATATTTGGGTACATCGATGTGGTGTAATTGCAAGGAATCTTGCCTCATTAGATCAGTTATAATTGAATAGTATATTCCATCCTCAGTTAGTTCCACAAAAATTCTCCCTCGTGCCATTTCTAAGCTACACTTAGAAAACCACTATCAGTTTGTTAATTCTCTCTCTTTGAACCAACTGGTTCGCTCGCTCACATTCACTAGTGTGGTCCAAGTCACAACTATCTTCTTTGTGAATCGTAGTAACTTTATATTCAGCCAAAGATGTGACCGCTACTGACTTAGTTTTAATTCCAAGGGCTATGACTCAAATGAACAAATTCATTCAGTAATATATTTTTTTAAGAAACCCATCCGTCTATATTGGCGAAAATAATAATAATGTCAGTCTATTTCCCTTTTTCTTATAGCATTACTTGGGTAATCATGGGTCTCTTCAACCTCTTATCCTTTGTAGCTCTTAGAAAAGTTTGTCCATTTTCCGCCATCCATACCCATAGATTTCGTATTCCCTTATCACTTATGACCACGCTATGCATTCTGAGTGTTAAATTTTCCGGGCCCTCATACCTCACATAGGCCCAAGAAATTTCAGCTGTCTCATTCTGATTTTAAATGACAGTTTTGTTTCCATTTTTCTGAATAATTCTTCCTTGCATACGCGCATCCTTCTATAGACCTATTATTAAAAATCGGTATTACCCCTACAAGGCAGTAGAGCCGCTAAGACACGATGGGTTCCAAGTTGTGGAAGGGTTACGAACAGAAAAATTAATAATGGGCGGAAAGAATAATCAGAAGGACAGTAGATAGCTTTTGACATTGCATTTAATTTTTTGCAGATTAAAGTTGGCTGGAAAGCATGGGGCCAAGGAGTTCCACAAGCGAGAAGTGCAAGAAAAGATACTCTTAACATAGAACTTACTGCTATATTTAGCCAGATCAGCTCTAAAGTGATGAGATCTCGATGCCAATATAGTGCTCCGCTTAAGCTCAATAATTCTAGGTACCATAGCGAAGATCTCATCCGAAAAATTATCATGAAATTACCGACAGAAAAGTTATATGACGGCGGTGGGAAAGTGACTGGAGCTGAGCTTCCAGATCAGGTGATTGCAGATTCTTCATTGGATTTTATCAAGGAGCTCAAGGTAAATAGCGGGGAAAATATGTGGCAGAAATATTGTAAGCATGAACTAAAAATTTACGGTATATTAAAACTTTGCATGCAGATTTACACGCATGAATAGAAATATCCTAGCATGTCGTTCTTCACAATTTGAATCGAATCGTGTAATTGTATATATTTTATATAACGTTTCATATTACGATTATTAGTAATTTCCTTGCAGTATTGTGGCAAATGTTTAGAATATTTTTAAGAAGCAGAAAAAAAAAAGAATCTCTGAATGTGCAAAATAAAATAATATATTTAGACTCACACCTCTAACATTTTAAACGAGAATGTGGATTTATTATAAGTTTAAATTTTAAAATGATGTCATTTACCACATGGATAAATTAGTAAGTACTTTAATAGACTACATTTTATTCGAACATTTACACAGATATTATGTACTTACGCATACTTACTTAGACTATGAAATATTTCATTCAATGACGTTGTTGTTTTTCATCGAAATATTTTTGTTGTGTCGGAAACCTACCACCCCTCTTGAAGATGAACTTGTCTGCGTCTGTGAACAAAGACTTTAAATAGTGGTATGTCAGTTGACATGAGGAAGACAGTGAGACAAAGAAGTTCTTAGCTGAGCTAGTTATTGACTACTCAGGCGATTTCTGTACCTTTTTACCAGCCTATTAAAACCCCTTTTATTGTTACATGTTATTTGGCGTTTGTCTCTACTAACCCCAAATCAACATCATAACAATTTTAAAATTAAAAACATATTTATTTGAGCTCAGTTTCGGCCATGTTTTTTTGGGTTCATCAACATAATAAGCAAAATAATAAGACCTCATATTTTTCTGATGTTAAATTGTATCGCCAGTTTGCCTTCGAAGAGATACTTTCGCCTCCAACTTTTGCAAGGTTTACTTTTTCACATTGCTTGTTACTTTTCATCTTTCTAGTTACCGCCATCATATTCCCTGCAACTCGTGTTTTCAGACATTTATATTCATTGGCTTTGAGCAACTCTTTCACTCAATTCGTTCCACTAAGCTACTCTCTCAGTGTGAATCGTATTTGTCTTACACTCTTTTTTTTCTCACATGGATTCCTTTTTATTTATTTTGCGTTCATGTTTCACTTATCACAGTCTTTCTCTTACTTCTTCTATCTATATTCTAATCATCTTCACCTATCTCTTTCTCTCTTTCTTTCTTTTCACTCTACACTCCGTGCCAAATTATTATCGAGATAATTTTTTTCTAATATTTCAAAAACTTTCCAATCAATTCACACAAAATTTTCACAAAATGTTGGCAACACTGACTTGCGCAATCACTGAAATTTCCGTACTGATCTGCGCAATGTAAACAAACTGTCGTCATATTTGTTATCAGCACTGTGATTTGAGTGTGCCAAATTATTAGGAAAGTGTAAGAATTTAGTGAAAAGATGGGCCGTAAAAGCAGTTTAAGTGATGCTTAAAAGAAAACTATCACCTCCGAACTCTCAAAAGGTAAATCTACCCTAGAAATTTCTAAAATGATAGGGAGGTGTCATCAAACAGTGAAAAAGTTCACCGCCGACCCTACACAAGTACCCAAAAGAGCAGATAAAGGTAAGTCGAGTGTTATTTCACGTCGTCTCATGTCACGACTGAAACAAGAGGCCACGAAGAACCCTGGCTTTACCAGTCAAAAGCTTTTCAGTCGCATGGGGATCCTACTGTGTCTAAAAGTACTCGGTGTCGGTTTTCTGAGGGAAATAGCAACAACAGTCAAACCTGTATCGAAGCCTCCGTTGACGAGATATAGCATTCAAAATCAAATGAAATGGGCCGAGGACAATATGAAGAATGACTTCTCTAAATTATTGTTCACAGACGAAACTCGAGCAACACTTGAAGGGCCAGATAGATGGTGCAAAGGCTGGGTAATGAATGGACAGAATCGCCATCATCGTTTAAGACGCCAAGAAGGCAGAGGATGCATAATGATCTGAGGTGGTATCATTGGAAAAACATTAGTGGGCCCATGGAGAGTACCAGATGGCGTCAAAATGACTGCTGATGCATGCATAGCATTTATGAAGGAGCATCTTGAACTGTGGATAAAAAGGTAAAGAGTAGCCTTCAGAAGGGCCATTGTTTTTATGCAAGATAATGTTCCCTCACATGCTGCTCACAAGACTACTGAATATTTGAAACAGTTACGCTTCGATGGACCTCGAAATATGAAGTGGCCAGCAAATTCTCCGGATTTGAACCCAATCGAAAACCTTTGGAGTATCATGAAACGAAGTCTGTACGCTAACGGACGACAATTCAGGAGCAACGCTGAGTTGTGGAAAGCAATTCTTGACATATCTCGCGGCATTACAGCAGATGGCATCCTACAATTAACAAATTCTATGGATCGTAGACTTCTTCAAGTAATTTCAAAACTGGGAAAGCACGTTCCCTATTAATTTGTTTAAAACTATGCCTTTGTTTGTATCCGTTATTATTTGTTTGATTATCTTATTTATTAGCTTCTTTTGATCATAAACATTCATGTGCAACATTAATAAACGTTTTGTTTGCTCAATTCTGGGAATTCTACTAAAACTTTCTAATAATTTGGCACGGTGAAATCATCGTGCTGATAACAAATATGGCGCCAGTTTGTTTATATTGCGTAGATCAATACGAAAATTTCGGTGATTGCGCAGGTCAGGGTTGTCAACATTGTGCGAAACTTTTGTCTGAATTGATTGTACAGTTTTTGAAATATTAGAAAAAAGTTATCTCGATAATAATTTGGCATGCATTTTCAGGGTTTCCATTTCTTCTCGTTCTCTTTCTCTCACGATTTCCTGCCTCTTCCTCTGTTCCCAACTATCTCTCTCTCTCTCTCGCCTTTTCTATTTTTCACTTGCCTTCTCTCTCTCTCTCTCCCCCTCTCTTTCTCTCTTCGTATTTTCTCGTCCTTCCTCTCTCTTCAACATTTTTTTATTGCTTAATAGTCTTATAGAACGATGGTGGCTAGTTGCATACACTTCCTTATTCTCTCTCAATTAAAAGATCTTTCATTCTATCTTCTTTTCTTTCTGTTTCTCTCCCCACCCCATCTCTCTTTTTCATTTCTTTTCTCTCCGAGTTATTGCGCTCCTCTCTCTCTCAGTTCTTTCTCTTTAGATTTTCTGCTCGATTAAATTGAATGTCTAACTTCTTTCTTTTCTCTCCTTTTCTAAAAGCATCATTTCTCTTTTACTCTCTTTCACTCTTCTCTCGCTTCCGCTCACACTTCTTTCTACGTTTTCTTTCTCTCTTCACTGTTTCATCTTTTATTTATATTCTTCCTTCCTTTGCTCATTTATTCGCCATTTCTTAGTCGTGATAATTTCGATAGTTATTTGCTCTTCAATTTCGCTTTCTCGCAAAAGTTTACACTTAATAAAAATCACTGACTCATTTATTACGCTTAACTTAATGTAGTACATAAATAAATTGTTATAATATTTTAAAGATTGCTTTGCGGCAATCTTTCAAATGAAACGGATTTGTTTCCTTAGAAGATCGAGTTTTCTTTGGTTCGAAAGCCGACCATGGGCGCGGTGTGCAAATGAATAGTGCTATATACGTAAATGTGGCATCTTCTATATCTCCCTTAAAACATTTTTCAGAAATATTAATATACCAACACTCTCAATAAAGCTATTTTGATCACAGTATTTTGAGCAGATAAGTGTACGTCACACCAGTGAATTTTGAGAATGTATTTTTCTAATATGTATTATTATTATTTTATCATGTGTTTATACACAAATTATATCTGAGAATCCTTTTCCTTGTACGTGAGAAAAGCTATTCACAATTTATAAGTTATCATCGACTGGAATATAATTTAAAACTCAGTTTCCCAACGTTTAAATTCTTGTGGCAGATCTTTATACCATTTCTCTTGCTACGTGTACTGCAAGGAAAGTTGATTTACTGTATCGTACCAGAATTTTTTTTCTCGCCAGAATCCATTTTGCACATTTACAAATTCGTTCGTGCATTGAATTCTCTTGCCATATCTGCTTCTCGAGCTTGACAAAATTCAAAGAACTGTCTGTAATGTAATCAATCCTGACCAGACATCTCGTCTTCTGTAACATGTGGCTTCCCTCTGACTTTTCTAGAAATATTTCCACGGCAACTGTCTGGTGAGATTTTTCCCTGTTGCCACAAGTACATGAATTTAAGCGTGCTACTATATTGGCAATTAGATTTCACGGTTTTCTCGCTCTTCTCGCATTCTATTCCCTGGTTCTCCGATATCTAAAATCTTCAAAAATTTGAATGCAACATCAGTGTCCATCTTGTTTTCTTTTTTCTCGTTTCCTCAATCATCTCCCACTAGTTTTAGTGCAATTAACGCCTTTCTTGGGATGAAAGGATTAAAAACATCCCAGTCTGGTAACTTGACGCTTGATGAAATGCATATTTTAAGTATTCTCTAAAGATATTCGATGGGATAAAAATCTAGTGAATACGCAAGATACTCCAAAAGTTGTCTATTTTTATCTTTAGCTCCCACTAATGATTCGTAACGTTATCGTGCATAAAGATCACTTTCTATTTCAATGCAAGTATGTCCAAATGTTTGTCGCCAGGAAGTCGATATATGCAGAAGAGTTATTTTTCATTCCATCAGCAATCCTCTAAGGGCTAACCCATTTATTGCGGACGATTCCTCCAAAAATATTACGCATCTGTTTTTTTACTGATGAACCCTGGTTTTTTTCTTCAGAAACCAGGCTTTCTGCTGACAATCTGAAAAATCAAAGGGCGAAAAGCCATTATAAATTTGAAAATTTTGAAAATAATCAGAAACATCGAAATATCAGCAGAATTGAAATCGGCTGGAATTTTCCTGATAACAAAAACAAGAATTTTACGGATTTGCTTGAACGCAAGTGAGAAAAACTAGATAAGGTACTACTTACTTGAGACATCATAAAATGAAAAAAAAAAATTGTTTTCATTTTGAATATGAAATAAAGAGTTACTGAGATTTCAAGAAAAAAAAACTCTCCTGGGTATGATAATAAACTACATCTGGCAGCAAGGTCTCTGATCGGGAGTACTTGAGGAGTGTGGACCCACCTCTTAACAGCTGTCTTAGATTGACCCTGACACGGGGTGGTAGCACCTGTATGATTCCAACCTGTGAGCAAATAGCGAACCCCCAAACTGGGGTCAAAATACTGAATTTATATAAATAAATTTACATTGTAAACTAATACCAGTAATAGATAAAAAAATAAAAAAAAATAATTTATAGATTTTATGAAATAAAAAAAAAATGCCAGCAATAGATTTTTGGAAAAAGAAAAAAACATACTCAAACTCCAAAGAAATTTAAAGGACTTGATATGCCACTTAACATGAATCTTTGTCTCTTTAATTCTCAGCTGAGGCTAATTCGCTGTGTAACTTGGAATCATTAACTCGTTGCTACTGCGATATTTATTCTGCTATGTTCAGAAATGTGGCACAAAACCATAATGAGGAATGTGTAAAAGGAAGGTATTCTACTGTCTTAACGTTAAACTTTAGCCCAAAACACTGACCCAACTATATGCTAATATTCCTTCCACTACAACAACACATTCTTACTTAACTTTCCTACTACATCCACCATAATACCATAATGTTTCTATTAAAATCCTAACTAGACCCCACACGTAAAATGTATTGTCTATGTGGGCAGGAGAATAAAGCAACAAATTACAAATCTAACCCCAATGAATATTTACAAAAGAGTATAAAACTATTTACAAGAAACTAAACAAAATAATGTTAGTAATAAAAACCCCACAATCCCTAAATGTGGAAAAAACCCAATCACACATTTATTCAGACACATCAACAATTGCGAAAATGGCCTCGCACCCATCAGAAAACTGACATCCCTGACCACCTAATGAGGGAGGGGATGAGGAATTAAACCAAAGAAAAATGGGGACACGATTAAAAGGGAGCAATTAGCAAACATCTCCTAGCTAAGTTAATTGGAATGAAGAATCTAAGGACAGAAAACAACCCTAAACTAGCCTAACTTGGGGCGGGGTTGCCTAAGTTCAATACAGAGAAAACAATATCCTGATGCCTAACCGGTATCAAAGTGCCACTCCAAGTCAGCCACTTTCACTCAACACAAACGCGCAAGAGTCAGCCACCGTTTGCCAAGTTCTGATAAAGAGAGCCACCACTATTCTGTCTTCATCTTGACTGATCTCGTACTTTAAGCATCAGCTTAAAGTACAAGATCATTTGGGAAGAAGTGACCTTCTCGCGTCCATAGAATAATTTCTGACGTGTCCTCCAAATAACAGCTCTTATAAGTCCGAGCAAACTCGTGGCTAGACCCGATCTATGTGAAGGGCGACTCTGAATTTAAAATCGTGGCGAAAGAAACGGGAAGCAATGTTTCATCGCAGTTCGCCGTCAGTAGAGAAAGGATATCTGTGGAGTGTCATTACATATTGTTTAAGACAGATTCCAAAACCCAAAACACTGCCTATGAAAATTCAATCTTAAATTTCATTTAAATGTTTATTAACTTTCTAAATGAACTCATCCCAAGTGAATGTTAAAATTTAATCGTCGGTTTTTACTATACTAAATAATCCTTGCCTTTAAATTCAGTACGTAACTAATGGACACCCTCACAGGACAAACCTGTCAGTTCCAGAGGTATAAAAAAACAAAATAGTGGTAATTTATTTATTTATTCTACCTACCGAAACTCCTCATGTATAATACGCATTCTTTTCTAAAAAAATCATAAGCAAAATCATGGGTGCTTATTATGCACAGCTACAAAACATCTTTAAAAAATTGACGTAAAATAAAATAAGAATTATCATAAAACTAAATTAGAATAATAGTATTTTATGTTTAAAAACATCGTCGTAAATAAGAGTAGGAAACGCTGGCCGTAATGAAATTGGAGAGGGACAATTCTTAGGGTTTGATTACCAAACAAGAGTGCGTATTATGCATGAGTAGAAGCATTTCCCCACATTTTCAGCACAATTTGTGGTGTGCTTATTATAGATGAAGGCGTATTATACATGGGTTTAGTATTTCAACTCTCGTGCAAAATATGATTAAGTTTACATTTAGGAGTCGTACGAAAAGAAAAAAAAGTTTCTACGTAAGTATGTATGGAAAAAAATTGTCACTAACAGAAGTATATTCAAGCAAATGAAATAAAGGTAAAAATACTCCCTTGAAACCTCAAACATTTATTTCAATATACCATTATATTTTCTAAACAAACATTATATTATTGTTTCATAATCGATACCAGCTATCTCATTGATTTCTCTTTCATAATTAATCAAGTGAAGATTTTTTCTCTTAAACGACGTTTGCTTCCCTGGGGAAAATACCAAGAGGTTCATGGAATGTAACGTCGCCATTGTATCTCAAAATGTAATGCAGGAAACATCACTCTAAAGGCTACGGTTATATAATGCAAAACAGGTTTAATTAGCTCATGGTTGAATGGATAAGAGCAGACAAGAGTGTTTTGGGTGCATCCGTAGTAGTATGTGATTTGTATAGTTTTCAAATTGACACTGACAGATTTTAAACTTCTTGAGACATGCGAAATCGTTGAATATATTGCGAAGAAAAAATGCACACTGTTTATTTCCTATGTTTTGATCAAATGATCTCCCCTTTTAGGTAATGGAAACGTTATCTTTAACCCGTTAACCATTGTACGCATTTAAAGGGTTTTAGTTTACACTCACACATACAGATATATATATATATATATATATATATATATATATATATATATATATATATATATATATATATATATATATATATATATATATATATATATATATATTACGAAATGGACAAAGTCCGACAATTTATTTATTAAAGACATTTTTATGTTTAACGTTCTTTTTTTATAGATACAGGCATTTTAAGTAATTGCTCTGTTTATAATAAACAGTATTAAATAACATTTACCGGCCTGAATGTCCGAGAAATTTTCATAGAAAGTGTCCGTCCTTGGAGAGTATTCGAACCTGCATCCTATACGGAACCGTCATTTACGCCCACGTGCCTATATATATATATATATATATATATATATATATATATATATATATATATATATATATATATATATATATATATATATATATATATATATATATATATATATATATATATATATATATATATATATATATATATATATATATATATATATATATATATATATAACCAACCAGACTCGATACTGCGCTTCTCTCACGAAATTTCGTGTTGTAACTCATCCAAGAATGATTAATCAAATGGATTGTGCCCCCAAGAGCCATGTCTCCTATATATATATATATATATTCTATCACTATTATATCCTTGTTTGAACAGGTTTCTAATGCCCTGGAGGAGGAGTTTGTGGAAAAGGAGACATGGCTCTTGGGGGCACAATCCATTTGATTAATCATTCTTGGATGAGTTACAACACGAAATTTCGTGAGAGAAGCGCAGTATCGAGTCTGGTTGGTTACCTATTTAAGGCCGGTTGGTCCAGTGGGTATGACGTTTGTGTAACGGCCCGGGTTCGATTCTCGTTAGTGGAGCTTCACTGCTGATGAGACCCAAAGGAGGACAAAACAGCCGTTCAGTCCTTTATGTTGTAGATTCTTCTAGACTAGATGGGATTACTTTAATATAATTATTCAAATCCCATATATATATATATATATATATATATATATATATATATATATATATATATATATATATATATATATATATATATATGATTAATTCATCGAGTCTGGAAGAAATCTCAACAGTCAGCACTGGGCGGCTGTTTTGTCCTATATGTAGGACTCATCAGCAGTGCGCATCCCCTACTGAGATATAGCGCCGCTCGATCACATATTCCGTGGTTGAATTCATCCGAATGTGTATGACAGTGTGTGTCTTTTTGGAAAATACTCATGTTTCTTTATTGCGAGCCGGAATATATTTTGCCATCGTATATAACATCCCCTGATATGTAAACAAATCTTATTCATTTGTTGATCTATGAGATATCCTGTGTGCTGTGAGCACACACGTATATTTCTCAGTTTGCGTTTTTCTCCTTCTTCTGGTACAAAAAGCATGGAATCTCCCAATTCATCATGGCTGAAATATTGGATTCAATTAGCGCCCTCTTGGATACTCGCCGGATCCCTTGCCACATCACCTTCTCCACCAATGAGTCACACAGTAAAAGGTTTTCGCAAGAATACAGCGCTGGAAAAACCCTTTGCATTCATCTATTTAATTTTATTTTATTATATTTTATGCATGTTTCAACGACTTTACAAATATAAGACCGGTGTAATCGCCAGCGCTTTCTATTAATATTTTTGTGAAACCTTTCGGAAAGGCGTCAATTAATTCCAGTTTCGTTCAATTATCTCTCCAGAATCCTTTTCAAAATATCTCGTATCTAACATACCACTAGTCTAGACAGAAACAGCAGGTACAGTGTTGCATTGTGAGGTTTTTTGGTTTGTTTTTTTTTAATTTCTTTTCTTGGGCAGAGAATGTAAATCCTTTTACTTCAAGTGTGAACTATAACAACCTCGAATATGACAAACACGTTCTTACCATCAATGTAAATTGCAAAGGTACGTAATTTACTTTTAAATAAAAAGCATTAATAATTTTCTTTGCCAAATTTCTTTATATACAGTCGTTAGCATTTATAAATAACTTAGTACTTACCAACAATTATAAATAATTTAAATGTATTAGAGTGAGTCATAAAAAAAATCCGTTTACATGAACCAAATTTAACGGTAAATGAATCATACAAACTACTATCCATGGTAATAGAGAACAAATTTGTTGCGGATTATCATACACTGCATGCACTAATTTTGTATTTCAAATATGGCAGCTTGGTCGTGTAAGATCTATTAATTATAATCTAAGTAGTTATATTACATGACTATAAATATTTGAATGCCATTGTTTCTCGGTATTAAGTTTGTCAGGATTGCACATATCGTAATATTTCCTATTATACACATGACACACAATACAGAAAGGGCTAATGATTCAATTACAATAATTTATTTAAGTTAGTACATGTGATACAGATATCGCATTACGATAACCCCAGGACTAGCAATATAATGATCTAAATATGAAACAACCATATTAGTAAAGGTTTGTTAAACCTAATTGAAAACAGCAATGATACTAAGCAGTAGTAAATTTCGTAAGTGTTGATATTCAAAATGAATAAATTTTATCGTTGAAAATGAAATTTTCCTATCATAGATTGTTTATTTATCCAGGTTCTATCTACCCCCTCTCTCTCTCTCTCTCTCTCTCTCTCTCTCTCTCTCTCTCACACACACACACGCACACATATATATATATATATATATATATATATATATATATATATATATATATATATATATATATATGAAGAAAAATATACGGAAAAAACAAACAAAAATCCTTAGATGCAATTATGCTGTTTTAATGTTAATATGTCAACGTCGGAAAATGAAAAATGAAAAGAATTCATTTTTCATTTTTTCATTTTTCATTCAAAATACTCAAATTTTAGGAATACGTTTTCACAGCGTCGCCCACGTGATGACAACGTGGCCATGTTTAAACGGAACGCTGATCATCTAAAACTTTCAGTTATCTGTTTGGATAAGTCTTCTTCTTATGTCCATCGTCTTTGTCATGTTGAATTGATAATGTTAAATATATTTTATGAATATGTCCTGAAGATGGTTTATTAGACCGAAACGTCCGACGTGGACATATTAACATTAAAACAGCATAATTGCATATGAGGATTTTTGTTTGTTTTTTCCGTATATTTTTCTTCATGCTGTCGGATCTATATCCATATATTTCCTTACACACACACACACACACACACACACATATATATATATATATATATATATATATATATATATATATATATGTATGTATGTATATTAAAAGATATATTGTTAAATATAACAGAAGAGTGTATAGTATGTTTGATCATGGGCCGTTCAAATCTCCGTATATTTGCTTTAATTTCGTGAGAAAATAAAGACAAATGTCTTTATATTTTTGGAATATTGTTTTATTATGCTGTTCCTTGATCTAAGACTTCGGTTCATATGATCACTCTTTAGAGTTGTTATATGAATATATAAACAAAGATGCATATTTTTATGTGTGTCATCATATATGTCAGTGGAGAACAAATTTCCGGCCACTATCACGCACTCTATACACCATTTGTTTGTATTTCGAATATGTAAGTTTGATCTTGTAAGATTTATTAACTGTAGTTATAGTTAGTGTTATATTACATGACAATAAATCGTATCAGTTTGTTTTTCTTTGAACTTTGGACTTGCATGCTAGACGTTTATTTTCGGCTGACGTACAGGTACTTTGGTCTTTCCTTTTTTATATCATTTGTTCCCTTTCGTATTGGTTTAATTATTCGCAAATCAAGACACCAATGGTTTTTCCGGACGAGAATAATGTCTTATAAGATATCATATATATATATATATATATATATATATATATATATATATATATATATATATATATATATATATGATCGTTGGTCTGAGGGTCACTTTGAAGCGAGAAACTGACATTCACTCTGCAGTGTTATACCCTATGGCGTTATTCCCTATAACTATAAACGCTCTACCTCCAATATTGTATAATCTTACCCTACAGTTATAGCAAATTTTAAGACAATATATATGTGTTTGTGCATTTGTCTGTGTATGTGTTTGATCAATATTCAAATGTAGAATGAATTTTAACCTTTCGCTGGATTCGAATTTAATAGAGTTTTGTCGTTTTCATAATGGGAGCAATTCGCTTTGCAAGCCAGAACGCTGACATCAGAAACGGAGATATCAAATAGGATTCCTAATAAAAACTCCGTGAAAGCCCTTTAATATTTGTCCTGACATTATTCTGCGAACTTATTGTTATCGCCTTCTAAACTGTCTTGAATTCGGTAAACCATTATTTCCTGGCTAATTGCGTTGTTCTGATCATCAATCATCGCAGCAAGGGCCAAGGTTGACTTATTACTGACATTCTTTTAAATGAGTGTTGCCCATGTGACAGTGCACTATGACGCCTGACATTCAAGATCAATTAACGTGGAAATATTCCAAACATATATTCCAATATCGTCGGGAGAAATTGTTGAAATTCCTCGATCTCTCGGCCTTTCCTATCTGTAAACTTAATAAGGTACCCAGAATATTTAGAATATCGTCATTATTATTAAAAGCTGGATTGTTTAGATTCATTACATCTGAAATAAAACATAGGCACATATGATTATAGGTGATCAGGCGAAATCGAATGTGTGAGATCAATACGTTTTGTTTAGAAAAAACAAAACAAGCGAATAATGATTAGCTTTCATATTTGCAAAAGAGTTCCGTTTTCAAAGGTTATGCCAAATTTTGATTTAGCCGGATGTTGCCGCAGATATAATGATAGAAATTTGATTGATATAAAAATTCTCAGAGCATGTTTTGCAGAGCGTGTAAAAAAAATAGGCAGAAGTGACGTTGACGTTTATAAAGATTTCTATTTTTGCGAAACCCGATGATTAGAGTCAGTCTTTTAGAAGGCTTCAGAAGAATTCTGAAACGAGGAAAATAGATTTCACATTCACTTTCCGAAACAGCAATCGCTCAACATTTAAAAATTAGTCATCTAGCTTTATACAGAAACCAGCTTTTTTTCAGGTTAGCCACCGTTGAATAAAATCAATAAATTATAATTTCCATAACAGTTTTAAATAATTTCCTCCCCAAATAAAGCAAAACAATAAACCACTAAGATTCAAAGGCGTTACTGAGTATTAAGAGAAAAAACACTATCAAGGTACAAGATCAATATAATAATAGAAATTAAGATCTTGATGGACATTTTATTTACATTTTTGAAGGTCATAGTTGACTTGGAAACAAGAAGCCCAAAGAGAGTTCTACAACCGAGAAGCGCTATCGAAGAAAATAATAGCAGAGAACCTACGGTTCCATCAAGCCATTTCATCTGTAAAATGATGAGACATTTTTCCAATGTTGTACTGCGCTTAAATGTATAAAATCTTACACACACAATTAATCACATATTGTACTATATATATATTCGAGTTGCAGAGCGTAGGTTGCGTGAGGGAGAATCACGGTTGGGATTAGGCACACAAGAATTGACGGAGACATATTTCGTGAACCTCTAGCCACTTTCAATGTCCAGATCAAAAATCGGACCGGTTAAATAACATTTGTACATCTACGCAACTTCAAGTGGCTTCCAGTATGTCGCCTACGCAACTTCCGGCATGCGACCACAAAAGCACATATTTCCTTTCGCTTGGAACATCTGTTTATTTAAGGCTCAGGACACATGTACGTCCTGATTATTTTAGCCGCCAGATGTATTTCATTTTTATGACATCACCAGGTGCGATTTCCGCACACACACTGATGCAGCGGAAGTAAGGCCAAATCCTCAACGGATACCCAACACATACACACAGCTACTGTTTCAATTTTTCTGTCTTTATCGGAGAAGATATTACAACTTTGAAGATAGAACGATTATAGTTATAACGAATATGCCCAGAGTGTGGAAGTTTGCTGCATGGATGCCAGTTTCACAAATGAAAGCTATCTACAAATAAACTATTGACAATAACCATACAGCAAATTTAATCGGGACAATTACCATGAAATATTAAGAAAGGAAAATACGTTACTGCTGTGGGAAAGTGACTGAAGCCGAGATGACATGTCAAAACCAATAACATTGCAGATACTTCTTTAGATTTTATCAATGCTAGACTAGATATGACAGTAATATTCAAATAGAGCATAGAAAAGAACAGTAATTAATAAGCTTAATTTGAATAGATGCCTATATGAAAATGCGAAAAAAAAATTAATCAGTTGTTTTCTGTGTAACTAGCAATGGGGAAGAAAATGGAAAATGCGTTTGAATTTAGGTTAAATTGTTTAAATTGTCCTCATCTTTGTTGTTATTATCGCAATGTATTGGCCGTTATACCGTCTTAATGTCATCAGCTATTCGGCGATCCAGGAGAATTTAGAATCCATTATTTAATTGACGAATATAAATTGTTCTCTTACATTGTCCATGTTTCACGATATTCTGTTCTTGTTTAGTACTGCTCATTATTTGCTCATTCTTTATTTAACCAAATCTTTACTTCGTAGTCCAGAGATCGAACTCCCAATTTCTATATCAAGAAATTCACAGACCATAGCTTTAATCGAAGTTGGGTTATTTCTGCTTATGATATCATGAGACAAATCTGTGACTAAAATTTACACCATTGAACCCAATATAACTGCTAGTCTCTTTTTATATACTGCTCTTGTGGGCATTCTGTATTTCTTTCTTTCTTAACGGCTTTCATATCGTTTAAACATGTATGCTAGGCCTGCTATTGAGAGCTTTGTAGCCTTGAATATGCGCTGTTTCTTTTCAGAGATTTGAGTCTCTAATGTTTTTCTCTCTGTGTGTTATTTTCATTCAACAGTGTTTTGACTAACCTTTTCTCACAATATGAGAAGCCATGACTGATTTTATTGTTCTCTCGTTGATTACGGTTTTATATGTTGTTCCCGCCTTTTATAAATCGACTTATATTTCCTCTATATTCTATGCTACAACATCAAGGGTGGACACAATTAGTTTCTGGTCATGTTTTCCTGTATTAGATTTGGCTCGGCAGAATTTTTATTCTGTAGAGTCGAGCTGCTTCTCGATATAGTTCTAATATTGTATGAACCACAGATCTTCTGAATCCTTTCTGATCTGCCGCTAGGGTAAAGGAATCCGACCTTTACGGTTTGTCGGCTCTCCTCTTTGATGCTTCTGTTTCTGCCTTGAAAGGCTGATGTTATTTTTGCAGAGTAGTTGTTTTTCTGATAACTTCGATTCAAAACATTTTATCATTTTATTAGTATGTGTCTTAGTCACCACTTGAGATTTTTGTACGGTGCTGTCGTCATCGCTATATACATTGTAGGAATCGAAGATAAGGTATTTTCCAATGAAAGTTTTATGATATGCAAATATCTTGAAGCCATTCGATATGCGTGTTATTAGTAGCCCCAGGAAAGCCAGCTGGGCATTGTTTTCCTCTTCCATCATTTGTTGTAGTGAATGTCATACTTTATACGGTCAAGCATTATTTGAACATTTATCGAGAAAATTGTTCGAAAACAATGATTGGAAAAAAGATTCATTCGAATTGTAAATTCTTTGAATTAAAAGCAATCGAAAGGACAATTATTCTAATTCTAATTATTCAGATTTTTGCCATTAAAACAGCGATATAACAGTGAGAGTGATGTTTCATCTGTGCAAAAGGGGTTGTAAGCTGGAAAGGAATACATCGCCCACAACGTCCCATACACTATTCTGAACTCTATTCAACACAGTGGGGCGTATGTAGTTTCCGCCTATATATTGAAGCGATACTCCTTGATTTATTCTGATTCAGGTTGAGTCAAATACCCACTGAAGCGGCAGAAGAAAACAAACATTTCTTCAGCTTCTTTAACTGAATCGTATATACAATTTCTTCTTGAGGTCTGGGATGATCCTGAAGCCTTCTTGAGGGAACATCGATCCCCTAAAACATGTAGGTTCAGCTTACGCTCGGTGATGGTGGAACGCCATTACTTTCATCTTGGAGGTATTGGATCTTATTTGCGCCATAGCGGCACTAGGTCTATTTTTAGACTCGCTATAACTCAAGGCTTTCGAGTTCAGGCTGTTCTGCTTTTTAACCCATAGATAGTGTCAGAGTAGAAGAATTGGACACATTCCATTCTCAAGTGCTTTTGTGCAAACATGAATACAACAAACCACGCAGGAAAGAAAACTTAATTCATTCAGCCAATCAATAATTATACTTCCATATTTTGTGTGTACCGGTGTTTGGCAAGACGTCAAGTTTTTTTTTTTTTTTTTTTTTTTTATAAAACAGCAGGTATTAGGTCTACCAGCTTGTACCGCTGGAGAAATGGGATGGATTCAAAACTTCAACCCCCTTTGTGGGAGAATCCACCGCCTGATTCTATTTGCTTTAGATCGGTCGACAATATCATCAGAGCATAGTACGCTTATATTTATGCTTTTAAAGAATGCTTATTGCCTTGTTCAGATCTTCTCGAATGAGCATATCCGCTCGATGTTTTATCCTTAATGTAAACAAAGCAATTTCAAAAGAATTACTAGATTTATTTTTAGTTCGACATTTATTTTACTTCAAACACTTTTAGTGGACACCGCTTTTTGTGTATTAAATCAAACCGGTCTGGGTACTCGAAAATACTATATATATATATATATATATATATATATATATATATATATATATATATATATATATGTGTGTGTGTGTGTGTGTGTGTGTGTGTGTGTGTGTATGTGTGTGTTCGTCAGTAAGTCCGTTTGTAAAAAGGTCATTTATTTTAGGCAACGTATGTTTATTTTACATGACAATGCCGTTACTTGCCAGTGTACTCAATCAAAAAACTCCTTCGTAGATCAAATAATTTGGACGATATACACGCAAACGTTCAAATCATCGTTCAGTGAGTAATTGTGTTAAATTATAGACTCCTTGAGCCACCCTCCTATTTTCAGTATCTAATTAACTTTTTTTTGTCTTTGTTTAATTTTTTCATTACACGATTCTCTGGCGCCTATACAAGTCTTTATGGACACACACTAAGCGTTAAAACTAGTGGCAAAACAACGCCGGCAACGAGAAGATGCCCTACCAGCTACTCACCAAACACGCGGTTAGTCATGTTTTAACGCGTATAAAGCGGTGTTAAATTGGAATAGTCCCAATTATCACTCTTGCCATATACATTCAGGCGTGACACAGATACAAACTTTGTTTTCCATACAATTATACAAAGCTGCTGAAAATACCTTAATACATTATGTATAATCTATGTACAGACATCTATTTCAATTAAATATAATCATGGCCGATGAGGTACTTACTACGCAGGAAGCCTCGACGAGTTTGAATCCCCAAGAACAGTAGTTTCATCATCACATTTTTTTCTCCTTTTTTTTTTTTTTTTTGCTTTTTTTCATTTTTTATTTTTTTTTAAGTTATATTGTCAATCATCAAATATAATAATCGAGAGGGCCAATGTTTGAAACCCCAAACCTCACAACAGTGTCTGGACCGTACATAATGGGTGGGGACACGATTGCTAATTTTAGTAGAGCTTATTTTTTTAAACTATTTACATTATTCGGACTATTGTCCGCGTCTTTGTCGCTATATTTATTACAGCGATTCAGGAGCTGTTCGCTCCGGCCTTCTCAGGTAGTTGGAATCTCGAACTGAACCCTTTATTTCGGTCACTGGGGTAGACTGTTCTAGTTCCAAGGACATATGGCACAGTGGATAAAGGCGTGGGTTAGATTCAGTAACAGGACCCAAACAGTGTGAGTTCAATACCCGGTTAAAGCAGGGAAGAACTTGCAGAGTGGAATTAGCAGGAGATAACTGATACCTAACATCCATTAAACATGGAACTAGAACAGTCTACCCCAGTGACAGAAATAAAGGGTTTAGTTCGACATTCTAACCACCTGAAGAAGGCCAGAGCCTACAACTGCCGAAATGTTTTAATACATATGGCGACAAAGATGAAGACAATAGCCCTAATAATGTAAATAGTGTACATAATACCTCATCTCAGAAATATAGACAGATAGCATTTTTTTTTAAATTGTAATTTTTCTTTCTGAACAGTACTTTTCCATCAATTAACAGGGGTAATATATCTCCGTAAAATCTTTTTTTTTTTATTCCGAGATCATCTACTAAGGAGGATCTTCAAATTCGTATTTTTTTTTACTAATAGTAATAATATCCAGAAGTTCACAGCTATTAATTATTAGGTTGATGCAAAAATAATGTCGGTTTTGGACGTTAAAAAATACGTCAAAAAACAATATTATTTTTGCACCAACCTAATAAAATAAAATTTCTAGTCAACATATTTTACATTTCTACAAAGATAAGACCGAGAAAATGATCGCCTAAAAATAAAAATGTTTAAAGATTTCAACAGATGAAAAATTTTCTCGAAAATTAAAGTACCGTTTTTAAAACAAATTTTCAGACAACCCTTTTTGTGCTGATTTATAATCTTTCAATATTTTTTTTCCGGCAGTGATGCGTCAGCAATTAATCTTTATCGTAATGTAAAAACTTTTCGACTTAAACATTTTTGGGGAGTAAAGTTTCGTCATGGAAATATTGATAGTTATTACAAAAATATTATAAGTGTAAATAATTAAAGAATATGTATTTAAATTTTCATTTAAATTGGATAATTCCATGATTTTTCTTAATTTAAAAAGCACTGCACTTCCCCTACAATTTTCCTTCGAGGATTTGTGGCCGTCAGGTTTGAAATCGCCATGTAGTAGTGAGGTGGGTGCCCCGTATCAAAGTTTCGGGTTGGGGCCGAGACCCTAGAGCCGGCTCTATCTAATCTTATCGCGTCTTAGAATTAACACATACTATTGTCGTATCATATACGGTTAATTAACTACTAGAATATTTTTTTCTTTATGTTGTTAAAATTATAAAATCCTAATCAACGGTGTTACCGTAAGTAAGCGATGCCTAACATATTTGTAGTTAGCCATCCATTTAGGAGAAAGCCCGGATGTTTACTTAAATGTTTGACAAAATTTTTTAAAAATAAAAATAAATCAAAGCCAAAGTGTGCTATTTTTACTCATTTTTTTAAAGAATTTCAGTCATTGCGAGTTTTACGCTGATATATCCCATCCTGCTGGATGATAGACGATTGCGTCAAAGTGTCATATCCAGATTGATTACCAGCCAAGATTAATGTCCTTCAATTTCATCAAGTAGTACATGCATGCTAGCACAGCTCTCGACGGATTCCATATAGTTTTCCTTATGTATTGTGTTCCCTGTCGCCACTGTCTTCAACCCTGAATAGCTCGACTCCACTTTATCGACTGTATCTAATATATATATATATATATATATATATATATATATATATATATATATATATATATATATATATATATATAACTAAAATCGGTATATTTTAATTATTCGATTAATTATATGAAATAGTGGTAGCATCGATTCTAGAAGGTTGTGGGAGGAAGATCTTCATGGAATTGGATGTCCACTCATAAATTTAGCATTCGAGCACGTGTGGCCTAGCCTCTCTATGTAATGTGGGTGGGGAAAATGAAACCAATACTTAAAATTTCTTGCTGCCCTCTGTCGATTTCGCGGAGTTTTGGTCTTATACCCAAGACTTAGAAAAAAGCAAACCATCACTGTCAGAATCCCGGTCCCACGGGGTATTTTGTCCTATCCTCCACCATCGTAGCTCAGTCCCAGCATTATTTTAAATATGGTGTTTCGCCAACATTGTTTGTGTCAACCCTTGTATGGTTGTCAGGCACTTCCCCAAAAATGACCTACGCTGGGATCATCTCCCAACGCCGATTTTATAAAGAAGTCACCTCCTTGGTGAGATTTGATCTAGAGTCACTTGTGTGATATAGTTACGACATCATGTAGTGTAAATATGTGATTCAAACTGGTATTTGAATACTTCAATTGTCTCGATTGGGTCGCTACATTTCACCCACGGGTGACTTCAGTCCGATAATCCAAAGTCGCCCTGTTTCTATTTCTTACTGAAAATTAAATGAGCCATATTGACAACACGGGAATTATTATTATTATTATTATGAAGTAGCATAATGTTACATATAATCTACTTATATTGTCCCCAATAGGGATATTTTGCCGACTACATTTCAGTGATGGAGGGAGTAAAGTGAATATGAGAACTTCCAAAGCCTAAAATTGCTAACCTACGCTTATGTATAGACTCAAAAATCATCACTGAAAAGCTTTGACGGAGAAACTCCTCTTTTTAACGAGGGGATGTTTCCTCCTTGTTTATAGCTATTCCGTCGATTCATGGGCCAATGAAAGGGAAGCATGATATACTTCTTCTTTTCCTTTCTTTCGAACTGAAATTTATCGAATTCTTTAAACAAAATGTAATTTTTTTTTCTTTATATCCGATTCTTAAAACAAGTTATTTTCAAAAGCCAACATTACATTTACTTAGCGTTATTTATATTTAAATAATGTATATCAAATGATAACGTTTCTGATAATTTAGCAAAAATAAAGTGAACCCTGAATAGCAAAATTGCATCCCGATCAACTGAAACAATAAAATCAACATTGAAAATTAGATTTTTTTATCTCGGAAATTAATAATGAATTCTGAAACGGTGGTAATTTCTTGCTATTTATTAAGCACATCTCTTAAGTTTGAGTAAAGCGCATATCTTGTGTAGCTGATAACGAAGCAGAAAATGCGATTGGAATGTGTAGTTCACATTACGGATTGGTCAGCTACGTTCATTTTCTCAGAGAATGGCATAAATCATGGCAAAATGTTAAATAGCAGGGTAGACTAGGCTCAAACGCTTTGAATAGGAAGAAAAGCCAAACACTCAATTCCAAGCGGTGGTGGAGAAATCGTGAAACATTTACACACTCTTTCGTAAGATGGCGTAGAAAAACACAGAAATGGAGAAACCTCAATGGAGAATGATCACTGCCTACGTTCTAAATGTAGATGACATTAAAAAATAAGACGCTACATGAATGCAAGAGATTAAAATTGATTTCTAATCAATCTCTTGATACTATCATTATTTTGAGGGTGACTTGCGAAATATATATAGCTACGCAGTAACATCCACTAATTTTTAATCATTTCACTCCAAGCAAGGCGATAGAGCTACTAAGATGAAGAATTTATTAGGAATTAATGAGAATGGAAAGAGTTTAATACGGAGAAATCACAATATACATATACATACAGACATACATACATACATATATATATATATATATATATATATATATATATATATATATATATATATATATATATATATATGTAAGCAAATATATGGATATAGATCCGACAGTATGAAGAAAAATATACGGAAAATACAAACAAAAATCCTTATATGCAATAATGCTGTTTTAATGTTAATATGTCAACGTCGGACGTTTCGGTTTAATAAACCATCTTCAGGACATATTCATAAAATATAATATATAATTAACATCAATTGAACATGACAAAGACGATGGACACAAGAACAAGACTTATCCAAACAGATAACGGAAAGTTTTATATGATCAGCGTTCCGTTTTAAAACATGGTCACGTTGTCTCACGTGGGCGATGCTGTGAAAACCTATTCCCAAATTTGAGTATTTGAAAGAAAAATGAAAAATGAAAGAATTATATTTTGATCTAAAATTTATATGTACGCTTGTCGAGCATTAATCTCGCTAGAAAAGGGGAAATACTAAAGAAGCCAGGTCTAGTATTCACCGTGCGTGAGATGGATATTAGACCTGCTTTATAAATCCTCCTAAGATTTTTATTATGAAAATAGTTTAAAATCTTCACGGAATCAAAATCGAAATTATGATCTGTTTTATTTATGTGTACAACTAAAGCATTGTTTAAATTTCCGAGGCGAATATCTCGTTTATGTTCGAAAACACGAGATTTTACGGACCTACATGTTTCACCCACATATTTTAAGTCACAGTTTTTGCATGAGATTTGGTAGATGCAAGCATCGGATGTAATATGTTGTTTGCTGGTGCTATTTAATAAACTACGGATAATTCTAGTAGGTAAAATAGTAGTTTTAATTTTGAACGCATTTAAATTATTGTAGATACGTTCGGTCAAATGGTTATTTGGTAGAAAGATTTGACCAAAAGAATTATTATCAGGGGCAGCTGAAAGTGTACCTTTCACTGATGTAGTTGTAGTGGCCTTCGAGGTGTCATTTTGCGCTGATGAGTGAATTTTCAACGCTTTATTTTTTAGCTCTCAGTAATAATTGTCTCGGATACGAAAGATTTGAAAAGGTATCCTCAATATATGTGAATTCATGATCTAAATATTTTGCTGAACAGATGCGAAGAGCCCTTAAGTAGAATCCAATAATAATACCCCTCTTAGTGATAGTATCATGGTGAGAGTAAAAGTGTAAATAGTCATTTTTACATGTGGGTTTACGATATACTTTGAATTCTAATTTATTTTTATTTTTAATGAGTAGTATGTCTAAAAAAGTTAAAGAATTATTAGACTCAAGTTCATATGTAAATTCTATAGTAGGCTCTATTTTATTTAATCTATCAGTAATCTCATTTAAATCATGTTTATGTGGGTAGATAAATAAAATGTCATCAATGTATCGGAAGTAATGTGTATCGCGTGGAATGATATGTTTAAAAGGTCCAGACTCAAGAAATTCTAGAAATATGCATGCTAGGAATCCAGAGAGAGGACTCCCCGTTGGTAAACCAAATTTTTGTTTATAATAAATATTATTATACTGGAAGAAACAATGTGAAGTGCATAGGATGCATAATTTGATGCATTTCGAGATAGTGATAGGCAGCTTAAAGTCAATTTTCTTAAGGTGGTTCTCTAATCGTTTAATACATTTATCAACAGGTATATTAGTAAATAAAGATTTAATGTCTAAGCTAGCTAGGGATTTGTTACCTATATCAATATTACTCAACTTATTTAGAAGAGAGCCTGAATTCTTTACAAGTGCGTTACTTATGGTGCCCAGAATTGGAGTTAGAAATTTAGTTAAAAACCTAGCGATATTATGAGGAGCTAAGCCTTTACCCGAGATGATGGGCCTTAATGGAATGTTAAGCTTATGGGTTTTGGGGAGCCCATAAATTTTAGGGACGGTGGGATGGTAGTTAATAAAGGAAAGCCACATCTTATCTTCATTACATATGAGTTTCTTATAGGACCTATTGAATTATTTTAGATTCTTAGAAACTTGTATAGGGGAGATCTGTTCATAAGTGTCTCTATCATTTAGCAAGTCCAACATTTTCTGGTTGTAAGCAATGGTGTCCATGACAACAACACCGCCTCCTTTATCCGAAGGAGATATAATAATATTATTATTCATAGACAGGGATTTTAAGGCATTCATATACCTCTTAGGTAAAGTAAATTCCATATTTTGGCAGTCAAAAGAGGCAAAATATGGAATTTACTTTACCTATACCTAGGTATATGAATGCCTTAAAATCCCTGTCAGCAACACTACCAGAAGAATCGATCCTTATTAGATTTAACTCAGCCTGACATGAGAATACATATTTGAGTACCTATTTACATAACTGAACCTCCATTTACATATCTGAGTACCCATTTAAGGGTTTGAGCACCTGTTTACGTATTTCAGCATCCCTTTACATATCTGAGCCCAAATTTAAATATCTTTGTACCCATTTAAATATCTGAGCCTCCATTTACATATTTGAACAGCCATTTACTAGAAATGTATGAGGGAAATGCTTGGAAGTCATTACAGGAAATATATTTACAAGTACATATCAAGAGCATGTGCGTTTGGGACCTAGTCTGGTTCAAATTCATTTGAGTGGTAATGAATGACCGCTATGCTGTCACTGCTTTCACAAAAAAAATTATATGTTTAACATATTTCTCGCCAAATATGCTAATCAATGGGTTATCAAGGAAAATCAAGTTTAAAACAAAAAAAAAACAATATTCAACTGATCAGTCATATATACTTGAGCTGAACATTTAATAATTTAACATCCTCCTGCGTTTTATTCTATAGGGAGACTAGTAAAAAGCGGTAAATTCGGTAATAAATTTATTTAGCTATCATGATTCATGCACAAACTAAACGATCATCGTAGATGTTCAAAATATTTGTTTGGATGTTCAGCACAAGGTTGTAAGCTTGGAAACAAGGAGGCAGTACGTTTATTCAAGGACACAAATATTCAAGAAATTTATTCAAGTTCAATTGTTCCTAAAAAATTAAAGTATGATAATAAACGTTCCGCGTTTTTACGGGGCACACCGTAGAATATTTAAGGGAATAAGGTATCAAACTGGAGTGTTTATTTGTTAATTTAGTACTGGGACAAAACTGCAGTCGAAGTATATAGAGTAAGTATTTTAAGATTTATAGGTGAAAAAGAATCTTTGCTATACATATATGCGACAAATAAGGCATTGATATCAAATATATTTGAAAGAGATAAAATGTGCTAAATACTAGCTACTAAATTTGATTACTGATTCGTATTTCTATGTCAGTCACAAGATAAAAAAAGGAAATTGGTGAATGTTCTCGAGAGCATAATCTTATAAATTAAATTCCGCCCAGTGGCAGAACTGGGCGAAGATCCAAGAATTTTAAGTTTCAATATATTTTTTTCCTCTAGTTTTTCTTTCTTGCTGTCCTTATTCCTTCCTCTAATAATCGGCTATTTCTTTCGTTTGATGTTTCTACTTACTTTCCCGCCGACACAAACCACGCCATTTTTATAGAGCGTCCGAACGAAAGAAAAAGTGATGGTGATCAATTGCTTCCATTGATCGTTCAGATGAGGGGAAAAATGAGCAGATGGCTGCCTCTTGTAAGTATAATGAGGACAATAGGCGAAGAAGTGAGAGAATCTGTCTGAGGTGCTGCGATTGAAAAGGAGATTACCATAAAGCGATCTGCAAGAAGGAAAACGTCAGATTGAGTTGATCGCAAAGTACAATTCATCCTACATTTCCTGGGATAAAATGGTGTAAATTCTGCAATAACCTCGTAAGGCATTTGTAAGTTAATTATTCAAAAACATGATTTAATATCGTCTTTAAGTCTATGTCTCGCTTATTATCCTCTTCTTATTGTGTATGATGTTAGCTGTAATATTGCTTTAGAAAATCGTCGAGGTGCAATGACGAAGCTTTGGATTCTTTTTTTTTTGCCTAGGGACAACAGAAACGATACAGCATAATATTTGACATCTATCTATCTATCTATCTATCTATCTATCTATCTATCTATCTATCTATCTATCTATCTATCGAAGTGTTTGTGTGTGTCTGTGTACGTATGTAATACGATGTATATGCACCTAAGCGGATCGTCAGGGAAAGCTGGCTTTCCCTGACGATCCGCTTAGGTGAAACCAGGGTACGTTTGTCTGGCTCACTAGGTATACCTATCTATCTACCTATCTATCTATCTATCTATCTATCTATATATATATATATATATATATATATATATATATATATATATATATATATATATTACGCTGGCCATGCATAATACCAGCTACAAAAATATTGCATAAAAAGAGTAAGTAATCTTTGATATGCCTATATTTATATCACGTCTAAGGCATAGTCTTTCCGCAGAGGAACTGCTTCAGGCTGAAATTCTTTGATCGAAGATGTGTGAGTATTGAATCACGGAAATCATTGGCTTTCTTTCGGATTCGCGTTACTGAAGATTACCTAAATCATGATGTGAAATTAAAAGCAACAATAATTTGGAGAATCTTATTAGGTAATTTAACTCACCTAACTATTCGACATTGACAAATATAAACAATAAATAGGAGTTTTCAATATTACTAATAAGTCTTGTTGAATAACCTACACACGTAATTCTCATCAACGCCAAGTATTATTTGAGTCCAGATAAAATAATGAGTAAATAATAGTCGTCTGCAGACGCAGTTATAGAATCATTGTAAACTCCACGGCAAAGCACATACTTTGGCAAAACTTATATTCTGCAAATGATAATAGAATTAGCTTTGCAGGGCTACAGAATCCATCATATTCTAGACTGTTTGCTACAAAAGGAGCCCATTTTGACTTATTATTTAAACCCTAGCTGAATATAAGAGACAGATTCGTACCTTTCTAAAAGGTGTCTTCACGTAAGTGAATGTAACGCTGCTAAAAATTGAACACAGTCTCCGATTCCTTGCGCAGGTATGCAGAAAATAGAAAATAACACGTTGGGTGCATAATCCAGAGTTCCTTAGTATTTTTGTTTTTATGATGAATCTATACATAAGAATTAACACTCTGACCACTTAACCAAGATGACTCGCCTAACCACTGCCAAAATAACGAATGTTATAACGAACCATGCTTAAAAACACACGTAATCCAAGAGATAGCTTATTCGTAAAATTTCGCTTGAAGATGAAACGAGACTAAACACCTAAATTCAACTTAATTTTAATAATTATTTGGAAGGTTTCGTCTCTCGTTTTTGAAACACGAGAACTCTTATGTAGCGAAGGAATCATATTTGAAACAAAAAATAATATATATATATATATATACATACATATATATATATATATATATATATATATATATATATATATATATATAAAGTGTAGAAGAATTAACAGTAAGATCACACCGTTTAAAACATTAATTTAAAAACGGTGATCAATACAAAAAGTAGAGCCGTTTTAGTCTCATCGTGATTCCCACCTGATGAGACGTTTTAAAAAGGTATTTCTGTTTTGATCTTTTAACAATAATTTAAAATTGTGCAGTGGATATGTGCATGTTCTTATGTAACACTGCATAAGAAATATATATATATATATATAGATAGATAGATAGATAGATAGATAGATAGATAGATAGATAAATATATATATATGCGTATATATATATATATATATATATATATATATATATATATACCGGTTTAACAGCAGAATTGTCCATATCGGGAAACATCCGAAAAAAATGTTTAACACCCCGACTTTTCTTATTATCGCTAAAACTTCCTAAAACCTATCATGAACTGATTTCTCGCTGCTTTCTCCACGGTTTTAAATTCAGTGTAGTCTTTCTCCTAAATTTAGACAATCCAATTTAACGATCTATATATTCGATATGTTGAACTTGAGAAGCGATGGTTCATGTCTTTTTTAAGGGATTTATTTAGAAAAGCGAACGTAACATATTAAATGGGATTTTCTAATTGGTTCGATGAATACACTTCCCGATGGTTGCCGTTATGCTACCTGCACAAAAGAAAAGATATTCTAAAATGAACAAAAGTTGCAGTTTTCGGAAAATCGAAATCAGGTGTCCCCTAAAGTTGAGAACAGCTACAACAGTTCTCATTTTAAATAGCATCATTTATACCATTTCGTCCACTATCCTTAAACTGTTGTTCATTGTTACAATTTTTTTCACCGCTGCCTCAGTTCCTACTTCTTACTGTCATAAAATTTACATGTTTTAACGTTTTCATAATTAATCGTATTTTTCTTTCGCTCGGGCACTAGTACTATGTCAAAATATAAAAGAAGCGGAATTTATTTTTAGGCCTCAAAGCATTTCATCCCGTTTTCAGTGACACCACATGTGCATTTTGCGCCATGCTAAGTACTGCCTCTAGAACACTGGTTTTACCATTGGACGATTATTCTGAAGGCAATATAAAGAAGCGAAACAAGGAGGTAGACTTATTCTCGAATTTGTCAACTGAAAATGGACCGTATTTTCAAATATTTAACGTATAAGCGAACGTGTAAATGTAGTTCTATTCGGTAACGGCTAGGGGAAGATTTCAGGAATGTAAATACTCGGTGATATTTTTTCTAGTTCTCTACTTACTTTTCCGTTTACACGCCAACATGTAAATCTCTCGCGGGGAATGCGTTCTCTTTTTTGGAAACGAATGAACAGCACACACACACACACACACAAACAAACAAATATGTACGTACGGAGATTCATTTACTACGCAGACTTTGCACCCTGAAAGTTTTCTCAGTGATTTGACACACACATGTTTGTCTTTGTCACTTGTAACTCTTTATCACTTGTAACTCTTTATTGTTAAAACATTATCATATATATATATATATATATATATATATATATATATATATATATATATATAAACTCACACATGCTTAGAAAGAATGAAGAATTTTCTTTCCTAATTCAAATTCATTTTGAATTTACACGAAAGTGGGATTATTCATGTAATAATACATATTAACCTAAACTAGAGGTTAATATTTTATTTTTATTTGTTATAAAAGTGCAATTCAAGTGAAAAGTTCGAACACTAAGTTATATCAAGCGCGAACAGTTTATATATATATATATATATATATATATATATATATATACATATTTATATCAATAATTATTCACCATGATGCTAATGCAGTGCTACATTATAATATATATATATATATATATATATATATATATATATATATATATATATATATATATATATATATATATATAAACTGTTCGCGCTTGATATAACTAATGCAGTTCTACATTATAATATATATATATATATATATATATATATATATATATATATATATATATATCAATAATTATTCTCCATGATGCTAATATAGTTCTACATTATAATATATATATATATATATATATATATATATATATATATATATATATATATATATATATATATATGTACATACATATATATATACATACATATATATATATATATATATATATATATACATATATATATATATATATATATATATATATATATATATGTCTGTGTGCGTACAATACAGTTGAAAATCTTTTGAAAAACGGAGTGATGTTATTAAATTAGAAATTTTATAATGAAAAAAAAAATTATGATTAAATTTTACTCTCGTCAAAATTGCCTCCTTAAACACACAAATTTGGCATTCACTGCAAAAGTTTCTCAAAGTATAAGTTTGTTAATTGATTCTATCCTATTTTCAATGACGCTAAGAGCCACTTTTCATATTTTTTTCACTCTTCTCTCACGATCATTTCATGCAAATTCTTAGAATGGCTTAAAAATTTTGAACTCTCCTGTATAAATATTTATAATGCCACGATATAAATAGTCTTAAAATGTCTTAAAATAGACATATATGTTTAGGTTTGTAACTATATATATAAATATATATATCTATCTATCTATCTATCTATCTATATATATATATATATATATATATATATATATATATATATTGTACACATGTTGTATGATTTATATATGAGAGTCGCGCATACATGCATATGTGTTTTTAGATGTATTTAACCATTAATGTGGTTTTCATGTATATTCTTACATTATAAGCAATTTTTATTACTTTCATCATTATTATATTTTTCAACTTTCTCCTATTATATTATTATATTATATATTTGTTATTATTATTATTATTATTATTATTATTATTATTATTATTATTATTATTATTATTATTATCACGACTATGATGATGACGTTTAAATGAATAACAACATAGATTCCATTTCCGTGAATTTTATTACTAGTTGTGGTTAAAGGTTTACTCATAAAATCCTTCCTTTCCTTCTCTTACGCTAATAGACAAACTTCTTTTTTCTTCCCCCAATTCTCTCTCTTCAATAGTGTAGACACCATCTCCATTTTTTAAGGTCAAGTTAAAAAAACGCTAACTAATTTTTTTTCCTTTTTTTTCGATTTTTATTATTTATTTAATTTAATGTCTAGTTTATTATCAAATCGTCTGGCTGAATGTATATAATTTAATAAAATGTAGTCGGTTTGATGAAGAAGGTGTATATATATATGTGTGTGTGTGTGTGTGTGTTTGTGTGTTTGTGTTCGTATAACTGATGAAATAAATTTGTAAGCGATTATATGATGAATAATTAAGCCTTTTCCTTACATACATACATACATACATACATATATATATATATATATATATATATATATATATATATATATATATATATATATATATATATATATATATATATATATATAGAATTACCATGTTTCAAACAGAAAGGAAACTTTTAAATTTAATCATAGAAATTAATTTTAAAATCGATAACTCCGTTCCATTATCAAGCGATTTTAATAAATTTATTTATTAACTAAATTTCTTAATAGGTTATTCCAAAAATCACTTGATAATGGAACGTAACTATGGATTTTAAATTTAATTTTATAGTGAAATTTAATTTTAGTTTCTGTTTTGAAACATGGTAATTTCTGTGTAGCGATGGAACCATATTTTTAAAATAGAAAATAATTATATATATACATGTGAGTGTGTGTGTAAGATAAATATGTTGTGATTTATAAGGTAAGTGTGCAATACATTTACATTATTAATACACCCAAATCAATTGTTGTTTGTTTCAACGCTGCCAATGACAATTGATGTTGTTTTCATCTTAACGGCCAACATATTTAAACAGCAATAACAGTGGATGTGCAAACAATTTCACACTTTGCTGTAATTTAAAGAAATACTTCACAAAATATATAAACTGTATACTATCTTCTTCGCAGATCTGTGAAATTATAGATGTCCGTAATCGTTTTCCTAAAAATTCAGATCCAAACGCTTCTTTACACGATTTGATATATGCCTCCTCTCCTGGCTCTTGTCGAGCATCTCTGATCTTCTGTATTGGAAATTCAAATCACGCTGTAATATCTGTTGACATTTCTGTTGACATGTGTAATAGACATAAATCCCTTAGCCATTTTTTCC
Organism: Acanthosepion lycidas; assembly: GCA_963932145.1. Taxonomy (NCBI): domain Eukaryota; kingdom Metazoa; phylum Mollusca; class Cephalopoda; order Sepiida; family Sepiidae; genus Acanthosepion; species Acanthosepion lycidas. The sequence goes on along the minus strand of OZ010577.1, from coordinate 126,004,951 downwards.
CCAGCGTATTGGGAGTCATTCCATGATGCTCTCCGCGACGCGCACTGGAGTGAGATGTTTGACATTCCCACTGAGTATTAGCTAAATGAAATTTCTTTTTAGGTAGGCGGAATCGATTGTTTTGTGCCATCGCTGACACATCAGGAGAAACCACAATCTTCTTATTTTCCACCAGACTCTTCACTCGCTATAACACGCATATATATATATATATATATATATATATATATATATATATATATATATATATATATATGTGTGTAACGTAATCCACAGACAGACTGTTTCGCTGTTTCACAGCTCATCAGTGTGGCTAGACATCCGGTTGCCTCTAGCTAGGATCGAAACCCGACTGAATTGGTGTCAGTCGGAGATTCTACCACTAAGCCGTCGTAGGTGGATTTTTAGCGTATTTATTTTTAGAAACACGCCCAGTCACTGACAGTCACTCAATTCGTTATGCGAAGAGTCTCGCTATATTAACTATAATAGTCACTGTTTACAAACCCATACCTACTCCCTAGAGAGCTCAAATGGAATTAATTTTTATTTCAGGAGCCAATATAACGTCATCTACAGACATACTGTTTCGCTGTTTCACAGCTCATCAGTGTGGCTAGACATCCAGTTGCCACTAGCTAGGATCGAAACCCGACTGAATATATATATATATATATATATATATATATATATATATATATATATATATATATTAATAAAAACCAGCATAAAATTTTCAGTTAGATAAGAGACCTCTTTGTATCCCTTCGTAATAATTGTGAACCTTTCGTCAATAAGGTTAAGATTTTGTTTACTGATATAAGCAGCTTTTGCCACTCTCAGTTTTGGTTTGTGTGATAACTTGTGCTTTCTTATAATGTTATATAAAGGCAAATTCTGTATCTTTCCTCTCTTCTCAATTGTAGTTGTTTTCACCTTCTGGTGATTAAGCTGAACGCGTTGCTCGTAAATTCTCTTCCAATCCTATGCTTGATTCATATGAAGGATATTTGCTGATATCTAACTCCATCCATGGTTTTTATCTTTATCTCTAAACTTGATCTCTACAAATTATATGGCTCAGCAATAGGCCTAAAGAAATTTTCTCCTTGCATATTTGTACTCCTCTTCAGCGACAGTTCTTGGCATGATGATACCCTACATCCAGTAGGACTCTGATCAGAGATTGAAAGTCTTGAGGGGTGTGGAATTACCTCTTAATTGCTGTTGTTACCACGTTCACCTTGACCTGGTGTGATAGAACATGTTAGGCTCTAAGCTATGCAGAAATAGCGAACCTCCAAGCAAAAACGCAGCACTATGAAAATATAAATGTAGATTTTATAGTCAAAACTGCCACTAGTTATCTTTTATATGAAATAATTAGCAACAATGCATATTTATAGTAAAATAACCAGCAATACATTTTATAGTGGCATTACAAACAATACATTTCACAGGGAAATTACCAACAATATATTTTATCTATAATTGAAGACATGTAACTGCTGTGAAAATACTTATATTTCAGCTTTAAATAGTCCATAGAGGTTGATATGCCGCTAAACAAAATCAGTCAATCAACTGTTCATTGTTAAAAAAAAAAAAAAACTTGAAATTCATTATTTGAAGTAATTTATTATGCTACTTTAATGTTAACAAGCATTTCATCCCAAGCAAGATGATAAAGCCACTAAGAAACTAGGCTTATTGACTTTGCAAAACTTGAGGTAAAACACGAAGGAGAGATGATAATGACAAAACAGAAAGAAAGGAAACAGAAAATGGTGATTGTTATTTCAGTTAAACTTTTTACGATATTCATTGACAAGGAAAACAGAAACCGGAAGTGAATTCACGAGCAGGACGTGCGAGAGAAGAAGCTGTTATCATAGAACTTGTGGTTACAATTTCAACAGTAAAATGATAAGACTGGCAATCTAGTTCTACTCTTAATTTCATGAAGTGGAGGTAGCAAATGTGAAAGCTCATTAGGACAATTACGATGAAAATATTAATAGAAAAATACCATTACGTTCGTGGAAATTGACTGCAACCGCAATTCCAGGTAAGGATCGTTGAAATTGCAGATTATTCTTTTATTTTTTTACAAGATTCTCATAATACATAGCAGAAGTACAAAGTCGTAAGTGGCAGTAATATTCAATGGACGTACGAATGGTGAACGTATATAGGTGCTGGACAGACATCTGATGAGGGATTTCTAGATTGGAATTAGGTGTCGGAATTAGATCTGCGACTGCTTATTTTGCAACCAAATATTTTAGGTTTTACCACCTTAGGAAACTGAGGAAAGAGAATATCCCTACTCTCGTATTACCCAAAACTTAAATGCGTATATAAAACAAAGATACGAATAATTATCGATATTTTAGTTCATATATTTTGTTCAAGTTCTGAAAGTGAATCATTTTCATAGTCTCTATGTAATAATTACTTCAATCCTCCAAATTGGATTGACACTTTTTTATAATAAATTATTTTTTGAGTGTTTTTTATAAGAAAATTAATCGATTTTTATTCGAAATGAAGCAGATATTTGACTCTTTTCGTAGATTGTCCTTTTAGAATCCTAGGCAGGTTAATATGTAGCTAGCGGATGTCACCAATATTCTTCATGTCATGCGGACTAAAGACAAAAATCATGATAATTAACACCACAAATTTGCACTAATGTAGTTACGTCTTGTTTTTAGTTTTTTTCATTTTTTTTTTCTTTTTTTTTTCTTTTTTTTTTTTCATAGCGGGGTTTGACACTCTATCTTTGAACGCGAGCTGTCAGATCAAAACATGACAGTCAATTGCCAGAAATCATAGTTCAATTATTCGGAAACAAGCCTAGAAAACTGCAAATATTCACTGGAGTTTGATCCAACTTTAGTTTTTCTTTACCCTGTTCAGCTACACTAAACGGGTGTCTGCAATGACTTATATTCTGAAAAAATATCCGTTGTTTATCTCAAGTGACTTATAAGTTCATAAATACAGTAATTAGTTCATGATAGTTCAGAGATCTTTAAGTGTATGGTACTTTCATTCAAAAATACTTGATCAAATCGTTTGTGTCACTATGCTTTTATAAGGCTATTATTCCATCCTTTAATTCGTGACAAATCAATTGTTCAATCCATTTAGTAGAATGTAGGATTAAAATCTCGAGCAGTTTAATATTATCGATTCAACTAAACAGACTGACTTGAAATACTTATCAGCCAATGAAACTTGATCTCGAATTCCAAGGAAATATTCATCGGTACTGGTAATATGACTCTCATCAATAATTAAACTTCTTGTGAGTAAATAGAAGAAGTTCAAACTGCTAAGATATTGTATTTCTTTTCGGATAAGATTATTTTTTAATCTTATTTTAATGATTTCAATTGCGCATTTTCTTCTTGTGGCAATATAGTTTACAAATATACCAAGAAAT
>OZ010577.1:125981500-125996500 GCA_963932145.1 Acanthosepion lycidas | reverse complement strand
GAAACACCCTGTGTTTTTTTGTGTTGTTTTTTTTAAAATTTCGATTTAAGTAAACAGATGTCTAATTTTAAAAGACGTACCTAATAATATTTATTCATAATCTGAAATATGATTATGGTTTGAACTTATTTCTAAACAATTAAATTCCGACGGACAAAATATTATCTTGCACAAAAATATCAACATGCTATACGAAGTGTTCCAAGTCATTGAATCCAAGTTAAACCCTTCCCACACAGAAATGATGATGTGGAAATTGAAGGCAATCAGTGATAGCACCGACATTTAATGTCTCATAAAATATCAGGGTGCGCAATTATTAAACACTTACCATTTCAAATACAAAGGTGTATGAATCAATGATAACATAATTCGCATCGAAGATAAGGAAATTCAAGATAGAATAGACTTCGTCTATATTTCTGAGATGAGGTATAATGTACATTATTTACATTATTCGGACTATTTTCCTCATCTTTGTCGCCATATTTATTACAACGATTCGGCCTTTGTATGCTCCGGCCTTATTCAGGTGAGTGGAATGTCGAACTGAATCACCTGTCGACATTCAAACGACCTGAAGAGTCCGGATCATACAACGGCCAAAACGTTGTAATAAATATGGCGACAAATATGAGAACCTTAGTCCGAATAATGAAAATAGTATAGCATATAGACTGTGCTAGATATTGCATTTCACAACAGAACCTAAAACTGCCGCAATGGCATGTTATGCATTGCTAGAAATTCGTTCAGAAATATCTTAAATCTCAGCTGTATACAACAGCTTTCTCAGGTCAACACTTAAACATGGCTTCTGTAGCTATTAGGGAGGAGCATACATTCTCGAACGCTGCAGAATCGCACACAAATATCTGTACCAAATAACAGAAACCACATCATTTGAGGACTTTCAACAACGACTAATAAAATGTAATGCACATGTAATTCGAAGAAAGAATAATAACATTGTCAAGAAAACTGTGATCAAGACAGGAAAGAGTGATAACAGATGCTGGACTCCAGAAAACTATTTTCTTGATGTTTCAAACAAAACTACCACAAGCTGGGCAGTCATTGAAGGTCAACTCTTTCCTTATAAATAAACGTCACAATTACTATTAGAGTTTTATTTTAAAATTAAGGACATTATATAACAACGTAAAACTCACGCACCATCAAAAAACACAAAAAGTAAGCAGACACATTATAAACATTTATTTACATTATAAATTTGATCCAATGTAAAATATCAAAAATGTAAATAGCCTGAACATATTAGAGCCATATTCATTGAAAACACATATAAATAAATACGAATAATATACTTTCCGTGAACGTAAACACTGTATCTTAACTTCTTACAGCTTGCCTTGTGGGATGCCCTACACCTTCGAAGCTCACTTATTATGCATGAGTAGATTTGGTAATGCAAAAGTATTTCAATAATGTTTATAAATATCAAAACGAATAATTTAATGCATGTGGCTTCAATTATTTTCAATTACACAAATTTAGAAAGATGCATAACTCTAAAATACGAAATCTTTGCTCAGCTTGGCGCACCCCTCTTTCATTGCAGTTTCGAGGTTAGTGACTTTCGGAGTGGAGGTCATATTAGCGGCCTGCTTCAAAAGACTCCAGGCGTCGTCAGGTCTGTGTTAGAGCTGAGTTAGAAAATCATCGGCCAAATTTGTCTGGGTGTATTCTTCTAAGATTTAAAGGCTGGAACAATATTCTTGGTAATTAAGATTGTCATTGTGCCTTTTTCTTTTTTTTTTTTTGGCTCCGTTAATATCTGATATATATTGGATTCCTCACTACTTCGCTCTTGAGAGCGTCAATAAAGGTCCGCTCCATTGTCGCTTCTGTTATCAAATATGTTTGGGATACATTTACGTTTTATACCTTTAGGATTGATTTTTATATGAATTAAATCTGACGCTCTTTAGCGTCTCGTTTTGGTTGAAGTATGTTATATGATATTAAAATATTAGATATTGTTGCGTTTTTATGACTGAGAAGGTATCTTTTTTATAGTTAATTTTGTTTAACATCAGGTGTTGTGTTAATATGAGGAGACTTATTTAATATGTCCATCCTGTAGTTTCTAAGAAAATCCCGGACTTGCATATATAAGCTCAAGTAAAATGTTAGGAAATTTAATGAAAATGCGGAAAAGTGTGTTGCATTTTGTCTTTTAGTACTTCACCGTTTACGGCCCTATCATGCCGAAACACCGGTTCCTGTACTTTTACCGAATTTGGTTTGTACGTAGATAGTTGACATCTTGGGAATAACAGGTGATGTAAGCTTTGATGTACTGGGATGTAATGGATGACGGCTCGGAATTTGAAAGCAGAGATTTTAGTTTCAGTTCTAGCAAGAATCGTTATATTCACTTATGCAAAATAACCTTGGGAAAGTTACGAATCCCCCTCTTCTCTCCCAAGTTATACAGTAATTAGTTAAATTTCGATCATCAAATCATTATTATCTCCAAAAAATTATTACAATCTAAAAATATTTTCTGGCTTTAAAAGACCTGGAATGGCTTGATAAACCGTAAAAACACCTCAAACATTGTGAATTTTATAAGATTAATGGTTGATGGAGGTAATTATGTATGCCTATCAAGGGAAAGCTAATATAAAACGCAAGTTATGTTTATAAGTATGCATAGATACAATTCATCGAAAATGTTAAAAGGTGGAAATATTAAACTTTTAAATTACATTTTTTTATACATATTCTAACCAATTTCTTTCAATTCCTTGATTCTTTTGATTGTGTTTTTATCATATTTATTATTGACTATTGCCCATTATGATAACAGAAGAACTGCTAAGAAAGGTGAAATGGTTATAAGAATCTGAAAGCGAAATTACTGCAATCACCTGACGATAGAAGAAAATTCTACACACTTTTGTCGGATTAAATTGCTTTCATTTTTAATTAAAACAACATTTTTTTCTATTTCTAAATTAAGGTCATATTCATTATAGTGAGCAATTAATGCATTAAGTGCGTTGTTTTGTAAAATATCAATTTTGAGTTTGTGTATGTTTTATTAAATTCTTCTAGTTTACATTTATGTATTCCTTTTGGCAATTATTTCAGGCGATAGAGAAAATTCTGCAACAGTGGTTATTATTATTATTATTGTTTTGTTTTAGAAGTTGTTGTAACAAATGTTATGTTAAGCTTAGATGACGTATTTAGAAATAAATTCACTTCGTGAATAATTTTCTGTCATTGTTCTGATATTTAAAAAAATAATATTTATCATATTATCCCACGGACACAAATAAAATTCACTCTTATTTATTACACGAAGAACAAACAAAATGTTGTGAAAATTTAACAGTGAACACTTCGAAACATGTCAACACGTAATTACAGTTTAATTTTGTATAAAGGCTGGAAATGTTTTTTTTTAATTCGAATTCTGATTCAATTTCAATTTCCAGACCGTTGCAACAATGTTGTTTACTGATTGACTTCTTCAACATGCGTCTGTCTTTCACAATTAGACTGTTGAGTATGAAGAAACGGATTCATTTTAATTTAAGTTGATTAAAATGAAAAATTCTATTACAATTCGATCTATATAGGATTATTCAGTCTCTATTACACGCATGTTTCAGTTTCTTAATACAAAAGAAACAAATGTTTTTTCGGTGAATTCAAATAAACAAATAAATAGAGACTGCCTCTTGTATTTGTCACCGTGGAAATTAAGACGTTTTCATTAATGACAAGATGGCTGATGGAATCGTCAGAGGAGCAAGTGCTAAATTTGGGAATGCAAGTTTACAGACGCAAATCTATAGTGAAATTATACCTACTCCAGATGATTTTGACCCAAAAGATATATGGTCCTGTGGGTTTAAACCTAATATGTTTTAAGGAATAATACACAGAGAAAACTCACATAATAACAAGATGTCGTCGGAAATGATAGTAACACTTTGAATGAAAATATACTCAGCTCTCACTTCATTGCTTATTCTTAGCTTGGAAAAATGTTCATATGGATCTTAAGTGAATTTCAAAGACATTACCTTCATATTAGTAGCTAGATTTATTCGAACATATATGACATTTTGTGGTTTCAATCAATTTCACTCCAGGCAAGGCAGAAAAGCCACTAAGGGATTACAGGATGTGGAAGAATTAGGAACAAAAACATTAGTAATGAGCGGGAAGAGAAAAGAGTAATCAGGAGGACAGTAGATAATGATTGACATTGAATTTAAAGTTTTGCAGATTAACTGTGGTTGGGAAACATGGAAGGGGGTTCTACAAGCGAGGGGTGCGAGAAGAGAAACGGTTAGCATAGATTTTACGGTTATATCTAGCCAGCTCGGCTGTAAATTGAAGAGATCTCGACGTCAGTCAAGTACTGCGCTTAAATTCAAAAAGTCTATGTACCATAACGAAATGCTCATCCGAACAATTACCATGAAAATATTTAGTAAAAAGACACGGAGAGGCAACATTACGGCGTTGGGAAACTGATTGCAGCCGAGCTGCCAGATAAGGCCCGATATATATTGCCGATTGCACCGGATCATATTTGATAACAATATTCTAAGCATGGAGAAATGGTAGACTTATAGATATGTAAGATAGATACTGGAAAAATAAATTTCTCATACGTTAGAGTGAACCGACTTTCTTAGCAGCCATCCTAGTAATGGACGTAATATAGCTTGTCCACTTTATGTCAGATGATAACGTTAGCCCGGGAAGGTGCAATGAGTCACTATCCTGGAAGTTTCATCAGGCAAGCTGATAGAAGAGAGAGAGAGGTCTCGCTCAGATGATTAATGGAGAGTTTAGTTTTGGAGTCGTTACGATTAACAAGCTATCCTCTGCTCGAGTTAACATCGGACTTGGGGCCGTTTTGGACATCGGCTGCCATTGTAACCTTGTTCAGCCTTACTATCGAGGCAAGAGTAAATGACTACGTCAAAAGCGTAGACACTATGTTGAGAGCTGATATCATCGGAAAGGTCATTACTGAAAATTAAAAACGAAGAATAGAGTCCTGTGGGATCTAGACGAGTGGTCATACAGGATTACTTTCATTTCACGATATTTATAGGAAATCCTGGATCAATTCAAAAATTTGCCCGGATACACCGTAACATTTCAGTTTGTGGCGAAGACTTATATTCCAAAAATTTTCAAAGGCTTTCGTGATTTCCAAACCTACAGACCGGGTTTCATCGTTTTTATCGAGAGCATGATAGACTCCCTCCGCAATTATCGTCAGTACATCAGCATTTGACCTGGAGAAACAAAAGCCAAATTTTTTTTTGTCTGAAAATGTCCCTGCATAAGAGATGATGAACCAATTCTGCACTGATAAGGGTCTCTAGGAGTTTCCCAAAAGAAGTTAGAAAACTAAAAGATCGATAGTTGGAAAGGGCGGACGTTTCATCAGAGTGCATTTTTTACACCACATTTCCTTATCTTTGAATCAAATTCATGATTTATCCGCTCTCTATGTTGGCATCTTTCTGAACGATGAACTTGTTTAAGTTGTTTTACAGGATTCCAGGACATTGAAGCGATTCCCATTAAAATATTTTTCTTGTGACGTGTTAATGCAAAAGATCAAATAAGTAGGATGTACATAGTAAAATACGCTAGCCATGCGGGACCAATTTATTCTGTGCAACCCAAGGGAAGTGTGATTTGGCGTTATCACTCGGAAGACGTTTCTCTTCAGAATGACTAATTTTGAACAATTTTAATCGATTGGCTTTAATCACTTGATTTGGAAACAGTACTTTTTCTGAATTCAACGTCTGATTTTTCGTATAGAGTTTGTAATAGACAATGCATTTCCAAATTCACCTGGTACGTTGTATTACCTCCCTCGGATTGAGACCAGTTTTTAATTAGTTATCAGTGGCTCATTTATGTTTGAAAAATATATTTTACGCTCCATCTGGCTTTAAACAGTACAAATCCTCCATGACCTTGTATTGAAAAAGACGGACTGTTTTGTTGTGTTTGTGCAGAGAAAAATGTGTTCCATTAAAAGAAAATCCCGTTAAATAACGGACCATGTGAATTTTCTATCGTTTAACTCATCCAAATATTTGAAAATTTCCTACAATATTAATATGGTATATTCGGGATAAATCTGCAAAATGGTTCGTTATGGTTCATGTCATCAAATCTAGCATTGAGTAAAAACTGCTCTGTCTTATAGCACGGATATGTTCTCAGTTCTGAGTAATGTTACCACTAATTATCCCTTGAACATTTTGAATTCTCTGTATTATAGAGATTATAGATAATTCTTTTTTTTTTCCTATAAATTATAAACTGTACTTACTGAAGATGACCATAAGCTCATGAATATATTTTTTGTGATCGTACGCATGTCTGTCTTCGATTTCTTCCGTATTGAAGAGGACAGGTTAAGTGGTTTTTAATCGTTATTATATTTCAGCATTACCATTTTATGCTAATGTATATTTTACCCCTCCATTTTGTTATGAATCTGTATTTTTTGTTATGAAATCAATTTAAACCTGTCTCCTTTTATTTCACAAATAAGTGTTTTATCCTTACGAAAATTAAAAAAAAAAAACACTGAGTTGATATTAAATTCTAATCTATAAAACGATACAACTAATGTAAAAAAAAAATCTTCCAGCATTAATACGGCTGACGTAGATCATGTTCTATCGTAGCAATATAGACTCGAATGAAACAAAATATATTTATTTGATGAGGTTGTTTCATCAGAGAAACAATAACATAAGTATTTTCTAGTTTGTCTCAAATATTTACTTCACTTTGTATTAGTACTAGGTTGGTGCAAAAATAATGACGTAGTAATGTCATTTTTTGACGTATTTTTAACGTCAAAAAACGACATTATTACGTCATTATTTTTGCACCAACCTAATATATATTAAAAATTCAACAAACATGAATTGTAATAACAAATTCTAAATATCTAAATAAACAAATGCAAAAATGTTTGAATCTAACTCACTGTTTTAGCCAGGACAATTTCATTATTAAATTTTCTTTGTCGTACAGTAGAGCAAGTATAACTTACATTGAGAGAACAACGCGGGTTACAATTTCTAGACATAAAAGAAAAGCTTTGTAAAGTTATTCTTTGAAGACCAACAGAAATTTGATCACCGCAAAAAAAAAAAAAAAAAAAAAAAATAATGAATATATTTCGTCGAATAAAAGAAAATAAAAAATAAGAAATAAAAAAGAATGTAGTCTTTGAAGTATGGTCAGTATCTCCGGCATTAACAAACAGGGCGACTCAGATGCATGTAACTAAGAGTGTGTATGTATGTGTGTGTTAACGTATCCATGCATATGTATACGTTAGCACACGAGCTGACGCTTACACATACCCACACACACACATAACGCGCATGCATATATATATATATATATATATATATATATATATATATATAGTAACGATAATAGCTTTAACATGAACAGATGAATAACATTTGTGCTCTTTTCTGAGTTGTCATGTAATATGAAATTTCTCTAGGGAACGAGGCGACAATTGTAGAGAAGTCTTTCTTCAACGCAGTTCTGCGCTTGCGAAGTCTGAAAATATAATGCAGATCTGCTTGTTCTTTTGATGATACCACACATAGTATGTCTTTTCTCCAAGACAATACATTTTTTCAGGTATTATTTTCTCTATTCTTTTCCTTTTCTTGTTATGCACAAAGTTTATACAATGATGAATATGCAGTTTATTCATAGTCAGCTTTCGCAGTGTAACAATTGACAGCGTATTATTCGTAGACAAAAACTTGCAGCATTTCAGACAACGATGTTATGCATTGACTCACTATTTGTCAAAAATTAAAATCATACACGGTTAAAATATGTGACATGCTTCGAGATAGTGAAGAAATTTGATCCTGGGTCAGGGGAATAAAATAATATCCAGAGTGTTATCGAAACTTCACGTGTTGTTATTTCAATGTTGTAAAAAATAAAAGCTTCGATACCCAAGTATCGTATAACATTCAATATAGTAGATACTTTAATATTGTCTACCTAGCGAGTATAAACCTGCAGATATTTAATTAATGGAAAATTTGCGCATACGTAGAGACAACCAACCAGTATTATATATATAAGAGAAACCGAAAATTCACAGGCATAGACTGGGAACGGCTAGCAGAGGATCGTATCTGATGGCGGCGTTATTTTTCAGGAACCATAAAGGGCGGGAATGCGTGAAAATAAACTTTGGAAATCAGGAGACAAAGTAGGAATTTCAGAGAGCAATTGCAGACTGTAATTCCACAATTCAAATTTATCTATCACACCTGAAGTAATTACTGTCATTGAAACATTGGAATCCCCTGTCAAAAGTACTAGTGCTTATTTATTTTTCTTTTCATTATACATTCTCGCTATCTCTTTTCTTTATTTTCATCTTTTGGCTTTGATTGCAAAGCATAATGTAACAAATAGAACGTTTTTGACTTTTTTTTACGACGATTCGTTTTCTCGAATATCCTGATATTTTTCATAAATTAGGGCCACATATTTGTCGGGAATACACTTCAACGGATGCGCAGGACGCCTCATCAATGATGTTAACACTCGGGGTCATGACAAATTTCGGGTCTTTCAACATTATTCCTGTTCACCCAAGAGACCATACCGAAACAATACCTATTCCGGCAGGCGATCCTGAAGCAGATTACCACCAAGCACATAACAATGGATATATAAATAACTGCCACTGTTGCTCCTTCTTGAAATATGAGCAACAAATGAGAAACGACCTACGTTACTTACTCTTCAGCCAAGACGATATATATATATATATATATATATATATATATATATATATATATATATATATATATATATATATATATATGCAACTGTCCCCTTTTGGTTAATTATTATTAATTGCCGGTGAAACAATTATCATTGTTGTCTGAGTGCTTAATTCATAAACCTAGATAAATGAAAGACTGTGGTTACAATGCCCGGAATAGAAAGTGAATATATTCTACTGTTTCAAGGAATCTTTTTGCAATGTCGGAGTCTGCTTTACCAAGAGACAACCGAACTGTGAGCCCTATCACTGAAGCCAGCTTTTATTTTATCGCTGAGATCAATGTTTTAAAATATATTAAATCAACGAATATCAACAAATCTTTTTTTATAGGTACAATTATTTAAGAAATGGTCTGTTTATAATAAACAAGATTAATTACATTTATCAGTTGATGGTCCTATGTAGAATACAGGCTCGATTCCTGTCGGAGGACACACATTTTCTACGAAATTTCCCAGACATTCAGGTCGGTAAATGTAATTAATACTGTATGAAAAACAGAGAATTTACTTAAATATTTCATATATAAATACAACGTATAAACAGAAAATATATTACAATAATTGTCGGACTCCATTACATAATAAACATACAAACATACATATACATATATATATATATGTATGTGTGTGTGTGTGTGTGTGTTGATAATGATGAAACAGTATTTAACTTTGCTTTTATTTAACTCTATACCTATATATGATATCTAACCTCACACAAAACGTCCCCCAATTATTATGTAGACAATAATCAAACATAAATAAAACTGACAACTAGACCCAAACACACAGACGAAAAAGAATATGCAGTAACATTCGAATCAAACAAAAACAACATAAAAATAGCAAAATGACAGAATGTTTCTCTTTCTTTCTTTCCCCATATCTCATTCGCTGATGAAGTTTTAAGAAAAGCGAAACATGTTAGATTTGTAAACGTTTTTCTATTTATTTTTTTTTGTTGTTTTTTTACCTGTCACTATGTATCTATCTATTTGTACATTTATCCCATTCTGTTCCAATCTAACTTCGTCCTGGATATGACGCTAAATTACACCTGACAGTACGGCTTCTAATCGAGAGTTTTTTCACGTCGTCAAACCACTAAATTTCTGCTCTTCCCAGGTCATTCCTGACCCGAGTTGATAGCACTTGTCAGTTCCCCAGTTGTCAACGCACTATGAAAATATAAAAATACATTTTTATACTAAAAATACCAACAACAATTTTTTCGAAAAAAATATTACCGGCTTTACCTTAAAAATTTATTAGCAATACAACTGAGTCTCTTCAAAAACCTTTTTACAAAAATACTTCAATGAAACCTTATCTCCTACAGACTGATTTCTTACAAATACATATTCTATTCATCCGAAGCTATCCTAAAAATCGTGTCGGCATTAAATAACAAACTGAGATTGATATGACGTAACACAAAATTAAGCAAAAATTAACAATCTTGCTAGCTATATATCTACGAAATATTGAGCACCTCGCGGCAGTGTAATCGTTAGCAAGCTTGTCTCGCTAATGCAATTACGACTGTGTAGTGAGTTTGATCCTAACTGTGTGCCCCCTTTCATTCAACCTCCTGCTGCATCTAAACTACGCTTGAATATTTTTTCGCGTGTACAATATGGTGTGGTGATTATAGATTTTTTCCTAGATTTTTTCCTTTACCCATTGGTTCTTATTTTATCGCCTCACTTGGGCTTGTAAGGATCATAAAAAAATATGGGAATCGAATTGTCAAAGCAAATTAACATTTCATTTGGGTATAACCGATTTGCGAAAATATAATTTTGAAAAGACTGCGCTAGCACGTCGTAAAAGAAATATCCCATAATTAACTTTGTTCAGAAAGAAATTGCCAAATTTATACCAGTGTCATAACCAAGAAAAACGGCGTAGATGTTCAAAAGGATTGAGTTTGTGGAAGATGCGTTCCTATCTGCTTAACTAATCCACTGCTGAAGCAGCGTCTTTCAGTGCAAATACCACATTATATTCCGGCCCTTTTTTTAACCATTTCACGCCAAGCAAGGCAATAAAACCATTAAGAAGTAAGGGACAACTGAAAGTCATAGAAAAAGAGAAGAAAATCAAAGAGCAAGATTCAATGAAACAGAAGATGAAGATTGGTAGGTAATCTTTTGATAAGTTTCGTTGACAGGATAGCAAGAATCCGGAAGAGAGTTTCGAAAAGGGAAATGTGCAGGAAATGAAATTATTAGCATAGCACTATGGGTTATATGTAGCAATTTCCAAAGTAAAATATTGAGACCTAACTGCTTATCTAGTAATGAAATGAAATTTGCATGAATGTGGAATGCTCATGGCAGTAACTACCATGAAAATATTTATAGAAAAGAAACAGAGAAAAGTGTCCACCGTGATTAAGCGACTGGAGCTGAGATTTCAGATCAAATCTGATGCCACTGCAAATCATTCTTTAGATTGTATAAAGACATATCAGACGAGAAGTGGCAGTAATGTCACAAATTTTAACTTTTCAATTTTCGAAGAGATATCATGGGAGACCTCAGTGCTAAAGTAAGTAAGGAGAAGGTTGGTGAAATATCTGTCAAAATCGGACGAAATTCACGTAACGGACATGTTGAAAATGTGTCCAATACTGCACGTAAAATAATCACATAATAGCCAGTATGTGGTTGCAAGAATATCCAAGAGGATTATGGACATGGAGAAGCCGACAAGGAGAAACTAAGCAGATCGACTACATAAATATCAACAAGAGACTCGGGAATGCAGTTATTCACTGCAAAACCTATACAAGTGCAGACTGCGGAAGAGATCAGCTCTCTGTTACCTGTAAGCTAAGAATGAAACTAAAGCCTACCGCAACACACAAGTCATCATACAACCGACTCTCCTGAATGACCCAGATCTGAAGGAAAAAATATACGGACAGTGTGAAATGATACAGGGAGAAAATGGCAATAGAAACTCGAAGTTAGGCACGCTAAGACAAGCTTTACGGACATCAGCAAACATAATCTCAAAGGGAAATCGACAAAGAAGGAAAAATGAATGGATGACAAATGAGGACGTGCACACGATGCCAAGATATGGAAAGGAATATAAAAACAAACATAAAGAAATAAGGAACAAAGGCTAAAGAAGAATGGCTCAACAAAAAATGCGCAAAAATAGAAAGAATGAATATCACAGATAAAGGAGAGATGCATAAAAAAAATAAGAGAACAGAACCAAATACATGCTCATCAACAGGCTGCATAAAATCAAAGGAAAGAACCCTGATATTAAAAACAGAAACCGGCAATACACAGAAATACCGATAAACCGGACATATTTAAAACCAAAGTGGAAGCTGCTCTGGTCAAACTGAATAGAAAGAAAGCGGCAGGATCAGACGGAATTGTAATAAAGATGGTGGCAGCCTTAAACGAATTCGGCATAGACAAGATCACAGAAATAATAAATGAAATTTACAACAGTGGGGATATACCGGAAGACCTAAGCAGATCTATTTTCAAAGCACTGCCTGAGAAACCAGGCGCAGATGAATGTGAACACCACGAGACAATCAGTCTAATGAACCACATAACAAAACTCATCATCGGATGAATAGAGCGAGCAGCAGAATTAGCCCAGAGATAGAACAAGAACATTGTGGGTTCGTGAAAGACACAGGAACAAGTAACCTGATATTTCTATTCAGAATATTATCTGAAAAGCAATACAAATATAGGATTGTACCTGTGTTTTATAGACAACAAAAAGGGCTTCGACAAAGTACACCACAAAAATCTGTTAGAACTGCTCAACAACCTTGACATATTCGGAAAAGATATTAGAATAATCAAGAATCTATACTGGCAGCAACCCGCCTTCATACAGACAGAAAATGAGTTCTGCAGATATAAAAAAAATAAAAAGGGTTTAAATGCTATAAGTGTCTTTTCGCTGAAATATTCAACTTGGACAGCAAGGCAATTCTGAGAAAACTGGAAGTCCTACCTGGATTCATTATTGGCGGCCACGATCTTAATAATAAGATAAGCGGATTACACATTACTGATAACAGACACGGAAAGGAAACTATAAAATCTCCTACAGAAGGTGACGAAAGAAAGCGAGAATATCTGGCAAGTGTTCTAACAGAGGATGAAAAGCGCGACACGGAGATCCGAAGATGTATTTGGATAACGAAAGATGCATTCCAAAAGTTATGGTGACTATAAGGATGCAGAGAAAATTCGTTAGAAATAAAGAAAAGAGAACTGAACTGTTACGTGATATCTGTGCGCCTGCATGGCAAGGGAATGCTTGAAGATCTCAGCAAAGATGAAGACAATACTTGAAGCGAGAAACGTGGTTCTACAGAAAGATGCTGAGGATAGCAATGGCCGAACATCTGAGCCACAATGAAGTTCTGATGAGAATGGAAACAAAGAGGAAACTTATACTTAACATCAGGAACAGGCAGGTGAATTTTGTGGGGAACATAATGGGGAAGAAGGGCTTGGAAAATATGATACTCATAGATAGAGAGAAACAAGGACAGAGGAAAGCAGCGATAACTTACTTGAGGTGCTTGAGATAATAGATGGTAGGACATTGTTTTGGAGAAATAACAGAAAGACAAATGTTTATAAGAACTACAAGCTAGAGGAGGGTGTGGAGGGCGATCATCACCTACGACTTGAAGGTACACGACACAAAAGAAAATTACTATTCTTTATATTTTATCAATTTATTCTATATTTAATACATTAAAAATGATCACTTCGCTGCACCGCAGCTGTTTGCATGCTAATCCTGTAACATATTCTTACCGGTGTGAGTTTGATTCTCACTGAGTGCCCCACAATTATGAAAACTTTTAATGGCCAGTAAATAAGCAAATAAAAATGAAATAGGTTTATCTGGGTATAATATGATCTCCTGCATAGTATAAAAAATTATGTGATATTCTGGAAAAATTTCTCGAGTATAATACCTGTTGATAGTTTAGTTTTTTTAGAAGTTAAATTTAACTTATAGTCGAAATTTACTATTTTTATAAAAAAAAATATTAATTTATATAAATCCTTGTGCAAATTAAGTGAAACAAAGCAATTAAATCCGATATTATTTACTTTTTCATGTTTCCAATGAAACGTAAGCCAGTGCCCATGTTAGTACTACGTATGTCCATTCCACGAAGTTTTTCCTTGCATATTGACCACAGATTCTCGATTGGATTTAAATCAAGAGAGTTTCCGAGATAGTTGATAGTACTTTGCCATGGTGTTTGAGCAGCATTACAATTTTCGTACGCTTCCATGCAGTAACGTACTTCACAGATAATGGCCATAGGACAACTAATCGACAGTCGAGGCAATAGTGTATGGGTATGATAAAAATCTGATACAATCACGGATGATGCAATATTTTTCAAGGGCAAACAAATTCCATCACACATCCCGAAAAGAGATTCATATTACATCAGATGACTGCAAATGACCTAATCTGAGGAAGAAATAGACATAGATTACACCCTTTCACACCAGTGGGACTAAAACTGATCGTATGATGAAAGAAAGGAAACTGTTTCAATTAATTTGCACAGAGGTGTCTCTTTTGAAAACAGTTTACACAAATGAAGTGCAAAAGTACTTGTTTTTTCACATCAAAATGCTACAAACGAAAATATATTCAGCCAAATAAAAGAAAAATCATAAATGTACCCACGTTCCAGTTACGAGTGGGAGGAATTCGATTCTAAGGAAACTGACAACTGACAACATAAATGAATCTCTCATGAAGTCGACCGTTAATAATAATTCCAGTGAATCAAATTAAATTTGGTTATTGTCAAAGCGAATATATATATATTTTTTTTAAATGCACTCTTTGCTTAGTTATGTAAACTCTTTCTTAAACGTTATATCTTCAGATTGCGCTGTGGTTTTAAAATACCTTCCCGTATATGGAGACGAACGTAACCCCAAAATATTTAGTTGCAGGGTATAATACGCAGATTTAAATTGTTGATATTGATTTGTGCTTATGTGCGTGCTATGCACGAATGATTACGTACTGTTTTAATTAACAAATAAGGTTGAGTAAGATCACAATCTAGAAATGTTTAAATTC
>OZ010577.1:125859000-125976500 GCA_963932145.1 Acanthosepion lycidas | reverse complement strand
TAAAATGCCAATCAAGCCTCAAAATTGCCCTGAATCTGGACTCTCTCTAACAGCTCTGATTGAACAAAAGAAGCATCTGACATTTCTCCATCACATGGCACCTGCTTGCATTAGACCGTTTCAAAACAGTAAGCCTTTTGTCGGTATGCATCAATGTCTAACGGACACTGAGAAAGCTCTGGTATCTGAGTTACCGCAACGCAAGATGGCTGCTGAAGTGGAAAATGTTATCAGGATGAGAGGTAATTCATGAGACCTAAATCGTCATTCATACTGAAAATTAAATAGATATATTTGACATTTCTGGGATGCATTATGAGGAGTTGATTGATTGTTATTTCTTTTTTATTATTTATTTTACGGCTTATCACTTCTTTTGGGATTATTTAAAAGTGAAACATACTTTGGTTTATATGCCCATATGACGTTAAAACACCGGTTTCCGTGCGGCCACTGAAATTAAAAAACGTCGAGCCCGGTCAGTACCTATATAGGTGCTATAAGTTTAAATTTGTGGGTGGTGTAAAGAAAAATGGCTCAGAATTCTTAATAGGATAGGCGAGATCCAATTCCAGGTTTATATTCACTTTGGCACAAATACCTTTGGGAAAGGTATGAATATACATCTTCTCCCCACCTCCAATTATGGGTTAATTATTAAAACTTGTATCACTAAATCAATATTACCTGAACAAAATCATACAATTTAAACATTTTTCTGACTTGAAAAAAGTAGCAAAGAAGAAAATTAATTAATCAATCAATTACGAGATATATTTGCGATTGTAAGTGTTGTGGTATGCTCCCTCTAATGAGGTTATTGTGGACTCTTCCATTTAAAGTTAGTAGGAAAATTAGGCCTCTGGGGAAGAGTGATATAGACTGAACGCTAGTCAACCGATACACACTCCCAAATCGTGTAACACACTTCTGTTGTATTTACTGTTCAATACACGATTTATCTGCAACCTCTTGTTTTGGTATTTCTTAACCATTTACTTGGTGACAACAGTAAGAATAACTATTTTTTTCAGAAAAATATGGAATTAGTGTTTTCATTTAGAATAAAAATGTCTTTTCCGGATATGTAATAATACTTAACCTATAGCTTGGAGGAAGCACTCATATTTTCCCAATAGTGAATGCAACGGACTCGAACTCGTCTCTAAGATTTCTCATTCCGAGAAGCAATCCATTACGCCACAGACACAACATCCTAAGCAAAGACGGCTTTGATGAATTAACACTCAGATAACTACTCGATGAACGGAGGGATAGAGCAAATGAGCGATTGTTGAGGGCTGCTGTACCCGTTGAGACATAAACATGCGAGTCTCATGAAATACCCACAACAAACATGGCAGACTCGAATGTCAGTTCACATAAAGAAATGAAAAGAAACGCCAAGAAACAATATATATATATATATATATATATATATATATATATATATATATATATATATATATATGATAATTTTTCAACAATAAAGAGTTACATGTGTGTGTGAGTTTGTGTGTTTCTCTGTGTGTGTGTGTGTGCTGTTCATTTGTTTCCAAAAAAGAGAACGCATTCTCCGCGAGAGATTTACATGTTAGCGTGTAAGCGGAAAAGTAAGTAGAGAACTAGAAAAAATATCACTGATTATTTATATTCCTGAAATTTTCCCCTAGCAGAGGTTCCGGAAGGTAGGAGGAGGTAATTGGACACGATCACCTCGTGTAATTATTTTTCAGAATGGAGAGCGTAGCAGAGCTAAGATGGATGTTAAGGAGACAAAATTTTCTTTCATCGACAGCTATGATCAAACACATCCGGAAGAGACACATTATGTAGTAGCATGTACAATCGTGACTCTCTGGACTCATGAATATATATTTTCTGCCAGGTGTAGAAATAGCGGTGTCAGGCTACTGACTGTAGTGATTATTGAGTAATTATTGAGAGGAACTATCTAGTCGAATTAGTGTGAATTATTGTGCGTCGGTGATTTGGGTTTTGATTTAGGATTTAGCGGATCTTAAGCCGAGCTGCTCTCCTAACAAGGTATTCAATGAAATTGTTAAATATATTTGGTTGACTTTTATATTTGGTTCTTGTCATGTATCTGTTTTCAGCTGTAAATTAAATACTCTTTTATCTTAGCACTGAAGTCTTGAATTACACTTAAACATTAACGGCTAAAAAATGGAAACAAACATATAGAAAAAACATAAGCAGCGAAACTGAACATTTTGCATGGGGGGGGGTAAACAAGAAGCCAGGACTAAAAAAAAAGTATTACTAAAACAATATATCGATGTAAATAAAATCTTATTGAATGTAAAATAGAAAAGATTTTACTTCGATTATCTACATTATTCGAATTGCTATGCTCATCTTCATTGCTATATTCGCAACGTTTCGGCCGTTGTACGCTCCGGCCTTCTTCAGTTGATTGGAATTTCGACTCGAACCTTTTATTTCGTCCACCGGGATAGCTTTTTCATTGTTCCCTATGCCATGCCTCTTCCAGATGTCTCAGTTATTTACCTTTAGCTCAACTCTCCAAGTTCTTAGTTCACCACTTCGGTGGCCAAGTATTGAACCCGCAAATCTTTGGGTACAGTGACTGGGTCTAACCAACGGCTATATACCCTGCGCCATGTGTGATTGAGGATATCATTCGAAATAATATGTATAATACAAGTAATCATAATAACTCATCTCAGACATATAGACAGATATAGAAAACATGTTGTACTCACGAGCCAATCAAGATACACATAAAACGAAGAAATTTCTTCTTCTGTCTGCACAAAGTCGGTCGATGAAACGTGATATGAAGCAGCTTCTAAAAAACGTCAATGTTTAGCCGATCGAGTTTTGTGCAGTACACTAAATGCTCCGTCAGAATATTTCAAGATGCAACCCGATTTGCAACATGATTTTTTTTCTTTTGATAGTGTGAAAAATAAAGTGGTCCGTCATTTGTAAAACTATATGTAGGGAAACTTTTTCTTTGGACTTTTCTAGGTGGTTTCTCCATCTGTATTGGCTTTTTGTGAAGGGTATATTTTCTCTAGTCATTTGATATCTAACTAGCCATCACCTTTATTTTTTCATATTCTTTTCCTCTGGAATAAGTCATCAGAGTGTTTAATATATTTGGTGTTGACGTAGCACGTAGTTTAGAGTCTTGCATTAACGTTAGATATTTGTAGGGTGCACTGTTGATGTTGATTCCGGATACAGTAATTGGGACTTGTGAGTTTTGGGTAAGCTGTAGGGTCTGGTTGTAGTAGGGTAGCACTCTATTAATCTAGTCCAGGATTTTTATTTTTTTCATTTTTGTAGTATTTTCTTACCAGTTTTGTTGAATTTTGTATGTCTGTATTTACTGTTTGTTTATTCGTTGGTTTATGTAAATGCTGCCGTCCTTTAAGACGCATTCTAAATTTTCGATGAAGACATTAGTAACCATTATGGCAATTTCACTGACATTATCAGATGGAGTTTTATAACATTTTTGAATACCTGGATAAGTTTTTTATTATCAGCATATATCTCCTGAGTAAAGTAATTTCGTCGCTATTTAAAAGAGCGGCTGCTAAGTTACCTTGTATGAAACCATATTCTAATTCGCTTGAGGTCGAATGCTTTCTAGTTGTAATAGTGTCAACTTTTCTTAATCCCATAGCAAATTTTTAGGCAAGACTTAAATGTCAAACTTTTTGTCATTGAGCGTAAGTTATAAAGTTGCATTAATGCTAAGGACCAAGTTAGGACATTTATATATCTTAATTCCGTTCTTTGATACCATCAATGCAACTCATATTAAATTCATTTGTGTCTTAATCGAGAGGATACGAAACGTAAATATGGAAAACAAGTTTATGGCTAGATATCATATATCAAATCACTATACAGAAATATACCGTTAGAAAATGCTTCAACATAATGAGAAACCATTTCAAAAATCCATAAATACACAGACAGACACGCGCACACACACACACACATATATATATATATATATATATATATATATATATATTAGGTTGGTGCAAAAATAATGTCGTTTTCTCACATATGTTACTATGTGAGAAAACAACATTATTTTTGCACCAACCTAATATATATATATATATATATATATATATATATATATATATATATATATATATATATATATATATATATATATATATATATTTATATTTATGTACCACTTTATCCGAATGTTTCTTAAATGCGAACGATATATTCTATACGAAAGCCCGTTTCTTTTTTTAAAATGTTATTGCTGAATGGAGGGGTTGCACATATTCCTATTTTTCTCGGCTGACGGTGAATTATTTACGAATTCCTGATAAATGCTACTGATAAAAGCTATTAAATTTCGAATTTAATTTGTTTCTTCTCGTAGGGTTTAAAGATTAACATTTTTATTCTGTATGAGCTCTGAAGGAAAGGAATAAACTAAAAAATCATGAAGTAAATTGTAAGAAGAGGAAAAAAGAAGGAATATAAAAGAAAAAAAAAGGAAAGAAAAAGAAAAAAGAAAAGAAAAATTAGTGAGAAAGCAAAAGTAAAAAAGAATGCAAGAAGAAAATAAAAGACCTGCAGAAAAATAAATAAAGAAAGAAAGAAATCCTGAAAGAGAAGAATAACCAAAGGCAGAGAGAAAGCAACAAAAATAAAGAATGCAGAAAGAAAAATAAACAAATTATTCCGAAAGAAAGAAGGAAAGAACCAATGAAATCAGAAAGAAAAGAGACAAAAAGTTAGAAAGAAAAAAGTAATGAAAAAAAAGAGAATGTGTCTAAATAAAAGTAAAAGAAATTACATGTAGAAAACGAAGTAATCAATAAGAAACTCAGAATTTGAAAAGAAAGAAATAAAGAAAAATGAAGAAAAAAAAGAATGTAAGAAAAATAATGCATCGAAATGAAATCAATATCTGTCTATATTTCGGATGAGATATTATGATTATTAACATTATTTAAATTGCTCGGAGGGTTATCCTCATCCTCTTTGCCATATTCACAACGTTTCGGCCGTTGTACGCTCCGGTATTCTTACAATCTATGGTAAAAAAAATGAAATAATAATAACAGAAAAATGGCCCGGTGGATAAAGACATTGGTTATATCCAGTGTGAGTTCAATACCAGGCTACAGCAATAGTGAAAGAAAACTTGGCAATTTGAGTTAATGGGAATAAATGAAGAAGGCCGGGGGTTACAACGGCCGAAACGTTGTGAATATGGCAATGAAGATGAGAACAACAGACCGTGTAATGTAAATAATGTAAGTAAAGTGAAATCAATATTAAAAAAAAGCTTTCTAAAATAATTCACACCTAATGTTACGTAGAAGTTAAGATAAAAATTAAATGTGAAAAAAAGAAAAGAAAAATTTCTCAAATTAAGAGGAAAATATTAATAAAAATAGAAAATTATGCTTGTCTCAAATTAAATTTTGTAACTTAGGAAGAAATGAAATATAAAAAAAAACAAAAGAGACAAAAGAAAGAATGAATGAAAGAAGGTCGGAACCTACGGAAGGACAGAAGGGAAAAGATAAATGAAATCGAAATAACTAAAAGGGAAAGAAACAAAAAGGAAATGTTTCCTTTCGTGTTTTTTTTTTTTTTTTTCTCTCCTATTTTTAAACTGCAAGAAAAAAATAGATAAAAGAGCAAAATATTAGGCCTTCAAGGAAGAAGACACTAGAAAAGCTTTCAGCGGAGACCGAAAAAATAAAATTAAATCGTAAATAATGTAAGATGCAAAAATCCATCCGTTGTATTGCTTGCAATACAGTATTTAAGAATAGGTACAGTCGTTAATAAAAACAGGCAGGATCCAAAGAATATATTTTTGCTATCAAGATATTCTCTATACAAGTATCAGAAAGATATGAAGAATTCTAGGTAGAAATCTATATTTTCTCGGGTATGGGATAATAGGAAAAGAGGTGTCATTAGCAAATTACTGATCACATTTCCGGGAGTACAAATGACAAAATCTGTGTAGAATTTTATCTGTGACAATTTCAATCGTTAATACAATTCTCCAATGCTCTTGGTTTGAAACGCTCCTGCTGAAACTTCAACCCACATTGTGTATTTGCTATGATTCAGAAGGAAAATGCATTGTCGATTTGCTATGATTCATAAGGAAATATTTCTTATTACTCACCACATGACAATTATACACAACTTTGATTTCATGGGAAAATTTGATTAAATCTTCGAGTAGAAATACAACTATTATTGCACTATATTACGGAAAACTAAATATATAATACAGATTTTATACGTAGAGAATTATTTATATCATTCAAACCTACAGCCCCACACACAGGCGAGCGTACACACATACAGACACACTCACACACGCATAATGTATATTTAGGCAGCATATCTTCCCTGTAATATGTTTTATTGTACAATATATTGTCTACTTATTTTTATGCCGATTCTTTCCAGTTGTCTAATCATTTTCCTGATGTTGAGATGAAAGAGAGGGGCCATATTTGGTTTAAAACCAAGTGTTTCGACCGGTTCTAAGATGTTCTTCAGGGATAAATAGCAATAACGAACGTATTGTAACACTAATTAAATCTGCATTCTGTTGTTATGCTGTTAAGCTCATCTTCGTAATTTACCCATGAGGATGAACTTAGAAATTTGTTAATGCTATCATGATGTATGACAACAGAACTCTTAATTTATGGAAATCCTTCAGCCAGTTTAAAGCCTTCAATTCAATGGTGAAACACGAGTTTTTCACAGTACTGACATACAGACAAATGACTAGAATGACGTTGCCGACCAAAAGTACATGGAATTATGCAACAGTGATAAAAGACATGGGGAAGGCAGTCATACGACAGCATTTCATTAATGTGGCGAAAGAGGCAAATACCATATGTTTGAGAAAGCAATTAAGAAATGTAATCCTCACTCTTTCGTACACACTCACGTATTGTATGCAGCTCTCCCTTTCACACAGAAACACGCACATATATACACAGAGACTCACACATA
Organism: Acanthosepion lycidas; assembly: GCA_963932145.1. NCBI lineage: Eukaryota > Metazoa > Mollusca > Cephalopoda > Sepiida > Sepiidae > Acanthosepion > Acanthosepion lycidas. The sequence continues at coordinate 125,969,465 of OZ010577.1, read as the reverse complement.
CATACACACACACACGCACGCGCACATACACACATATATGTATATATGTATGTATATATATATATATATATATATATATATATATGTATGTATATGAATATGGATATATATATATATATATATATGTATATATTCACTGTATATATATATATGTATATATATCACTGTCTTGTCCGTATATTGTTTACTATGTTGTAATTGACATCTTTGAAATTGGCTTAAGTAAGCTAAAAGCTTAGATTGTATTAAAAAAACAATATGTATCACTATTGTGAATTTCTTTCTTCGTACAACGATGATGTTATTAAACTTATCAGGTGTTACGAAAAAAAATTACATAAAATAAATAGACAACACTTGTCTATATTATTTAATGAAATATATATATATATATATATATATATATATATATATATATATATAGGAAATAGAAAAGAAATGGCTAGGTAAATAATTCAAATTTCTTTAGTATTTTAGTTATTATTTTTCAAAAATAGTACTCGATACAAAAGTAGTGAATAAATGTAATTATTTATTTAAAAATATGATTCCAACACGCTACATAAGATTTCTCATGCATGACAACTCTTATGTAGCTAGATGGAATCATATCTTTAAATAAATAATTATATATATATATATATATATATATATATATATATATATATATATATATATATATATATATATATTAACTGATTTAAAATATTTTTTCGCTACACAGTAATAACCATATTTCAGAAATATAAGCTAAAAGCTTCGAATTTAATTTTGTAATTAAATTAAAACATTACTTTCATTTTCTTCTCAAACGAATATTGAAGTAACTTTTTTTTTTAAAATTTACTGAGTTTTAAAGGCACAGAAAAATAAGTTACTCCAAAATTCGCTTGAAGATGAAATAGAACTAATGATTTTTAATTTAATTACAAAATTAAATTCGAAGCTTTTAGCTTCCATTTTTCAAACATGGTTATTACCATGTAGCGTAGAAACCATATATTAAATCAGTTATTTATAATATTAATGCTCTGTAAATTTACATTGAGCACTACTATGTAAAAATAAAAATATCAATAAAAACACCGGATTATATATCTAACTGTTCTTTCTTTATATATATATATATATATATATATATATATATATATATATATATATATATATATATATATATTTATGAATATGAATATGAAAATAAAAAAAAACATTCTATAAAATGCCAAATGACTAAATATTTTTTTTGATATCATTTAAGCTATCCTTCATAAAAGGCGAAAGGCGTCACAAGAAAACTTTATTCCCGCTTTATAATATATGTTTACCAATATATATGTTCAACATATAAATATATATCATTATCTCATCTGGGAGAATAAAAGACGTGACTAATTATTGTATCAAAAGGAGCGTATGAAGGACGACTACGATCTCAGTGACGTATCTCCTGTTTTACTGATTGATATACTTATTATGTTGGTGCAAAAATAATGACGTAATAATGTCGTTTTTTGACGTATTTTTAATGTCAAAAAACGACATTATTTTTGCACCAACCTAATAACTGTTACTCGTTGTGCTTTCCGTACAATGAAACCTTTTTATTGTTTTGCCTAATTCCTGTGTTAGTGTAATCTTTCTGCTCGGGATTACCTGGTTGATTATATCGTATTAGCCACGATATGACAATTTCCATTGTATACAAATACACATACTAAAAAAAGTATAACATTATATATATATATATATATATATATATATATATATATATATATATGAAAGAGGATGTCATCGGACATGGCTTTATTGATGTTACCACTTACAAGCTAAAACACCTAAGGTTTTGCCGGATGAGTATAGCTGCTAATATTTTTATGATTATTAGCATTATATATATATATATATATATATATATATATATATATATATATATATATAATGGGCTCTCCCGTCGGTTTCGACATGTGAGGATCTGACCGCTTATTGATTTAGTTATGACATTTTGTGCGATAAACATAAGTGGCATTTAAGATCCGCTAGGGATTTACAAAGGAGGACACATATGGAGCAAGTGTGAGAATTGTGAGATGAGATCACTGTTAGATTGGTTGATCTTTTCGATCTTGCTCTCGCTTCTTGAAGATGATTCAGACAAGCAGATTGAAAATTGCCGAGTCCACTAAAACACGTTGATCTCCATTCAACCCGCTCCAAAGCTAAGTGGTTGGATAAGAACAAATCAAGATAAACTGCCAGATAACCCACACAAGTGATTTGATAAAAGTGGTGGATGGCTTGTGCAGAACCATCCACACTTTTCGGAACTATTGATACACTTATTCGGTACAAATAAATTCCACAGATGAAGCTTACTATATATATATATATATATATATATATATATATATATATATATATATATATATATATATATATATATATATATATATAAATGCCAAATGTATATATTATTATATCTCTGATGTTTTGTCATAATGCTTGCATCTGTTCCCTTTCCGATATTGCTTGATGTAATACGACGGTTTTCTCTGGATATGGAAGAAATAACATAATATTCCATTAAATTTTCTTCCTATCCTGAAATTGCTTTGAGCTTTAAGGATTTTCTTTTTATTGTATGAACCTGTATATGCGTAAATGTAAAAAATGACATATGAAAATGTCCCATCTATAGAAAAAAGCACACACCCTCTCTATATATGTAAAAAAAACATAACATTTACACTATTACTAATATATATATACATCCAGGTTAATTCATTATCAATTTTATATGAACACACACGTACACACACACATATACACACACACACATACACACACACACACACATATATATATATATATATATATATATATATATATATATATATATATATATATATATATATATAAAGAGATAAATAGATAGATTGATATGAACATTCTGATAGATGGCATAGGAATCAATACTGCACGGCAACTGCCAGATTCGGTCATCACTTCAATCTGCGTAGCATATTTTCTTCGTGCTTAGTGTGAAGTTTGCATTGAAGTGATATTTACAGTGCATGTTGCTTCCTATGTTTTTAATGTCTATATGTATAAACGCTCTATCTCCGTTACTGAGCACATGTATATTTAAGCATAGAACATTGTAATATCTCTATGCCACTTTTTCTCTCTCGCTTTATACATATATATATATATATATATATATATATATATATATATATATATATATATATATACACTCTCTCACACACACACACACAGACATATATATATATATATATATATATATAATTGAACATAGAAGTCAACACTTAGAGGCGACAGTCTGTTTGATGCTAGATGCAATCGTCAGGCCACCTGACTATTGCATTATCCTTGATATGGTCTGACTATTGCATCTAGCATGAAACAGAATGTCGCCTCTAACTGTTTTCTGTGTTCCCGTTTATTTTTACACACGCTCTCTTTCTGCTATTGAGCACTTTATCCCATAAATACAGCACATCTTATGACTACATTTCTTCATATATATATATATATATATATATATATATATATATATATATATATATATATATATATACGAATGGTAATGGTAATATTACACGTTTCTTGACCAGGCAGTGAGATTGTCTTTCGAAATTTATCGAATATTTCGATTAAAACAATTCTTGAGGGAAATATTTTTTTCAATTCCAGGAACTCTTATTGCTCTTTACAATATTAGGGCATTCTTCCTAACCTTTTACTGGGTATAATATCGAACGTCTTGATTATGTTATTATTTTATTATTGTTATTAGTGATATATATTTTGTGATATTAAGTGATTTTTTTTCTTTTGTTATTTGCTAGAGTTATTGGTTTGTGGCAGCTGTCAAGAGAGTCATTAGAAGAATTATACTTGCTATGACTTCTAGAATTAATTCGCTCGTCGACATTCGTTTTAGAAAGTGACTTTATACATGTGACAGTTTAGATATTTCTGAACGTATTTGTCGCCATGGATCACATTTACATGAAAAACTCGATGTAACGAGGTTATTTATTAAGCATGACCCGACTTCATTTAGTAATGTTTAGCTTTGTTAATAATTTGCGTTGTTTTGCGAAACTAAACCTAATACAACCTATTGTATATTTAATATCTTTCAACAGAAGCCCCTGTGTCTGTGTGAGTATAGGGGTGTTCGATGTTTATTGCGTTCATTCTTAATTTGTTCCTTCAGCATTTTTTTTTATATATTGATCTCAACTCATGTTGGTATACCGGCGTGCGCCAACCGCCATATAATTAATCCTTGCACATTGTAGATACCTCGCGGCTAAATTAGTTAAACACCCCCGGATACAAGTTTGTTTTCTTAAAGCTACCAAAATAACGTTTATAGTAATAAGAAAATACACACACACACACACACACACTGACAACCCACCCACACACACGCACACACATTTTCAGTGTGGATATGAGTTTGTGACTTCACATACATTCATACATACATATATATATATATATATATATATATATATATATATATATATATATATATATATATATATATGTGTGTGTGTGTGTGTGTGTGTGTGTGTGTGTGTGTGTGTGTGTGTGTGTGTGTTGTGTTGTCCTCTTCCGGCTATTATGAGATTAGTTGGAGAGAATGCCTTTGGGGAAAAGTCGAATAGATTGAACGCTGGGTCAACCGACACACGCTCACAAATCGTGTGTGTGTATAAAAGAAAGAAAATTCAAACGTTCATATCATGAATTTAAATAAAGGCTAAATACAAGAATAGAGCAATAAATATTTTTTTAGAAAAAGACCTGTTTAATTAGAACATGAATGTTACAAGTAGTAGTTATAGTAACTTGCATGTTCTCCAGTAACAGTAATAAGAAATGTTAGAGAAATGCAATGAATAACAAGAAAAATTGCAATATAAGCTAAAGAGTTGTCTGTTCAATACTCAACCCCAGCAGTGGTGATCCAAAAACGTAGCGAGTTGATTTAAAGGGAAATATATGATACACAATCACCCGTAGAACTAAAACAATGTACCTTGCCGGACTAAAAATAAAGTATTCGGTTCAAAATTCCAATCACCTGTGACGAGAGATTACAACGGAAGAAACTTTGTGTATATGGCAATTAAGATAATATAACAGCCCAATTAATATAAATAATGCAAGTTAGAATAATGTTTCATTTTCAGAGATTTAAGTAAATTAATTAAAATAAAATAAAGCCAAATAAAGAACATTTAATTAAAATATAATAGGCAAAAAGACAAATATATTGATAAATGTATTAATTCAGAATATAAACCAAGAAGTATTAGTATAATATGCTTATTAATATAAGTACCCACATATGTGCTGGTACTTATATAACGGAATCAAGCCTTCAAGTGGATATCCGACAAAGTCAACGAATCTAGGGGATTTCAAACATCTTCTTATGCTTACACTTGAAAATAATTTCAAATCTTTGATTTAATATCAAACGTCATCATTTCTGTATTTAATAAAATGCAAACTTGTTTTGTATGCACAGACTCCATCTATCCCGAAAATTTTGGTGATTTTGAGACCTACAGACGATGTCCCATTTAATTTGTTGGGTGAATTTCTATCATTAATTCGCCATTAATGCTTCGATAGAGCATTTTGGTGTCTTAATGACGCATTGGAGGAGGAGCAATGCCTGTGATTGTAGAGTCTCCCTGTTTCCAATTTACAACGGATATCCCTATGTATATTTTTTTCATTAGTAATTTCTTTCGGAAAATGGTAGCTTGGTATGTCATATTTTCCGACTGGTCTCGGTTCTAAAATTAAAAGAGGGTCTAGTTGTCCGTTGCATTGCCATTATAAAATGTGTTTAATGTTTGATTGCGAGTTAAAAATAATCCGTATGTTTTTAATTCAGGAATAACTAATTTTTACTGTTTTTGTTTTGCATTTTTTTCTGTAGAGGTTTATTGTGATTAAAATATTTGTCGGTCAGGTTTAAAATATATTTACCAAATTTTACATTGGACAGTTTGCAGAAAGAAATGTTGAACCATATTATATTTTTATTTCTGTTTACGGTTCTATTAGCTTTATTATATTTCAAAGATATCCGTAATTTTTTTTTTCTTTTTAATTACTTTTGCTAATTTCTTCGTTATACGTTATTTTATTCTCATTAAATATTTTTGTTAGATGATAATTTGATTATTGTTGTGTTTATAGTGTTAGGGATTTGTTTAATTATAGAGTTTGGGTGAATGGAATTTACATTAATATAAATAAGAGTGTGATTTCCTTTTTGAAATGACTTAAATGTGTTATTAGAGAGTTTGAAAGTGACATCCAATAAATTGACTATTTTAAAGTTAGATGAGATTTCAATTTTAAAACCCAGGAATTGTAAAGCCTTTATAATATTCTTCTGTATTGTAGAAGATAGTGGACCATTACTATCTGAGATGTAAAAAATTCCGTCATCTATGTTAAGGTCTAATTGTTTTGGAGCAAAAATCCTACTAAAAGTGTCTAATATATAGTTATCTACTAAATCAGCAATTTTAGCGGAGTCGGATGCTCCCATAGGAACGTCACTATTGTCATTAAGACTTTTGACGCAGGTATAATTGTTATGCATTAGTAAAGATGTCGAGCAGTTAAGATGAATCAAAATATATCATCAGTAATGTTAATATAGTTTTTAGAAAACTTTAATCTTTTTAATAGTAAATCTTTTGAAATGGAGGGGTAGAAATCTATAATGTCAAATTGGATGAAAGTGGTCTTGTTTTATTTTTATTATTCTGGAACTATTTTATAGTATCCAAGGAATCTTACGAAATATTATTATAGTAGGTTCCTAGTCTGTATTATGATTTAAGTATATTTTTAGAAATTAAGCCTAATTCTGTTCCAGAAGAATTAATTAGTCGTGATTACACATTAGTGTCGGAATTACGTTTGTGGTTTTACAAATAAATGTGCGTTCTTTATATGAATTTTCCTATTCTGTCTGCAATATCAAGTCTGCAAAACCAGCGTTATCTTTGTTAATTAAGGAAATAGTGCTACTGTTATTGTCTTTTTTTTTTAAAGGTGATTTAATTGAGGAAGAGTTTGTGATAGTTAGAGGGTCCAATTTTCTATAAAAAAAACATCAAGGTATAAAGAAACAAACATATTATACTGAGGAGAAATCAATCTTTCAAACATGTGAAGATGAATATGATAAACAAGAAAAAATTGGCAATTTTTTTTATGGAGTTTTTAATGTTTTCTAATGTCTATTGTGCCAAGCACTTTTGATTTTAGACATTTTCAAGGAGTTCGTTTTTAATTGGTATTAATTTATTTTAACGTGTGTATTTTAACATGTATTTGTTAATGCGTATTTTATGAGAGTAGCATTTATACGGAGCCACAAGAAAGGAACGTTGCTAGAATTGAAATTGAGATTTGTCTGTTCCAAAAATATCCTTTAGCACAGTTTTATTTGTTAAATAAAGTAAGATTAATAAAAGATGCGGGATCTTTTATATGGAGTGCTTCTGTCATAGTATGATGTTTTCGTTACAGTATATATGAAAGCTGATTGTGTTATCAACCAGAATTTTCCTTATAGATACTTGTAGACTGTGGCTGGCTAAAAGCTTTTTTATGGCACTTTGATCACATAAGTGACGTGCGGCGTCAGCTTAAGGAGGTAGTGATGTGATATATATATATATATATATATATATATATATATATATATATATATATATATATGTGTGTGTGTGTGTGTATGTGTGTCAGAGGAGAGGTTAATAGTTGTTTCAACGAGAGAAAAGTGTATAGTTGAAAGTGAAGAGAGAAGCTGCAAATGTTTTTGGTTATAATGTTGATTTTTTTTTTAATGTCAGCCGAAAAGTGGTTATTTCCACATATTTTTTTTATAGATATTAATTTTTCTTCATGTTTTTCCTACTTTTTACCCGTTGTCGTTTGTAAGTAATAGTAATCCCAATTTTCTTGAACTTGTGCGGAAAATTTACTTCTGCTCAATGTTTAATAAAAAAAAATTAGAAATGCTCAGAGAAGTGGGGAAGGAAAGAGCTCTTTGTTTCTTATCTTTTTATGTATACATATTCCTTCACCATGCATATATATTGTTTTATTATAAGTAATCAGTATATATATATATATATATATATATATATATATATATATATATATATATATATATATATATATATATATATATATATATATACCTTGAGTCCTTGCTTACATATTAATAAATTCTTCCTAAACAATTATGAGGTTGGATAAAATATCTTCATTTCAATTAATCCCCCACCTATAGTTTTATAATATCTTTGATATTCTTCTTCTTCTTTTCTTCTGTACAAGCATCTTCCTCCCTCTCTATTACATCCAACCTCGTTCATTTGTTTATTTTTCGTTTAAATTATATAGCGTTCATTATTTTTTTTACTTAAAATTAAAACGTTAATAGATGTTAAAAAAAAACCGCTTGACGATATCGTAAGGTTTAAACGACGAGGGCAGATTTAACTGACCTCTTGATTTTTAATATATATATATATATATATATATATATATATATATATATGTAAGCAAATATATGGATATAGAATCCGACAGTATGAAGAAAATATACGGGAAAAAAACAAACAAAAATCCTTACAAGCAATAATGCTGTTTTAATGTTAATATGTCGACGTCGGACGTTTCGGTCAATAAACCATCTTCAGGACATATTCAATATAAAATATAAAATATAAATAACATTATCCATCGTTTTTGTCATGTTAAGTTTGATAATGTTATTTATATTTTATATTTTATATTGAATATGTCCTGAAGATGGTTTATTGACCGAAACGTCCGACGTCGACATATTAACATTAAAACAGCATTATTGCTTGTAAGGATTTTTGTTTGTTTTTTCCCGTATATTTTCTTCATATATATATATATATATATATATATATATATATATAATTGTGTTCGCTTAATGTAAAGGATATTAACGTGAAAAGAGGAATTCCGAACGAGTCTGTTGCGTCCACTATCGCATAATTGCAATTGTGGAAGCATGTATCTATTTCAAAACCTCCCAGCAGTGTGTTATATAGAAGCTAGGCTGAGATATCTATATTTGGCAAACTGTTTCAGAGAATGAAATCCAAAATGTATAGAAAAAATACGGTCAACCACACCACTATCATCCGCTAGGCTTTATGGTGATTTCCAGGTCGGGGAGACATAATATTAATGAAAGAAATAAAAAGGTTACCTATGGAACTCTAGCATCTGTGTTATATATAAATATCATTAAAGAAGTAAACTTAAATCATGGTAGCTTTTACGTCGGTCAATATAATTAAAAAAAAAAGAAAAAAAGCTATGGCTAGTTATGGCAAACTACCAAAATTGGCCTTTGTATACAATAGGGAATCGATTTAATAACAAAAGTGATCTCTTAAATAAGCATGATTACTGATCGTAAAAGAGATGAAAGATACGCCAAAAATATGGTTTTATTGATTTCCAATATTTTAATGTTATTTCTATGTGAACAACTTTGGCACAAGCAAACATTCGCATTGGAACATTCCCCGAAAATCATACGAACTAGATTATCTACAAGACGTAAAATGAATCGATTTACTCAACATCGAGAGGCATTACATTGGTCACCTTATGCCTGTAATAATATCTACAGATTTAAAGGATCATTTAACATTAATATTTTCCTATATCTGAAAGCTCCTTATTATTATGAATAACATGTTAAGTATAAAGCAGGAGTTAAGCAATACCTTTTTCCTTTTATGTTTTGTTTATGTCTGGGTCAAATTTAGACCCGGAAAGCCAGCTATTCAGTAAAAATCCAGCGGCATATCGATGCATTCAAAAATTATTGTCTTCCACAAATACAAAATGAACTGTTAAAAAAAAGATGTATATATGGTTGCTGGCAGAGGTAAGTGAAAGGGGTTCAAGGGTCGAATAATAAAATATGCACTGCGACCATAAAAAAACATTTTCTCAATCTCTTATTTCATATCACTATAGATTAAAAACTCTGGATCACGAATATTATTGTTTTACTTAAACTTTTATAGCAGTTAACAAGGAGTCCTGTTTGTTATGTAAAATAATTGCAAATTGATAGCTCTACGCAAACCAAAGCAAATATGATCATACGATGTGATTTCTAATATTCTTTTTATTTTTTTCTCCGTAGTGCTTTCGAGAAAAGAGAATAGGAATATAGCATATCAAAGCTCGAGTATCTGTTTATAATACTGAGATGTGGTATTATGTACACTATTTACATTATTCGGACTATTGTCCTCATCTTTAATGCCATATTTATTACAACGTTTCCGTCGTTGTACATTCCGGCCTTCTTCAGGTGGTTGGAATGTCGAACTGAACGCTTTATTTCGCTCACTGGGGTAGACTGTTCTAGTTCCACTAACGCCTTTATCCACTGTGTCATGTGTCATTAACGACACATGTCACAGTGGATAACGGCGTTGGTTAGATCCAGTGACATGATCCAAATAGTGTGAGTTCAATATCAGGTTAAGGCAGTGGAGAAATTGGAGAGGGGAATTAACAGGGGATAACTGATAGCTGACGTCCATTAGACATGGCACGTGAAACTAGAATTTCCGGAGCATATAGTTTTACCCATTGCACTTTTTTGACCATGAGAAGAAGTTTATTGTTTCTTTAGGTTTAGTTTTCTGAATCATTCTTCAACGTTCTTCTCATTTTTGTTCACTCCCTGTAATCCACTTGCGTCTTAGTGGAATTATCGCCTTGCTTCGAGGTGGAATGTTTAAAGAATGCAAAAATAAAATGAAAACAGATATCAGCTTTTAGAAACTTTAATAAAAGAATCGATATTCGTGACCTGGGGTGTTTCATGTATTGCAATATAAAAATTATTTTGTTTTGGCGCAGTGGCGATTGTACAAGTCCACTGCATCATGCAAACGAAAATAACTTGCTTCTTTATCTAACGACTGAATATTTAATGATTCTTTGTAACCAATAATAAAGTAACACAAACTGTACAAAAACGATAGGACCCTTTAAATTGAGTTATTTAACTTCATATGTTTAATGTCGGTAAGTCGATAGACTCCGATTTCGCCTCTTTTCCATTTTTGAAATCAGAAAACTCATCTACGTATGATGAAAATTCTCTCATACAAATATTTTTTTGTAAAGTTAGACACCAATTCAAAATAGTATTATACAATTTAGTATGAAGTTTTGTCTCTTCTTTCAAGACACATTCACCCAAGAGACCCAAGAATTACGCTAGGTAGTTCAATGAGGTTGTTTTATAGCGGTAATGTGAAGAAGTTCAGATTATGAGGATAGGTGGGATAGATAATGGTTGTCTCTTGGATTCAAATACAAGACCCAAGAAACACTCTATGTATAGAGATAATGAATGAGCTTGTTGTATAGTGATAATAGAAAGAATTAAGCTCACCTTATGAGAATAGGTGGGATAGATAATGGTTGTCTCTTGAATTCCAATACAAGGCCCAGGAATCACTCTAGGTAGAGACTTAATGAATGAGCGTGTTGTATAGCGGTAATAGGATGAATGAAGCTCACATTATGAGGATAGGTGTGATAGATATATGTTGTTCCTTGAATTCCAATGCAAGGCCCAAAATTCACTGAAGGTAGAGCTTTACTGAATGAAGTTGTTGTGTAGATGTATTAGGTTGCAGTAAGTTTAGAGCAGAGGATAAGGGGGATAGATAACGGTTGGCCCTTGAATTCAATAGTTTAATAAAACAGTGATTTCGATAGTCTGTTACACAAAGTAGTTTACTAGTTCATAATATTTGCTAAGTTTCAAATCAACAGGACTGTTCTTCGAGGGATCTCGTAGGCTGGTGCTACAGAATCAAAATTCAAGAACATTAACAAATAAAAATTTCAGGTTTTCAGCAGCAGCAAGAAATATAAGAATATTTCTGTAACTCGAAGAGAAAAATAATGATATAATGCTATTAAATTTCACAATATGTCAACTTTAGGCACTACCTTACAAAAAAGGTCACAACAATTTCCTCTATCAGGTCTAGAAATAGCGAAATTATATATATATATATATATATATATAAACATTAATTACATCCATTCATAAATTTATTGAATTTTTCTTCCAAGCTGTGATCTAAATGCTATGGTCATTACAACTCTCCGAGGCGATATAATAACATAATTATTAAAAGCATAAAAACGTTGCTTATAGGTAAAGATCACAAGAAACTTGGTTGGCAGTGAATGCCGAAACGTTTTGAATTGATGTTAAAGCTGAATATACAATTTTATTATATCGATTAAATAAGGTCCAACATAGCGGCCAAAATATAAAAAGCATGCTAAGGATAAACTGAATTCATTTGAGGTTATTTATTTTACATAAGATTTGTAGACACGCACGCACGCACGCACACACACACACACACACACACACACACACACACACATACACACACACACACACACAATCACACAATTACACACATTCACGCACACACGCATGCACACTCACACACGCGCACACACACGCGCAATCCCACACACACTCGCACGGACAGAGACACACACACGAATAAACCATAAATTTTACATATTTAATGGTTTAGCTTTACAATGATGCAAAGACATTGACAAATTTTCAACTTTATATATTAGATAACACATCAGAGATAATTTAATTGACTATGTCTGACTTGGAATATTTTACATCAGCAAACGTACGAGGAAGAAAAAGGTAAATAACACCATAAAAATGGTTCTTTTTTTTCCTGATCGAGCCATCACTTCCTTTTTGCAACAAGAATGTTTAAGTGTGTTTCATGGCCACCTAGCCCCAGTCATTAACAGAGACATCCGCACGTCCTTTTCAAACTGTTGTGTCTTTATTCCACGAACGCGATTAATTGAATAGTCAGATCAGCCAATTTAGATTGGCTTGCTAAAATTATACCGTTCTGTGTTCTGGCGTATATAATTATGATGGCAGGAAAAAATTAAACCAGCTTAAAAAATAAAACAGTATTTTTTTTTTTTTTACCATTTTTCCTTCTTTTGACTTCCAACTTGCTCTGACTTCTCTCTTCTTAATATTTTTTCTTTCTAATTTTACTCTTCACTATCAAAATAAATCGAAATATAATTAAGTTTACATGGTGTTTGTAACAAAGCAGGATATTCATTGGGTGGCGACACAGTTTTTTTTTACATTGGGCACACTGGTTGAGTGTTATCCTACCCGACTGGAATTCCTTCATGTCTGTGTGCTTTCACAGTATATCTTTGCGCTGAAACAGAGGATATAACATCAAGCCTCGTAGCTGGGAACAGCTAACAGAAGATCACAGCGTTTTGTGCCATACTTTTGAAGGAGGAATAAAAAAGGCTGGCAAAAGGCGAAACCAAATGTTGGAGATAACAAGACAACAAAGAAAGAGAGCACGATTCCAGCGTCGTTTATCACACCTGCAGGAGAAAAAGTGCCATCCAAAATATGGTCTTTTAAACCACTGCAGACACTGAAAAAAAACTGAATTTTCAAACAAAGTGAGCGCTACCATTATAGATAGATAGATAGATAGATAGATAGATAGATAGATCGATAGATCTTTGAAAGTCTCGACAGTCTGTGCCAGACCATCATGCAAGGCACCGGTTAATGTGGACGTAGTAGGAGAAGCCAACGGAAAAAACTGGTTACACAATGTCAAACAATGGACTACCAGAAATACTAATGGTTGCTGTTTTTTTTTTGGGGGGGGGGTGTTCGTTTTTTTTTTTTTTTTTTTTTTTGGTGTGTTTTATGGCATATAAACCTCAATGCCGATAACATTTTTATTACTGGTAATATTTTTTGTCAAAATATATTGTAGGTTATAATTTGTTTTTCAATATTTATTGCTGGTGATAATATTTTTAAAAAATGTATTAACAATAATGAAAATTTTTCAAAAGTGTATTGCTGGTAATATTTTTTTTTCAAAAACTGTACTGATGGAAATAATTTTTTTAATATATTGCTGGTGTTTTCCAAAACATATTGCCGGTAATTATTTTTCAAAAATATATTATTGTTATTAAAACCTATTTTGACACTTTGATAGGGTTTTGAGACCAGTTTGTGATTAAATATTATTTGCCCATAACTGGGACACTAACAGGTGCTACCACGACTGTTCCGGGTTGACATTAGAAAATTTACAATTAAAAGGTGGTTCCAAGTTCCACAAAGCCTCCTGTTCAGAGGCCTTGCTGTTGGAGATAGTTTATCGTTTTACCCAGGATGTGTGTGTGTGTTTGTTTGCGTGAGTTTGTGTCCCTATCCCTCTATTTCTCTATTTCTCTTTCTATCTATCTTACATATATATATATATATATATATATATATATATATAGAGAGAGAGAGAGAGAGGACTCTACCGTCGTATTCGACATATGAGGGTCAAGTAAGTCCGTTCCTAGGAATCGACAGCCAGATACCAGCACATATGATTTGATTATATTTGAAGGCTTTGTGCAGAACCAACCACACTTTTTGAAGTGCTGAATGCAGAGACCTGAGAGGCACCGGAGAGCAGTGTCTAGCAGCTGAAACAGAGGGCTCGGAGGGCCAAGTTAGAATTCCACTCGAACCTATAACCATCCCTTGAATGCTAAAACCTTTGGGAAATGTATGACTCATCCTCTTCTCCATCCAAGACAAGCCGGAGTCTATAACCTTGGATGTCTACTAGTCTAGGAGAACAACTTTGAATTCAAAACCTGCGGAAGATTTTTGGGGGATCTTGTGGCAGGTAGCGCACCAGGTTATATATATATATATATATATATATATATATATATATATATATATATATATAAAAGTGAACATAGAAGTCAACACTTAGAGGCGACAGTCTGTTTCATGCTAGACTGTCGCCTCTAAGTGTTGACTTCTATGTTCACTTTTATATTTACACACGCTCTATCTCTGATATTGAGCATCTTATCCCATAACTATAGTACATCTTAAGACTATAGCCCTTCATATATATATATATATATATATATATATATATATATATATATATATATATAAACGCAGTGAGCCAGACAAACCTACCCAGGTTTCACCTAAACGGATCGTCAGGGAAAGTCGGCTAACGAGGCAAAAGAGAAACGCATATTTGTAGACGATAGTCAAAATATACCACGTGACCCAAGATAAAGAAAAACACAAGAACACCGGGGTGGGGGTTTAAAGATTTATTCAACACCTAAAAGGGGAGGGGATATTAAATGGGTCCTGTGGAGCGCCTATGTATATTTTAGGGTTTGTATCCTCCATATCTTTATAAATTTTCACCTAGAAAACCACGCATTCTTGCTGACATTTTCCCTGTAGTGGGCAGATATTTTTGTTCCAACAATTTATAAAAAAGATACTATAACCACACCAGCAGTTTTAAAAACGAAAAACTAAACACAGTACCACGCTATCCATCTATGTATGGAAAACTAGACAAGAAAACGATAAAGACAGCATCCTTAAATGGGAAATATTTTAAAAAAATGCCCCAAATATAAAGCAGGCCCAAAATTTCGTAAACTATGTACAGATGAGAAATTAGCCATAGCTTTATATAATCAACCTAACCAGCTATTAAACTCCAAAACCGAAATTCTTAACATATGTAGGCATAAAAAATCTTGGTTACTGAATTAAGACGAATTTCCCTGTTTATTTTGTCATTCCATCTTTATGTTCGTATTTAATATCCCCTCCCCTTTTATTAGCTTGGTGCAAAAATAATGACGTAATAATGTCGTTTCTTGACGAATTTTAAACGTCAAAAACGACATTATTACGTCATTATTTTTGCACCAATGTAATAGTTGTTGAATAAATCTTTAACCCCTCTCCTCGGTGTTCTTTTGTTTTTCATTATCTTGTGTCACGTGGTATATTTTGACTATCGCCTATAAATATGCGTTTCTCTTTTACGTCGTTAGCCGACTTTCCCTGATGATCCTGGGTAGGTTTGTCTGGCTCACTAGGTTTATCTAGGTCTGCTCTCCGGTTGTATCGAGCTCTTTGTTAGTTGTTTACTCGTGTCGGGTTTTTTTTCTTTGGGCTTCAAACTTGTGTCTGTGCGATTTTTTTCGACCGAATTTCATGTTTCTAGCTCTTTCTTTTTTTAAACCTTTTTTTTCCCTCGAGATTGATTTTATTATTGGCAAATCAAAAATTCGAAGTTTTTTCGAAATGAGTATAGTTACTTATATTTGTGTATATATATATATATATATATATATATATATATATATATATATATATATATATATATATATATATCTTTTGTAATCTCTGATGATGGCATATGTAATCGGAAATCTTAGACAGGATTAACAAGAGGAATATGTATCAATATCATGATTTTCTTTCGTGTGTCAGTGATTATGCTAAAAAGCTTATTCGACAATATGAAAGGAAAATACTTAATATATATATATATATATATATATATATATATATATATATATATATATATATATATACATATATATATATATATATGACGTAGAATTAAATACGATTTTCATCTGAAATATTAGATGAAACCAAGCTAAGAATTCCCATTAAAGTAATATTTTGTATACCTAAGGACATTTTTACATCTGCAAAAATGCTTTTAAATTTGATGGAAAACGGAATACAGGAACAATTTTAATATCTGTCTGAATTTTTGAGAAAAAGATTTATTATTATTTCTCTATTTCTTATAGAAATATTATCGAATAAAAATCCATTCTCTTTTCCTCTTCACATATATGCGACTCATTATTAACATGTAAGCACTTTTGATATATATGATCATGTGATCTTAAATATTATTTTCACTGTTTCTTCGATTAGCCGCTCCGAATTTGATTTGATTATAATAATATAACTTCGTCATTGCAAACGTTTAGCAAATGAGATGATTGCAATCACAAGGTAAGATTCTGTCAACCTGAAATCAAGAGTAATATCTATCTACACAGTAGTCTCAGCAATTAGGAGAACATTGAACCAACAAGTATGGCACGGAATTGTTAAACAAAAATAAATAATTGCCAAAGAAAACATAAAATGGCTCGATTAGCATTTGCTAAAAAGCTTTTGGACCAGTCGAATGATTACTGGAATGCAGTCTTATCATTTGATATAACGACCAGCATGATTTCGGATAAAAAAACAGAGTTTCACTTCTGTTATATGCTGTGTTCTTTCAGGGCTTGAACGATCATGGGTCTCCACTACTTTCTATCCGTTGTATCTCTTAATAGATTTTCTTTTTTGTTATCACTCATAAAAATCTGTTCCGCCTCCATTTCCTCAAGCTCATCAGATAAATTATGCGTTGCTTATCTGTTTTTCTTGACTTCAACCTGCCTTGTGTGTATCCGATTTTCCAAGCGCTCTGTTCTTTTTCTGCACCTTAGTAATTTCAGTTGACTCTTCCTGATTTTAAGTATAAGATTGGTCACTCTATTTCCATTATTCAGACTATTGTCCTCATCTTTGTTGCCATATTTATCACAACGTTTCGGCCGTTGTACGCTCCGGCATTCTTCATGTACTAAAGAGTTGTGAGTTCAGTACCAAGTTAAGGCAGTGGGGGACTTGGAGAGGTAAATTAACAGGAGATAACTGATAACTGACATATATTAGACATGGCACGTGGAACTAGAACTCTTTACTCCAGCGAGCAAAATAAAGCGTTCAGTTCGACATTTCAACCACCTGAAGAAGGCCGGAGCATACAACGGCCGAAACGTTGTGATAAATATGGCAACAAAGATGAGGACATTAGTTTGAATAATGTAAATATTGTACATAATACCTCATCTCAGAAATATAGAGATGAGGTTTCTTTTTGTGTAGTTTTCTGTAAAAATTCTTCCCAGATCTAGTGTTCGGTACATGATATCCTCAGCATCCTTCTGTATTACCACCATTTTTATTCAATTATCTCCTTCGTATACGAGGAGATGTTTTCAGTATACATTGCCATATATGAGAACAGATATATTGTCGGAGGTACATCATTTTATGGGGTTACGTTGCCATTATAGGTACTACGAAACTCACAGTCATTTACGAAGAGATTGATTCGGTAAAATATTCATACACTCTTTTGAAAATCCTTCTCCGTCTGTTGTGTGGGCATAATTGGAAAACTAATTCAGAGTGTGTTCTAAAGATAAACGTGAGATAATAAAATGACCGCCTCAAATGACTTTCTAAACATTACAATAAATATCTTACAGCTTCTCGCTTTATTGCTTGTTTGAAATGTTCTCCTGTATTTTCAATGATTAAGAAAATTCTCATTCTTCTATCGGCCTGTTAGACTTCTACCGCTTTTTTGGCAATGATACTAGAGTCTCTGATTAAATCTGAATTGATTAAACATCTCACCTCACATGGCCTACTTCCAGATAAACAATATGGCTTTCGCTTGTCTCGTTCAACTGCTGATATATGAAGGATTATTGCTAAAAGATTCTATCAAACTTTAGGAAAAAGTGGTGGAGCTTGGTCTATTACTTTAAATAAATCAGACAATTACAGGCTTTGTGTACTGATTTTCTTCATAAGTTGAAAATTATGTTTTTTTTAACTAATTTTTGAACTGAAAACTTCATTACCAAAAAACGCGAAATGAAAATTGTATTCAACGGCCACACTTTTAGATCGTTTTGCATTAATGCAGATGTCCCCCTCCAGGTGTTTACCCTTGGACATATGGCCTTCCTGGTATTGTCAGTTCCCAACTATTTACTCCTGTCTTAATAGTAATTCAGATCGATTTCGGAGAGGGCAAATTGGGAGCAGATCTCAAATAAACATGGCCGAATCCACTTAAATAATTGTTGCATAAATTGAATATTGCTTCCCATAGATAGGAAGCATTTATTTGAAAGATAAAGAAGGATTATGCTTAGAAGAATATCTTTCAAAAAGGTTGGAAGCCTTATTAGAGCTGCAAAAATATTTTTTAAGGGGATTAATGCCATATTCGTTAGTGATGAAAATGTGTACATATGCCTTGCCAATAACCATCTTCCCTAAACAAGATGAGCCGTGTTTGATTTAATAATTTCATCCCAGGGAATAACTAAAACGCAATGAGTTACTGAATGTGGAAACGTTATCCAGATTGGAGAACAATAAAACAACAGAAATTAGGGTATCTAAATTTTGTATGATCAATGTTGACTGGAAAGCGAGAAGCTGGAAGATAGTTCCCCAAGAGAGAAGTGCGAGAGAAAAATGTATTAGCATAGAAATTTCGGTGATATTTAGCCATTTCAAGATTAAAATGATGAAAAATTGCCGCCAATGTAGTACTGCGGTTAAATTAATAAAATCTCTCTGTCAAAGATCAGAACAATTACGATTTATAGAAAAGGCGCAGAGGAACTACTTTATGGCGGTGGCAGAAGTCAAGTGGTCAGGCCCGGATTCTTCCGAGGGTTTTTTTCAAGAATCTCTAAATATATAGCAGAAGGACCAACCCATATATGGAAGCAATATCTAATGTGTGGTCGAATTGTAGACTTACAAAATTTGTAAGATATATTCTGCAGATGAAAATTGTCTAGCACACCATATTGAACCAAACTTCCTAGCAGCAATCACAGCAACTGTTTCAATATAACATGTCTACTTTATATCAGTGGAAAATGTTAACCCGAGAAGGAGCAATGAATGACTCTCCTTGAGTTTAGCCTCTGCCATGCTGATTGAAGGTCGAAAGGGATATCACAGAAAATTAAAAGAAAGCAGTTTACTTTTGAATGCGTTAAAATTAACAAGTTAAACATTGACCTATCTAACAACAGATTTAAAGGTAATTTTTAGATCAGCTGCTAATTTGGCCTTATCAAACAGATCAGAATTACTGTTAAAAGTCTGGAATAAATTGTTGTGTCATCAGCACAGAAACCGAGTTGAAAACTGACAATATTAGGAATGCCATTGATAAAAAAAATAAATATATTAATATGCTTGGATATTCGATAAATTTCTTTGATCAGGAAGTTCTAAATGACCGAGTTCGTCTAAGGCACCTAATATCTAATGAGGGTCGCAGGTTCAAATCCGACCAGTGGATGAATATGTTTCTAACAAGATTTCTCGAAGGCCGACAGAAGTAAATAACTAAATATAATGTGTAATAAATAAATAAAAACAATATTTTTTAAAAATTTTTCTTTCAGATTTGACGGACATTTGGGCTATATTATTTTTCACAAGTAATCGCTATGACGTAATTAACATGACCCAATAGGGAAATAAATACATTTTCACCAATAAAACTGATTTATTCACTGCTAACTTTAATCTATCTTAATGAAACACCCTTATACATAATCCGTCTTAATGAAACACCATTTCTCTTCTAATTACATGGGTTACAATATTTGTTGTTGTTATTGTTGGAAATGTGTTTTGTGTTATTTGTTAAAGCTTGTCGAGTATGATTTTGTAACGCCAGGTTATAGATTCTGTTGAAGTATTGTGTTCTACAAGACGATGCCATAAATGATGATCTGTTAATTTTACAATCGAAATGATTTTTTAGAAGTTTTAGAAATATTCTCGTTAAATGCTCAAAAAGTAAGTAAAATTATTATTTTCTATTGTTTTTAATCATTAAACCCCAAGCAAGGCAATAAAGCCACTAAGATTCAATTGGTCACTCAGTGTTAGAGAGTATGAGTAAAATATTATTAAGGAGAGAAAATATTAAAATAACAAGAATTAAACAAAGCAATAGATAACGATTGCACTTAAATTTTGAAGACCAAAATTGACTGAGAAGCCAGAAGAGAGTTCTACAACATGCCGTACGAGAGAATAAATTGTTAGCAGAGACCCCTTACGGTTACATCTAGCCATTACAACTGTAAAGTTATGAGACCTTGCCGACAATCCATTACTACGCTTAAATTTATAAATCTTGGTACCATACAGGAAACTTCTCTAGAAAAATTGCAACGAAAGTCTTTATAGTAAAAGCAAAGTGACCTAGATTACGACGCTGGGAAAGTGACTGAATGCGAGATGCCAGGCCAAGAACAATAACATTGCAGATACTTCTTTGGATTTTATCACTAATGTCTAAAGGTACTATAAGAGTATCAGACCAAATGTGAGAGCAATATCAAAATTGGCGGCTCTTTGTTATAATAAAGTATGTGATGAAGTTACCTAGCTGCGATTCTTAGAAGGTTTTCGACACATTATGCTCCAGCACAGCAAATTCCCTGGTGTGGGAATAAATTTCAATTTTCTGTTTTATTCCTCAGAGAGAGGCGGTAATTTCTTTTTCTCCATGCGTGAATCTTGCAGTCAGTGAGTTCACAATTGAAAGTGAAATTGCCAATTACAGTGTTATTTACACTTGACGTATATCACTCCAAACGCCTATGATTGAGGAACAAGTCGCACTATTTTGATAAATGACACATAGCCTTCCCGTGGAAGACATGTCATTTTATCTCATACACATTGTTTAACTTCGGACTATTCTAATCATTTTCGTTGTGCTTCTAAGCTCTCTTCCGGTTCTTATCGATCCGGTTCAGGTACTTATCGTTTCAGATATCTTTCAGGATATTTTAAACTGAACACATTATTTGATTGTTCTCCTACCGCTGTCCATATGTATGGTAATCTCTTCTTATTTATCGCATAGTTATTGTTGTCCGCTCTGCTTCAGATATTTCTACGTCTGCACATGGAAACGAACTCGGAATGATTTCTTCATCCAATGCGTAAGTCAACAATTTAATCCGCTAGAATGTAGTCCTGTGGTATTCATATTGTCTTCCAAGACAATCAGGATATTTGATTAAACTGGAAATCTGAATAAAATTAAATTGTTTGTTTTGGCCATTTTGCATCTCGACAGAAATACCTACATGTGTACACACCAATATTTATCTACAAATGTTGGACTTGTCGATTCTGGGATTTTTTTTTTCTGATGGTCCACGTCTTAGGTTTTATTTCTACCATTTTCGATATTATCTATATGTAATTTGATGTTAGTTGAATCCATTACTGGACGAAGCAAAATTATTATTCCTCTTAAAATTGCCAGATTCTCGTGCCTTTGAGTTTCTAAAGTATTTGCAGATTTCTTTTTAATTCTTTAACTATTTCAAATTTTCAAATCAAAGTGGGTGACAGAAACGGTGTATATCATTAGTGTCGTCATAATGTAAATATATTTGAAATTTTAGACGAAAAAATTCTGGTTATTCTCAGTTTATTACTGTACTATTTAATAATGTTATCATTCTGTAATTTAAATTAAGCAGAAAGAATAGAAAATAAAGAATTGGCTTCGAACTTAAATATATTTGAGAAGTGTTTTGTAAAACAACATTTTAATGATATAAATATTTAATAATTGCCAATGATTTATCCAAAGATTTCAAATTCTATATCAATAATTGTTACTGTTGTGTGCAAACACACAAGTATTATTCGAAAGGTTTTCTTCAACTAAGTTCCGTGTTCCTGCTGAACATTGACGATAATGGCTGCCCACAACATTGCGTCATGTGTATCTCTTAGCAAAATATGCCTCTTATAATCCCTATTCGGCTAATCATTTATTGAAACACTTCAGGTAGGTTATTCACTGCATTCCACTGGATCACTTACCATCAATATGTCCTGTGAGTTTCATGCTCTCAAATCCCTCTTTCCTCATTATCTGAGCCATTACCTTTCACTCTTTCTAATTCTAAATGTGAGCGTCCTTTTGTTTTTATTTTCCTTGAGTCTTAAAATTGTTCACATATTCAGTCCATGGGATTTTAACGATTATTATGCAGAACCGCACTTCTGTTGCCTCGTGTAGATTCTTCATCTTTGAGGAGATTGTTCAGGATTCACAATCTCCGTCGGATCAGGTTGAGATCATAGTCAAAGGACACTATTGGAAAATTTGTAAACTTAAGGAATCAGTATATATGCTAGACCACAAAACTCTCCTGAACCGACCAAGCATAGAAATTAATACAATATGGGAACCAGTAATAAGCAGTGACAGAGAAAAGCGATAATAACAACAAAAATTGCAATATGAGCTCTGGTAAAAACATGAAATGATAACAGCAAAAATTGCTAGATTAGCACAGGAAAATATGGTTACCGAAGACATTAGGTTTATAATACCCAGAAATTCATACACAAATGTCCTCAAGGACACATGGAATAGTGGATAAAAGGCGTTAGTTATATCCAGTGACAGGAGCCAAAGAGTGTGAGTTCAATACCTGGTTAAGGCGCTGGAGAAATTGGTGAGGGGAATTAACATGAGATAACTGATAACTGACATACATTAGACAAGGCACGTCGAACTAGAACAGTCTACCCCATTGAGCGAAATAAAGAGTTCATGTCGACATTCTAACCATCTGAAGAAGGCCGGAACGTACAACGGCCGAAACATTGTAATAAATATGGCGAGAAAGACCGAATAATGTAAATAGTGTATATAATACCTCATCTCAGAAATGTAGACAGATAGAGGCTTCCATCGATTATAAATAATAAATTAATAAATATGGCGACAAAGGTGAAGACAATAGTCCGAATAATGTAAATAGTGTGCATAATATCTCATCTCAGAAATATAGACAGATACATTCACTGTCAGGTAGAATACATATGACATAAAATTGCAGATTTCACTTCTTTTAATATTTTGCCTAGCTTTTGGAAGACATCTTTCCACCGTTCGCCATCGCATTTTCCGCCGTCCTTTCAACTATTTTCTGGTCATTTCAATTTGTATTTATTAAATTGTACCAAATAGTAAATAGAACTTTCTATATATTTATCTCGTGCTTCCGAATAAAAATTTGTATGTATTATAATTATTTACATTGTTCAAACGGTTACCATTGTCTTTGTTGCTATATTCACGACATTTCGGTCGTTGTATGCTCTCGCCTTCGTCATATGATTGTAATCTCGAACTGAACCAATTATTTCGTGGACCGAGCTAAAATGTATACAAAAATTAGCAATCAGCATATATTCTAGGACAGAAAAAAATCTCCTAAACATCGAAATTAATACAATATGGAAGCCAGTAAGAAAAAAGCAAAAATTACCAAAAAATTGCAATATGAGCTCTCTTACAAAAAGGTTACTGAGATTACATGTCCCAAAAATTCATACACTGATGTCCTCGAGGATACATTGCTTAGGGGATAAAAAATCTTGGTTGGATCCATTGACTTGACACAAAGAGTTGTAAGTTCAATTCTACTGCGGTGGTGAACAAAAACTTGTAAAGTGGGATAATCAAGATATCCGGAAGAGGTATGACATTCGGAACTAGAAAAATATACCTCGGTGGACGAAGTAAAGGGTTCAGCTTGAAATCCCAAACACTTGAAGAAGGCCAGAGCGTTAAACGGCCGAAACGTCGTGAATATAGCACTAAGGATAAGGACAGCAGTCTGAACCATGTAAATAGTGTAAATAATTACAATACAATTTAAAATATAGATAGATAGAAATTTGTATGTTCTAAAGTACGTATTGAACATAAAAAATACTTTTTATGACTCATTTACAATCTGTTTTCAGGTTTGTCAGTCCTCATTACGTTCTACTTGAGAGGACATATATTTGAAATCTGAAAAAGACAGTTGAATAATATTACTCACGTAAATTAAAGTGTGGGGAATTTGAAACTGAAAAAACATATTCAAGCAGCGGATCACCTACGTAATAAACTTGCGAAAATGGGTGGCAGATTAGGTATTAAGAGAAATAACGAAAAAGACAAACATTGATAAGAGTTTCAAAGAGGAAGAACTTGTGGAGAACCACGAACGCCCAAGTCCTAAAGCACACACGTAAGAAAATATCAACAGTTTTCCTTTCAGACTTATTGATTTGCGAAAAAACAACAAACGTTTAGTGAAAGCAAGATTGATTGAAAACAGGAGACAGACGCTAACATCAGTGGTGAAGAAGAGGACAGTCGCCAGAGGAAAGGAAACCTGTTAACCACAAAATAAATTGCTTGCTTCGGACAATGTGCCGATGGTACCCAAATTGGCCTACGGAAAGACGCAGTGAGATGCAGTCAATCATAACAGCTGTAGCGATCATCGACTCGTGGTATGAGTGTGCAGTACTTTTGCTGCTGTTATTCCGTAGTGAACGAATTACAAGTGTAATTTCTTCGTCTGTACGCATCAACTGGTCTAATAAGACGACAGATGCTATCAAATGCAAATTCATCGAAGATAAACACTGAGTAACTGTTTATTTGCCAGGAACTATTTATTTTCATGCATACACATTTGTACATTGAATTTAAACAAAATCTTTAATCGATGTGTCAAAGAAATCTTTTCTCCTTACGCTCGATGATTAGACTACCTTTCATGAAGCAATGTGAAAGTTATAAGCGGACTTAAGATTGTTCGGCTAAACTTCATTGTTTAAGTCTGTAAAATTACATCTGTCGTGGCTTATTTCTTCAATAAATTTTAGAAGCGGAAAAAAACTCACAAAAATAATTCAAGCCATAGAATAAATATGTTTACCGAATTAGTTACATTTAAAGCCATAGTTACACATTTTTGGATTTGAGTACTTACATTGTTCTCTGCTTCGTGTAAAAACACAGAGCTAAAACAAAATAAAAATTCGACCTACCAAAATTATGAATTATGGACTACTTTTGAAAACCCAATTGTACGGATATTGGGAATTTATGGTCCGGTTTCTTGTACCATGGTTTATAGTCCAAGGTAGAACCAATAAAGAAGAACTGGAACACTGATATGGAATAACACAGCTATATTACAAACAGGAATATATACAGAGAAGTAGAAAGTGTTAGTACGAACAATAAGGTTTAGTAGTAATTGTATGACCGACTCTGTTTCGTACTG
Source organism: Acanthosepion lycidas (assembly GCA_963932145.1). NCBI lineage: Eukaryota > Metazoa > Mollusca > Cephalopoda > Sepiida > Sepiidae > Acanthosepion > Acanthosepion lycidas. Next base: position 125,943,380 of record OZ010577.1, on the reverse strand, counting down.
CCTCTGACTCGACTGACTCGCTGCCTCTGACTGACTGACAGACTCCTGGCGGGCTTCACTCCAGACTTCAGACGGAACATTGAACTTCCTGCTTCCTATTTAGGTGCAGCATTTATTACGTATGGAATAGTCCATTATGTTATTATGGGTAAGGTCCCATGACAGAATTTAATCTGGTCTGCTTTTAAAAGCCCAATGCTTATAAACTGTGAATTTCGATACTGGCATTTCCTTTACAAGACTAGCACTCTTAAATTTATGATTTGTCACTTGATACATTTTTTCTGAAGTTCCAACAATGCTAAATGGCTACTAAATATTAAATATCGTTTCTTTCGACATTTTGAGCAACGTTTGAAATCTGGTTGTCCTAAATTTGGAATTTTGTTATCGCAGACATATGTAAACTACTTTTTTTTTTTCAAAATAAGCTTGTCTAATATAGACTAGTCCCGAGGAGAAAATCAGTTCAAAATAAGAACTGTGATATGTTCTTTACACTAAGACAATACCCATCTACGAACTCCAACGAAACCGAAAATATTCTTTTTTGGCTTTGAGCACAGGAGAAACCATTTTATGAAATGTTCAATTTCAAAAGCAAATTATAAAGGGTGTCCCAAAATTTGACATAATTTTGTAGGCCAATCATCTTATCAATTCTTGTTGAAATAACCACATATTTTCACAGAATGTATAGAAACAGGTCAAGATTTTATATTTAATGTTTTATTTGTGTTCTATTTTCAGGTTGAGCCATGTCTTTTAATCCCAAAGAGAAGTCACTTTGCGTCTTGGAACTGCTAAAGAGGCTTCTTATGCAGGGTAAATGATCTCAAGTAGAGAATCACTTCCGCACAGGCTACAGCGTATTTAGTAAGAGCTTAACTACCGACTCGACGTGTGCCGTGTCACAGGCGTTGCACATATTGAACACTTATCTAATCGGTCCCAGAATAAACTTATGATATTCAACACATAAACTGTTCAATTTTTTTTAATAATGATGACAAATTTTGAGGGAAATGTGGATCTTTATTTCAAACTAAGTCAAGTGATTAAATTTTAAACTAAAATGCTTTTTATGGCCCAGGAACTTTAGGAATTCATACTCCAGCTGATTCCATGTGTTTTTCATAGATTCACAATAGGCAATATGATCCAGTTCATGATATTATAAAGAAAAAAATTGCAAATCAAAACAGAAGAGAAACCTATACACCGGATCAACAAATGATGTAATCATTGTATGTGTTTTGCTAGGTAAGGATTCAAGAACGCCAGAAAGCTGTAACACGAGAGGAAATGGAAAAATCAGGGATGGCTGGCCACATATGGAGAGAAAAGTGAGATCACATCCCTCTGTGGGATCAAGTTGAGATCATAAACAAAGAAAACCATTAGAAAATTTCTAAACTTAAGGAATCAGCACATATGACAGGACAAAAAAATCTCCTGAGCCGACCAAGCATAGAAATGAATACAATATGGGAACCAGTAATAAGGAGTGCCAGAGAAAAGCGATAATGACAACAAAAATTGCATTGAGCTCTGGTAAGAACATGATATGATTACAGCAAAAAATTGCAATATGAGCAGTGGTAAAAATGGTTGCAGAAGATGTTAGGATTATAATACCCAGACATTCATGAACAGATCCAGTGACATGACCCAAAGAATGTGAGTTCAATATCTGGTTAAAATAGTGGAGAACTTTCAGAGGGGAATTAAATGTAGATAACTGACACCCATTAGACATGACACGTGGAACTAGAACAGTCTACCCCAGTGAACGAAATAAAGGGGTCAGTTCGACATTCCAACCAACAGAAGTCCACAGCGTACAAAGGCCGACATTTTGTAATAAACATGGCGACAAAGATGAGGACAAAATAATGTAAATAGTGGGAGAGATGATTAATTTTATTTTTGAAAGCATAGTTTTTTTTTTAATGGACAATTTTAGATCTTGTACACACATGCACAATAATATTTTGTGCCTTGAAGGCAGATGGCTGTAAGCACCAAAATGTATCCATTTTGCACGTGAAAATTATACTCTTTTGTAAGTATTTTAATTTATTACCGTCTTATATCTAATTTGATTTGACTTGAATTATATTGTTTTGACTCATATTCTTTACCTTGTTCTTCTTTTTCTCTCGTCTTCATGTCGTTCTGGAGAATTTAGTCAATTTCTTTTTAATCATGTACTCCTGTTGGAATATTTAATTGGAAACAAAACAGTGTACCGAGCTGCTACAATATATTTCTCCTCTTGTACGACAGTGAATGTCGGACAGTTTCCTGAAAGATTAAGTAAAGAATCGAAATGCCAGAGATGTTGTTGTACAGAACACCGACAGAATACGTGAACAACGAGGAAGCTCAAAAGAAAATATGAATTAGAATTTCCCTCATACTTAAAATCAGAGAAATTACTATATTACATTATGATGAAGGACGGCTTTATAGATTTAATATTCACAGGCTGTACGAAATAAAATAGTGGTAAATGAAAAAAGCGAGAATTAACATGTTTGTGTGAAAGTAAGTTGGCGAAAGAGAGGTTAATCAATGCTTAAAAAGAGAAGGGGTCACGGAGAGCAAAAGTCGCGCATGTCCTGAAGGGAACGTAATGTTGATAATGTTGATTGTTTTGTAGAATACCTGTCTTCGTTTATATAACTAAACATGTCATGTAATTCACCCATATGAAGATGAAACGCTTCATTCCTTAAATTCAAATGTATTACATTCCAAAGAATTAAAATCGTCAAAAGTTTCAACAGTTTCAACATTTATTTCCGGTCTATAAACTAGGCATTTTGTCAATTCCTTTTTCTATGATGAGCTAAAATTGTCAATTCCTTTTTCTATGATGAGCTAAAATTGTCAATTCCTTTTTCTATGATGAGCTAAATTTGAACAAGTTAAACAAAAATATGTCTTCAAATCTTGTCTTAATCTATGGCGGCATAGTGCAGAATTTCTTCACATATCCGACATGAAACATAAAATAACAGTTGAATACTATTTTCTTCGTTTTTCAATCCTTTAATAACACTGGGGAACATTCTGGAAAACGATATTAGTTGCTTTCCTTGTTACAATTGTTCCTACCTTATTTGATGGTGCATAGTTCAGAAATACACTAATACATTTTCTATTACATCATGCTTATTTTGTTAAACAAGGATTCATCTTTATCCCCCAAAATGCCAATATTAAATGCAATACAAAAATAAGAAACTTAAACAAAAAGACTAAAACAAATCAAATAATACTTTTTATTGTTTAACAATGGTGTATATATTCCTGTTTTACTCGAGTTTCAGACTCTCAATAAGCGAAAATTTTCTGTTTTGCGTGAATAACTTGCATCGCGACTGTCTCTTTTAAAGCATCACTAGGAGCAGCAGTAACTAAAGTCAATGGTCTTGATGTCTTGCTGGAATCATTCTCCTTGCTGATCACTTATTAGACCAAGATATTCGGGGAATTAATCCAGATTACTCTGCAGGTAATTCACTTATACACTTTTAAACACCTCCCTTTGCCAAATGTTCTTGGATTATATTTGAAATATACTGGTATCTTCAGTTGTCATTTCATAAAAGTTAAATAATCATAAAAGTAGACGTATTGAATTTCACCAATGCAGGATACTTTTCTGTTTTAAAAAAAATCATCTTCTGTCATTGTAACTCTGGAGGAAAGTTACGAGAGATATTTTCTTTTAGAAGCAAATATCATAATGCTATATGCCATTTTAGACAATGTTTCGTAAAGATAAACATACTTGATGCGTATGTGACTCAGTTACAGACAAAATATTAATCGATATTATATCAATTTAATTCTTGTCTTTAATATACAATATCTATATGAAGTGAGTCGTGTTATTCCCTAATATGTATATGATATGTGTTTCCCTAATATGAAGACGGAATTACTTAATGCGGTTTAATTTTTTAAAAGTAATCATTTTTTTAAAGCTAATAACGCATTTTGTGAATAGCGAAAGTCATTCGCTGGAAAAGTCAATTTTCCTCGATTTATTTAATCCAAAAATTTTTAGACACTCAAATATTACAGTTGAGTCTCTAACCTCACGGCTTTGTCGATGTAATAAAACATTGTGACATTTCTTTAACTACTACACCAATATTATCTATATTAATAAACCACTGAAAAAATGTTTGAACTTACATACCTATGTTAATTACGCCAGTTTCATTTATATCAGTTTACGGAATTAACAAACCTCTACACTGTACTGGAATAGAAAGAATTGATTTTAGTTCGTACAAAGTTGAGTATCATTGCACGTTGTCGATATTTTAGAGATTTATTTGATTAAAAATTGTTTTCAGTACTCATATATGGCAGTAAATGATGAATGGAAAAGAGACATGAAGAAAAAAAAGAAAGATACTGAGAATTATTTGGGCAATAATGAAATTCTAGTGATATCGGAAACAAAATGTAAACTTATGTTTAACATCAGGAAGGGACAATTGGAATATCTGAGGCGCATAATGAGAAAAGAGTTCTTGGCAAATCTGATTCTCACTAGACATATTCAAGGTAGAAAGGACAGAGGAAAGTATCAGATAACCTACCTACAAAGTTTTATAAATCGGTGGCTAATCAAGGTTTAGGAGCGGAATCAAAAAGACAAATTTTATTAAGAGCTACAAAGGACAGGAAATTGTATAGGGCCATGATCACCAAGTGAATGGACATTGTATATAGGAAACTAAGCCATTTATCCCAGTCTTGTTACCATATCGGTTGCTGAACAATTTTCTACTTTTCTAAGAGCCAGGCCAAGCCTAGAATGGAGTACTGTCGTCATATTTGCGAGGGAGCTGACCAGCCCTCACTTTCCAATCTCCATAGAGTCCAAAACATTCCATGAACCTGCCATGTCACTGACATTGTAGCAAACCAACTACATTCTCTATGTGTCCCGTTGGTGAGAAGTAAGATCCACTTGAAGCGTTTATTCCAGCGAACCAAGAGGATGATTTCCCGATCACTATAATCTTAACCTGTCCAAGTATAAGTTTAGCCGTTATCTTCACTTCCTATCCGCATAAACTCCATTTTAATGTATCCCTCCAGAGGCCCCTGGGCCTTGTACATGGTGAACATTATTGTAAAAAAAAGGGACCGATACATGGTTTTCTCGACGTTTGGCAATTGCCATCATCATACAAGGGAAGTTATAAGAGGAAGAATTAAATTAAATTACGACTAACAATGAGAAAAAGATGTGTGAAATTACAGGGAAATTTAATCGGGAAAGGAAACTAGGAGAATTTAACATCCACAAGGTGCAGTGAATGCAAGATTTACAGAAAAGCAGCACAAATGCACTTGACAAATCTTAGAGAGGAACAATGACCAAAAGGTCAGTGATTGAATGAATCTGATAAAGGTTTATTGAGGGCAACAGAAAGGAAGGAGCTGCGGCGAGTAATAATTACAGACGTGCTGGAGGTACAAAGAAGACACTCAAAAGAGAAATATTTAAGCAATTGTAAGTATCATGTGATATATATCAACGACTTAAAATATTTACAACCATATACATTTAATGTATATTACTGACTGTTATTTGACACTGTAATCTAATAAATCGCTTGGATACCATAGCAAGTAGTTTTATAGCGTATGTAAGGCAAAGCATGCATTTAGCAGTTGTCGTCTTCTTTCTTTTACCATGTTAAATATTACAGCGTTACGTCATACCAACAGAAATGAAGAATTAATTACCTCAGAAATTGCTAACTTTTCATGTTGGATATTTAATGACATGGTTGGAGTAATGGAAATACCGTTGTGAGTCTCTGAGGAAAATAACACGATTAATACAAGCTACATTTAGCGGAGAACGATAATTTAGCCAACAGTTATCGTATAATAGATGAGCTTTTTCAGGCTGTCTACTGATTAATGTTTGTTTGGATATCTAGAGATATAAGTCACACACACACCTAAGAACTAGATATGCTTAATTAACGCCTTTATCTAGTAGGCTATGCGTCACTTGGTTCAGTTGAATATCGCAGTACGTTTTCATTACGACGTCAGACTCTTGAAAATGTTGGACTATACAACAGCCGAAACTTTGTGCATATAACAATAACGATGTACATGCCAGTTTGAATATATAATAATAATGATAATTCCTTATCTAAGTGATTACTAATTGATTAGAACCCGCATAAGCCGGTTCGGGATCTGTCTACCTCCGCGGACGAAGCTTTGGTGAAGGGCAAAGTTTCGTCCGGGTTCCTCTCTGCCAAAGCAGAGAGTTCGACAGAAGTCGCACGCAGTCAGAGATTGCATGACGACTGCCTCAACGCAATCGTCAGGCCCATATTTAACAGTCCCCTCCACGAGGAATGTATTTGGCACAAGGCCGAGTCTAAACCAAAAAATGTTTCCTTAGAACCCGCATAAGCGTGTTCGGGATCTGTCTACCTCACACGACGAAATTTTGCCCCTTAGCAAAACTCCGTCTGGGTTCCTCTCTGCCAAAGCAGACAGTTCCCCAGGTGTCGCACACAGTCAGAGACTGCGTGTCGACTGCCTCAACGCAATCGAGAAAACCACGATATTTATTACTGTATGTACAGCAAATGTGGCACAAGGCCAAAAGAGGGGTTGGGGAAAAGGACGGTCATCAGTTGTCTTAATTTTAAACTTAGCTAGCCACAACCACAGACCCAAACATACAAAATAATAATCCTACCACCAAAACACCACATTCATAATTACCTTTCTCACTTCATCCACCAAAATACCTCATTGTCTCAATGAAAATCCTAATTAACATATATACAAATAATGTCTGTGAGGAGGTGGGGAGAATATAACAAGTAAAAGAACCCCAATGAATATATACAATATGACTTAAAATTATTTACATGAAACTAAACAAAATCATGTTAGTAATAAAAAAACCCACAAACCCTAAATGTGACAGTAAAATCAATTAACTGGACGAAATCGACACGGGACTTTTAAAATGTAGTAAAACATTCATTCCTCCCAAAAACTCACACAAACACGCACTGATTCAGACACAACAAATACGAAAAAAAAACACACCCTCGAAACGAAAGACGCCCCGCATCCACCAGAGAACCGAAATCACTGACCACCTAACGAGGGATGGGATGGGGAGTTAAACTAAAAGAAAAGAAAACGGGACAGAAAAAAAGGGGACCAATGAGCAAACACACGCTACCTAAGTTCACAGAAAAAGAAAAGAAAAAAGAAAAATATCAAAACTAAAAACTTACTCTAGCCTAGAACCAGGGATGGGTTGCCCAAGTTCAAGCCAGGAAAACAATATCCTGATCCCTAACCGGCATCAAAATGCCACTCAATGTCAGCCCCTTTTACTCGGCACAAACGCGCAAGATTCACCCACGTTTTGCCAAATTCTGATGAGGTGCGCCACCGCCTTTCCGTCCTAATCTTGACTTTAAGCTGATGCTTAAAGAACAAGATCAGTTGGGAAGAAGTGAACCACTCGCCATTATAGAATTCCTTCTGACGCGTACGTCCAAATCACGACTCTCATAACACCTAGTAAGCAACAGAACACATAATGTTCAGCCTTCGTCATCTGCAGCACCACATTGCTACAAATAGAAACGGCCTCAAGGACAAAAGACTTTCCGCGCAGCATGCGAACCATGAGGCCTTCAATAAACTTACATATGGGCACTACCACCCTGCATTAAAAGAAGGCGTGACCAATGGTTTCGACTTCCCAAACACAGCGTCGGCAGTTTGGAGAATTCTCCAAGCCCGCTGGACAAAGTCTTTTGCCGACCCTGAGGGCTCTACGAATCACCAGCCAGGTGAGAGATGCCACATCGTTATTGAGGCATTTCAACCCAGGCGCCAAAGGCCATATTGAGTGTGCCTGCTGCCTCATAAAACCGAGCTCGCCAATCAGACTATCCTGAACGGCCCATCTGACTAACACTTGATACAATGCCCTACGAGACAACGCCTGGACATTGGAGAGGCCATCCATTGCCCGAAAGAGGCGTTTCAGAGCACGACGACATTCGTGATAAGAGCAGCATTTGGCTCGGGTTCTACGGCGGGCCTCCTCCTCGCACGAGTGCACACTTCTCAGGGATGGGAAGTTTCTATGGGAGTCTTCCTTCCAGAAGGATCCCACCTCATCCGATTCTCGACACATTCGGTCTAGGAAAGCGATGTGAAGCATATGTTGACGAATTTAAATGCTAGGCATACCCAGACCGCCCTCAGCGGTATGAAGGCAACAGATCTCCCGAGATACCATAGCGGCCTTGTATCTCCACAAGAAAGAGAACAAGAGCCTTACTAATAATATTAGTGGAGTAAACGGAAGTGGAAGTACAGAGAGTTGGTAAAGGAGAATCGGGTAGATGTGTGAAACACATACTTCCGCCCTCCCCTTCAAGAAAAGTCTCCTCTGAGACCACAGATTAACAGCGATGTCGGCCTTCTCTCGTACCTCCGATCAATTCATTTCCAACTGGAGATCCGGAGCGAATCCATCCGTCCAGAGGAAAGGTCCGGGAAGAGAAACTCTCTTCCACGCACCCAACCGCAAGCCAACAGACATCGCGGTTGATATTGGCCCCTATCACCATCTCATAACCGCTGATCTCTTTGCTAACTTCGTCAATCTCGGCCCTGCTCGACACAAGAACCGAAACGTCGTCAGCATAGGCAGAATAGCTGGCTGAGGTGGTAGCCTCAGGCAGAGAAATTCCACGCAGGACCGGATTCGCCTTTAACTAGCGAAGGTAAGGTTCCAACGCAAGAACGTAAAGCAAAGGCGAAAGCGGACAACCTTGACGAATGGAGCGAGACAATGCGAAAGGCTTCGATCTTACTCCATTCACTTCCACCAGGAGCGAAAGTTGTCTCTGAAGGCGGTGGCCGAAAGGACAGCCTCCAGAAACTGATGGTCAACCATATCGAAGGCCTTGGACTGATCTAAATTGATCAGCGCGGCTTCAGTGTCGACTTGTTCTAAGACCAAGCGTACCATATGAAGGTCATTCTGAATAGTCCTGCTCTTCACAGCACACGTCTGTTCGGAGCCAATTAGACTAGACAGGGCAAGATCTTCGCCAAAATCTTTAACTCAGTGTTTAACATGTTTAAAGGGCGAAAATTCCCTAACCGTTCTTGTCTTTACGCAGCAACTTGATCACATCCCTGGTAAAGCGTTGAGGTATAGACCCCTGCTTCATCCAGTGGTTGAAAATCAGTCCCAGCAAAGGAACAAAAACGGGCGACAGCCTCAAGTAAACTTCGTAGGGAAGACCATCTAGTCCCGGAATTGTATCCAGGTCAACCTGTTTCAGCGCTTTCCAGATTTACGCATCTGTGATGGGACCCTCGCACCCAGCCGCTTCAGCTGCCTCCAGACAGGGAAAGTCGGATAAATAGGCGTCGAACCGAGCAGAGCTCAGACCGGGCTACCTGGTGAAAAGATCCTGAAGGTAATCTGCAAAGGCCGCGCATATGCCCGCGTTTGTAGTCACGGTCCGCTTATCCGGCAATGTGACGCACGCGATATGTCGTCGAGACGCGCTCCGATTTTCATCTGCACGCATTTCTGCGGCCATATTCGTCGCCTCAGAGGACATTCTTTTTAACCTATCCCTAACTACCAGAGCTTGGTCCTTCTTGATGAGCAAGGAGGACAACTCTGCCTTAGCTAATGCTATTTCCCCACTAACACGGGATTTCCCTGCCCGATATCTTTTTCTTCTAAATCTGTTTGCGCCCCTAATCTATCTAGATTGAGTCGACGACTAAAATCGGCAGCAAACGTTCTAATTTTAGATTTTAAATTACCCCACCAGGTGTTCCCTAAAACCGCCCCCGTCAATTCTCTCTGTATCATTAGTAGCAGCTGGTCCCGGAAAACCTGCTCACCAAATAATGAACAGTTAAATTTCCAGTAACCAGCCAACCTAACCTTAGGCTTATCTAAGTTTACACGGACCCGGACAAGCCTATGATCCGAATAAACTATATAATGGAAACTTGGATACCCTAAGAGCCCTACATCGACTCTCTTAACTAAGACTCGGTCAAGGTAGCTAGCAAGCGTCCCAGGAGCCGAGTTGCCACTATTTGTCCAAGTCCATCTACCTCCCGAGGGTGCTCATTCCGGTATTTATCGACAAGATCAAACCCGCCGATAAATTCCCGAAATGCCTTCACATGAGGATTGTTAGTACCCGGTTTTTGCCCTATCCGTTCTATATCGAGGTCAAGGACGGCATTCCAATCACCCGCTAAAACTACCCGACAAGATGTCGTCAAAAACGGCTCGATCTACGGAAACAAAGCAGGTCGCTCAGCATGGATATTGGGCGCATAAGCCCCAATGAGACGCAAAGCCTTATCCTTTATGGTAACGTCCAGTACACAAAGCCTGACCGCCGGATCTGCGAAGACAAGACTACATGCAGCCTCCAAAGACTTGCTCACTAGCCAAGAGACACCCCTCGAACGACCATGCTTAAAGCATGCTGAATAAAGGGAGAACCCCCTAGACAGCACGTCCTCACGGTCATGAGAAGAAAACCGGGTCTCTTGCACACAACAAACATTCATCCCGAGGCGCTGAAGGTCGCGAGAAAGCCTCGACCTGTGAGACTCCAACCTCAGGCCCCGGACATTTAAACTAGCTAACCAGAGAGCCATAGAGAAGTCCTATTAGGGTTGTTTACCTGAACTGAACATAGCCGGGGTAAGGATACCGACAGCCTCTCCCATAGACTCATGGCCCATCTCAGTTTTGATGGTGCCGTCTTGGGAGATTCCGCCGATATCCCAGGGGAAAGTCAATTTTAGTGCTCTATAAAGGGATGGGTGAACGAAAACCGGGACCCTCCCTGCACAAAATTGCTTCATTTTTCTTAATTTTTCGTTTTCAACGATGGCAATAGGCGGGGTTATGCTGAACGAGGTTATTGTCTCGTCCAACATGGCCCAAATCTGTTTCGCCCCAGTCTCTGATCTTATTACTGTAAAAATCATTTGAGCGTTAGGGAAATTATTAGGATCATCGATAATTTTATCGCCAAATTGCTTTATCGATAGCAGTTATTTCAAGTTTTTATTTCTGTTGCCACAGTCTTTGGCCTTCTCCGTTTGTAATGGAGAAATTTTACAGACATCAGTACCTGGATTATAGATGTGTTTTGTTTTTTTTCTTTTTGTCTCCTGTGGAATCTTGTGTGGGGCTTCTGTGTCTTTTGTTAACTGGAGGGGGCATTACAGGAGATTTAATAGAAGGACTGGGGGTATTGCGGCGTGTATACGGTTGTCTAAATGGGCTGGGGTCTCTAATGAGAGGGATTTGAGACTGGACAGAAGTGGAGGGAGAAGCAAGTGAAGACTTCCCTCTACAAAGAGGGATTGAGGGACGGGGAGAAGGTGGTGGGTTGGAGGATGTGGAGCGAGTGGATTTCTTCGTAGAGGGAGACTTTGGTAGACGGGATGTAGAGGGCTGTGAAGACTGCGTGGTGAGAGACTTCTTGGTTGGGGACGATTTTTCGTTTCTTTGTTGATCTAGTTTTTCAGAGCCTTAATTTTTTCGGTTTTAACGTAACCAGGATCATACTTTCTTTGTAGATCTTTGATCGTCTGAGTAGAGGCCGGAGCATCGCCCTTACTGTTGTCAGAGGGCTGTGAGGGTCTTTAGTCCCAGGAGCTTCTGACACTTCCCTCTGGGCCTGCCAACTACCTGCCATTCCCCTCTCCCCTCTCCTCAACCACACTTGCAGTGGAAGAAGGCTATTCGGGGAATGGGGGCTTTGATGATGACCCAACCGGGGGTACAACGACTCCGGTCCTGGTAGCCGGCATGCCCATTACAGGCGTGGCGATTTTTGAAGACTCGGTCAGAGGGGGAGTTTGGTCGATTGGGACGTGAGATCCAGAAGTCTTCTTCTCTGGGCAGGAAGAAGCGAAGTGACCAGTCACTTCACACTTCCAGCAAACTGGTTTACGGCCGGTCACAATGACTGGCAGCTTCAGGTCACCAACGTCAAGACAGTTGGGGATAGAACCGAAGGCGTTACGATCGAGCATCATATCAAAGCTCAATCCCCCAGTCAGGCTATCACAAGAAGCACCCAGAATCTCCCCGTATTGGGACAAGAATGCCGGCAGGTGCTCTCCGATACCCCGAGGAGGGATCTCATAGATCGCTCCGAGTCCTTCGCCGGCTTTCTTAATATTTACGGAGCATCTATTCTTTCGTTATAAGATCCCTGGTTGTGGCTCTTATGCAGTCCTCGGCGGTGGGTATCAGCACGTCCCACATGAAAAATCCCTTGCCCTTAACAATTCAGAGGGGCTTAAACCCCAGCGACTCCAGTAATTTGAACACTGTGTCTTTAGTCGAACGACAAATTTTGCGCGAACGCTTGTCGACGAGAAAATCTGACACTATTCTTTTTTCGATTTACTTCAGTTCAATTGGATCTTGCAAGAGCCCACCTTTCAGCACAAGGTGTGCGTAACCATTGGCACACTCCAAGAACTCCGCAATATCGATGATGCATTAAGGAGGGGACTCCCAACAAGAGGGCGATTCCCCGGCATCTGGATTAGCAGTTGACTTGTCATTTATCTGGTCTATGTTCCTGCTCTTTTCGGCCTCCGTAGTTTTCGAGTCTTTTTTGAGTACATCTACAATTTCTTCGTTCGTAGGAACTGCGGGTAGAGCGGGATATTCTTCATTATTATCCTTATCCGGCGGATCTTTATTTGGGTTAAATAGGTGATTTCTAACAGTGCTACGGAAAGAAGCGATTTTAGGCTTTTTCTTTAAAATTAAAAAAGTAGGTACTTTTTTTCCTTCCTATCCATTTTTCAAAGAGAAGAGGAGGGGTGAAAAAGGTGGGGAAAATAGTTAAACAAATTCCGCCTTATGGGCGAAAGCAAGAAAAAAAAGAAAAGAATTAAATAAATAAATTAACAGTCAAAAAATAAACAGGCTCACCCGAAAGCGAGACAGCAATGAACAAATAAAATAAATATGTACACATAAAAAAAATGACGAGAGAGAACAAATAAAACAATGTTCACTTATACGTATAACACATTTTTAAAACATACAATAAAAATTAGAGAAAACAATGAAGGACAAAGATCACCTTAAGGCGAAACAATAAAAGAAAACACGATAAGGAAAATAAACAATAAAACAAAAACGTTAGACAATGAAAAAGGAAAACAAAGAATATACGAAACTTCGACAAAAGCCGAAGCTAGTTCAAAAAATTTCAAAGTGGCCGACGCTAAGAAAAGCGAGTCCAACAAATAAACAAAAGAAAATACGAAACGTGGACAATAGCCGAAGCTAGTTAAAAAAATCAAAATGGCCGACATTAAAAAAGGGAGTCGAACCAATAAACAAAAAAAAATAAACAGATAAATTGGTCAATACAACAATTACAAACAAAAACACGTAAACATTAAAGGAGGGAAAGAAACAATTAAATAAATAACAAGAAATTAATTACAGAATAAAGCAAACGAAGATTTAAAAGAGAAATTAAAGAAAATGAAAATCAAAAAGGAAAACTAGAAGAAAATGAAAAAAAGAGCGAAAATTAAAGGGGGTAAAAATGAAAAGCAAAATGGAAAACTAAAATAAAAAGAAAAAGAGCAAAAATTAATGGAGGTGAGTAAAAATAAAATGGAGTAAAAAGGTAATAATAAAATAAACAAACTTAACCAAAATGAAGTTCAAACGCAAAAGGGTAAAATCCGACAAAAAGAGTCAGGCGATAAAGAACTGTTAGCAACGGTCAAAAAATAACGAGAAAAAGTCAAGTAAGTCGGACTGCAATCGTCAGGCCACGAGTTTTGCTTTTATATATATATATATATATATATATATATATATATATATATATATATATATATATATATATATATATGAGAATATCTGTGAGATACCTTTTCACTCGAGATCCATCCAACCGATTTTGAGGAAACTTAGCACATTCATTATATATGAGATGTGAGAGATACGCTCCAAGCGTAAAAAATCGATAATTAAAAAAAATCAATAATCGATAAAGTAGATTCAAAATCGTTAAATTCCCTTTTCTTCCTCCGAATTCGTTCAAATTTGGTATGTAGGTTAATTACGTCATGATGACCTAAATGATATCTCATTTTTTTATATTTTTACGCCACTGCGTTTATCGGAAAACCGCGAAAAACAAAAAAAATCGTAATACCTGAAATATTTGTAAACCTGATGTAATTTAACAACAGTTTGCTAATTTTAAAATAAGTGCAGTTTGATAAATCATTAAATTACCAAGAAGCTTAATCTTCATATATATGTATATATATATATATATATATATATATATATATATATATATATATATATATAACCTATAATATATATATATATATATATATATATATATATATATATATATATATATATATATATATATATATATCAATTTGTAACAATGTTAACACTCGGAATAGTGAGTAAATTCGTCACCAAACCATGTCATTAATGCTTGATATGAACGGTTTACCAATTTAAAAATCGCGTTACTTATATTGAATCATTTGATGAAAATGTTATGGTAGTCTAAATATTTATTACTTTTACTATTACAACAAATTCCTCGCAGGAAAATATTTCTTAACTTCAAATTGAAGAAACTAAGAATGAATTTATCGTTTGTATAAATAAATATTTTTTTCTGAAACTAAATGTTAGTATGTTGTATGATCGATAGAAAAGCAATGATGGAAAATTTTGATTGAATAAATGATTATTCTGTGATATTTCGATTTTCAGTTTAAATATATCGATAATTTCCTGCTGAATAAGTACTTTTTTTCAAATTTAGAATAAGTTATTACTTCGGAACGCTATATTTATACGAAAAAGCAATTGCGCACAAAATCATATGCACACAGAAATTCAAACGTATAAACAAAGAAACTACAAATACATACTGATAGTAGTCGTAGTCATATATAAAGTTAATTTGCGGAAATTAATGCAGAAAATGTCTTGTATATTATAATGATCTTCATGCATTTTAAATTAGGATTCGAAATCTGAAATTGTCCAGGTCCTAATTACGACTGGATAGAGTATGAAACTATCTTTCAATTGGATGTTTTTCATCATACCCCTGATCATCTACATGCCATGTTCATTGAGGAGATGCGTAATCATGGTTCGCCACAAATTCTTTTCCCTTGTAGCTCTAGACAATTTAACATTTTTTGCGCTTATTCTGCCATTCGCTTACATAAAATCCTTACGTAATTTGTTACCCTGTATTATTATGAGCCCTGGAAATTTCAATTCTCTCTTCTTTATATTATGTATAAGTTTCCATTTTTTTCTAGACCTACGTCGTGGCTCACAGATTCCGCCCATAGCATGTTCAGTAACATTCAGCAAAACCACATTTCTGTTGCTTCAAACTCTTTATCTTCGAGGAGATTATCCAGTATTCAATGACAGATCACTTAACAATTCTGTGTTCTTTTCTTTGATTCTAAGTACGTGTTTCTGTTTCTTAATATTCTGCTTAGATTTTAGAATATATCATTGGTTGTCCCGATGCACATTTGGATGTTAGTGTCGCTCTTTCAATCCTTTGTTAAAACTCCTCTCAAATAATTCGATTTTTGTTCATATTTACTTCTGATATCTCTAATGTGTAGTTTGTATTTGGACATATCCTTTTGCTAAGAACCATCCAGTCTGTCTTCCTGCAGTTTATGTTCAACACATTCTTTTCGGTATCCTTCATTAAATTCCGCAGTAGTTTTTGTAGTTTTCTTTCCATGTCTTCTAACAGCGCTTTGTCATCAGCATGTCTTATGTTATTACGATTCTCGCCGCCAATAATGGATCCTGGAAGGACTTCTAATTTTTTTCAGAATCGTCTCACTGTATAGATTGTATAAGTCCGATGAGAAGATCTTTGCTTACACACCTGTCAATTTTTCTATATCTGCTGAACTCATTCTCTGTCCGTATGCAGGCGGTTTGCGGCTAGTATAGGTTCTGGATTATTTTAATATTTTTACCATATATGTCAAGGCTGCTGAACAGTCACAACAGATCTTTGTGGCGTACTTTATCGAACGTCTTTGCTTGATCTATAAAACATAGGTACATGTCCTTGTGCATGTGTATTGCAATTTCCGATAACATCCTGTGCATAAATATTGTGTTCATTGTTCCGGTATCTTTGACTAACCGGCACTAATCTTATTTCCGGTCTGATTCTGCTACACGCTCTCTTCATCAGAATTCAGATGATAAGTTTCGTTATATGGTTCATTAAGCTGATTGTCCGATAGATTTCACATTCGTCTGTACCTGGCTTCTTAGGCATTACTATGAAAATAGATTTACATACGTCGTCTTCCCGTATATCACCACTGCTGTTGTTTTATTTTATTATTTCTGTAATGTTGTTTATGCCAAAATCATCCGCGACGTTAGTAGCTTCATTACAATTCCGTCTGGCCCTCTGTAAACATAGATAAACCGTGAAGTTTAGACAATTCTCCCAGTGCTGTGTTCAAACAGTGAACACAGTCACTGAAATAAAAAATACTAATGTATCAGCCAGTAACTAATGTTAATAGCAACTATACATATATAATGTCAAGAAACGAATTCCTTGCCTTTTCTATATGTTCTTACGATATGTGACTTCGTGTGCATTTTGTTTGCAAAAGAATAAAAGAAGACCATTCTTACAATTTTGCCCCTGCTATTTACATTAAGTTCCTTGATAAGATCCAAAGAATAATCTGCAATATTACTGGTCCTGATCTGGCGGCTCAGATCCAGTCAGTCTGCCGTAAAATTTTCTCTATTTTTTTCTATACATTCATCGTATCTGTCTATATTTCTGAGATGAGGTATTATGTACATGGTACAGTGGATAAAGGCGTTAGTTAGATCCAGTGACAAAACCCAAACAGTTGTGATTTCAATACCTGGTTAAGGCAGTAGAGAACTTAGAGGAATCAACAGTAGATAACTGATAACTGACATCCATTAGACATAGCACGTGGAACTAGAACAGTCTACCCCAGTGAGCGAAATAAAGGGTTCAGTTCGACATTCCAACTACCTGAAGAAGGCCGAGCGTACAACGGCTGAAACGTTGTAATAAATATGGCGACAAAGATGAGGACAATAGTCCGAATAATGTAAATAGTGTACCTACATCGTAGTTCTTCACTATGGTAACTAATGTGCTTGAATTAATGCGCAACATTAGACTGGCGTCGAAATCTCATCAATTCACAGATGAGCTGGGCAGATGTAACTGTAAATACTATGCTAACAGTTTCTTCTCTCGCACTTCTCGCTTGGGAAATTTCCTTCCGGTTCCATGTTTTCCAGCCAACTCTAATCTGCTGAAATTTAAATTCAATATTAATCGCTATCTACTGTCCACCTTCTGTTCATCATTAAAGTTCCTGTGTCTAATTCTTCCACGCCGTGTAAACAATTGTGTTTTAGTGGCGTTACTGCCTTGCTTGGGGTGATTCCGATAGAGAGACGAAGGGGATTTCAATGAAATATGATGAGGTAATGAGGAAATATTAATGATTCTTGAAGAGTCGCAATGTAAATATCTTCTTTCTCTGGGTGCGTTAGTTATTTCGAAAGTATAATAGGGATTCTTTGCATTCATGCAATCTTTATTAGTGAAAATACCAGAGCGATTTTTATTAGTGAAAATACGAGATCGATTTTCCATAAAGAAAATTAATTATGTGCATGGATATTTAAAATCAAATTGATTCTTATGTAATACGTATATAGATATATATTCATATATGTACGTGGTCTCGCTATAACTTATCAGGAAAGATGCTATGAAAAGAAAAGTACAAAAATTATCAGGAGCCACTAACTTTATCCAGTGTCGTTTTCATTAATGGAGGCATTCCTTTTTTGGAATAGCTATCATCTGCTTCATCAGACTTTCGTGATTTACGCAAAATCTTGTTCCTTTTTAAGTGGAAGAGGAAAAAGTCGCAATAGGCGAAATGTGAGGAATATGATTGTTGTCAGACATTGAAAATGTTGTTATTGGCTAAAAAAAATTGCTACACAAGACATGGGCACTGATGAAATCTCTGCGGTGTAGAAAGAAGGCAACACTTTACGTACTTTCATTCCGAGCACTGTTATAATCAATGAAAGTGAGTGAGAACGTTATAATTTAGTGCGTATCTGCGACAGATTTCATGGTCAGTCTGTGTCAAGCAATTTCACTATGCATACTATAGATCAGATGCCTTAGTATCAGTCTATATATGTTTTGCTCAAACCTGGTATATGTACACACATCCATTCATATATATATGCGTGTTTACATGTATTTTCCAGTGTGAAGATCTACATCTAACGATCAATACTACCTTTCATGATATAAAAATTACTAATAGATTTTAGATTAGAAGTACCAAAAAATATCGATAAAATTTATCATCAAATAATCGTTTATATATTGATATAGGCTTCATTAGATTACTGTTAATAAATAAAAGAGACAAATCAATTCATTTAAGAATGCGAGTGGTAAACTCTCGCCATTTTATATTTTTTTATTTCGCGCCTGCGCATTGTTTTTTTTTTCTATTTTTTTTTTGTTGACAGCACAATATAGTAGGATCAGTTGGAAATTGTCTGTGTGAAAGAAAAAAATAGCATGACGAAATTCACAGCGCCAGAAATTTCGAAACAGCATGGTGCTTTATGAAGGTAATGATGCCCTGGATCAAGAGAGTATCTGCTGGAAGACCCTATGTCTAGTAACAAGGCTCTGCACTATGCGACACAAGCAGGAGAACCAAAATTTCTGCGACCACATGCGACCTTACATCTGGCCATGTAACTCTCCCAACTCAACCGCCTTGATTATAATGTGTGGGGCGCTGTTGAGCGAGAGACTAACACCTAACAATATGTAACGCCCAAAATGAACTGAAGGCAAGAATTATTATAGCATTCAACAACTTAAACAAGGAGAGCGACCAGAAGATTTAGAGAAGGTTCCAAAGTCGTCTGCTGAGGCACTGGCGATTTTAATGAATACATTTATTATTTAATATTTCAAGATATTTTTGTGTAATTTTGGTAAAGATATCTGTTAAAATGGGATGTGTGTGTTATTTAAATTTTCGATTAATTTCGACGATAGTCTATCCATCGCACCATATATATATATATATATATATATATATATATATATATATATATATATATATATATATATATATATATATATTCTGAGATGAGGCATTATGTACACTATTTACATTATTTGACGATTGTCCTCATCTTTGTCGCCATACATATTACAACTCCTTTATCCACTGTCCCTGAGGACACATGGCACAGTAGAAAAAGGCGTTAGTTAGAACCAGTGACAGGACCCAAAGACTGCGAGTTCAATACCCGGTTAAGGCAGTGGAGAACTTGAAGAGGGAAATTAACAAGAGATAACTCATAACTGACATCCATTAAACATGACACTTGGAACTAGAACAGTCTACCCCAGTGAGCGAAATAAAATGTTCAGTTCGACATTACAACCACCTTAAGAAGGCCTACGCGTACAACGGCCGAAACGTTGTATAAATATGGCGACAAAGCTGAGGGCAATAGTCGGAATAACTTAAATTATATATATATATATATATATATATATATATATATATATATATATATATGTATGAGAGAGAGAGAAGAAACTCAGACAGACAAAAGTACTTTCATTTTCTCTGACGGCCTCGTAATGCTGGTCTCTTATTGTTGACCTTTATATCCACGAAGTTGGGCTTCACCGAGTGTTTTATATTGTTCGACCGTTTTCTCTATGAAGTGCATCACACCATAGTCTTCTACTTCTATTGGCCATGAGCACTCAGAATCTCGCTGACAATGGGTCTCCACAATTTCCTATCCTTAATCACAGTTCTTCTTAAGGCTTCTCTTTTCAACATCCCTCCTACTGCCATGCATTTACATATGCTTTTTTCATTATCGCTGTTTTCTCCTGTCCTTCGTACCTTCATGTCATGTGAATGTGAAAATTTTGCAAGCGTTCTTTTCTTGTGATACTTCCAATTGTCACATACTGGTTCCAGTGCCATTTTTCGTTTAAATTTTCCTTAAAACTATTTTATTGTTCATATGTTCCGTTTGTGATAGTCTCAATATCTAATTGTAGAAACACTCTTTCTTTCAACTCATAACTTTTTTTCTTTTTTTTTCAAGTTTGAAGAAATTTTCAAGCGTTAACGTTCTTAGAGACGAATTTCAATTACATAAACGTTCTGTAGTCTTTTCTTAGTTTCTAATATTTTTTAATACATTGCTTAGTATTTATAGGACAACGTTCGCTATTCCAATACCGATTTTTATTTCGCTATATTATTTTCCTATTTGTGTTAAAACACTACAAGGATACGTAATTTTTCGTGCGCTAAATATTAAAATCTTAAACTCCGTGTTATCATGTGCCAAGTTTGAGGCGGTAGATTTCTCCTATAAAATATACAATGATTTCTTGGATTCAGGGTTTGATTACAGAGTTCCAAAAAATGATCATAAGACAGTGAGAGGTATTTAAATCTTACATTATGGCAATTTTTATAGGATTTATAGAAAAAAATCGTTTCGATTATATTTAAAATTACAGCATATATATATATATATATATATATATATATATATATATATATATATATATATATATATAATGAAGTACGTCCACTAAAAAAAAATTATTCGTTCGGAGTACAGTATATAACGTTACCGAAATTCCAGAAATATATTTGATTATAACAATATTATTTTTTAAATTTCTTCAAAAGCTAACCGGATTTTTATCGAAATAATGAGATTTTAGTCGACCGATTATATTTCCAAATGTCAGGAAGTAAATTATTGCAGATATATGTATTTAGAAAATGCTTTCTTTTATTTAATCGAGGTTTTGCGTTTGTAAAGATAAAGTGCGCACAAAAAATCTCTCAATGCTATTAAATCTTACACCATACCAGAATTTTTTGTTTATTTTTTCATTTTATTGAAATTCCAAACGAGTGGAAATGATTTTTAAATATATTGCTTTTGTTATGACTTCATTCGTTATTATACTCTGAATATATCTAATAAACGCACTATGTATAAACTGTTGGCCAATTACTTCAGGCAAATGAAAATATATCATATGCGTTGTTCGACAGAATCACGTATTTGAGTTGGGCTTCAAAATTTGAAAATAAGGAATGTATAAATAAAAATTGGAATTTTTTTTAGTTTTTAACATGGAAAATTTAAGTAGTGGGAAATTAGGCGACATTCTAGCTTGTCAAAATGTTTAAGATCGTATTTAAATGATTCTTTAATTGGTAAATACGAAAATAAATATAGTCATTTATGTTCATGCATTATCACAATCAATAATTCCCGTTGCATGGGAACAACTAAAAAGGTTGGCAGAACTGTCAATCTCCAAGATTGACAGATATGCCAACCTTTTTAGTTCTTCCCATTTAGAGGTCTCTCTCAACGTGCGATTTCTGGTGGGATTGGACTTAGTAAAACTGCTGTTGGAAATTTCTTAAACGTCTCTGAGGGATAGGGAAAGACAGTTTCAAGTAGTTGGCCCAACAAATCTTGGACAGTGTTGAGGAGGATTCGCCTAAATGTCCGGTAAGACCATAATAGAAAAAAAGAAGATTGGGGCAATTAGAGACGCAGAATGCAGCTCAAGACCAATAAGACGGCATTTCTGAGAGAAAGGCTTTAAAAAGCGTAAGTCTTCAAAGTTCACACCCATTTTCACCCCACAAAACAGCTGGGTTTGCTGAGGAGTAACATGGGAAAATGAAAATTGGAAAAATATTTTGTTCCTTTATGAGAAAATATTTAACCTGGATGGCTTCCAAAGTTACTGTCACTATAAGGATATCCCAGCGGAGATATTTTCTACAAGAAACAAAAGGAGAGATTCCTACAATGTTTTGGGTGCTAAATTCTTCCGACCAACAACTGCGCTTCAGGATATACTGGGGTTTCCATCCGCGGCGTGTTACATTGGATTAAATCCAACAAATATTTTAATATATTTTCTGTTTACAGGCTTTTTATGGATAGATTGAATCGAGTAAATTTTAATCCATTTCATATATGTAATCATTGCTTACGTTAGTCTAGATAGATCGATAAATATCAGCGAAGGTGTGTGTTTTAAAACAGTAATTCGAGCTTTCCTATATATATATATATATATATATATATATATATATATATATGTGTGTGTGTGTGTTTGTGTGTGTGTGTGTGTGTTTAAACCTACTCAAATCCTCTCTGGCATATGGGGCAACAGCATCACCGTGTTCGGCGTTATTGCTATGATTTTTGTGGAAAGAGGTGATGCTGTACGATCTATTTACTTATGAGAAAATAAAGTAAATTTTCTTAAAGTGCGTGTGTTTGTATATATATATATATATATATATATATATATATATATATATATATATATATATAGAAATGCCTGAAAAACCGTACCACTGTTTCACGCAAGCCTTGTGAGTGAAATTGGGTACACGTAACACGTGGGGCCGTCGATAGTTCTGCTAGCACGATGTCACCAGTCATCGTGACCGAGGTTTTTAATGTTCTAGTTTTGTTCATATTGTTGATCATTCTAGATAACACGCTCTCTCCTAGAAACTGTAACTAAGGTCTGCTCAACATAAGTGTTTGAGCGTGAATCTGCAATAGGGATTGACTAGCCTCTCTAGCAGGAGGGTAACCTCGAATACGAGTGGCAAGCTATTATATATATATATATATATATATATATATATATATATATATATATATATATGTCTGTGTATGTGTGTGTTTCTATATATACTCACATATATACATTTTTAATTATTTGTTCAACTATGACTTATCATATATATATATATATATATATATATATATATATATATATATATATATATATGCAATTTTTTATATATTATTTATATATTATATATGCGCGGTACTTATTGGAATACATTCAATATCAGTGATAGAGCTGACATATTAACTTGGAGTGATGTGAATTTGTGACCCTGGATTTCATGCTATTTGTGCGGCCACACAAACTGATTAATTTTTAAATTTTGGATTTACATATCGTTGCATATATCAGTGTTTTGTGGTAGTGGGAGGAAAAGTTGTCGTCGGAGCGCTACTCATACGTACACAGTCATACATACACGCACGTTCACGCATTGCAGCCGACACAAACATAAACATATATGAATAGTGTGGGATTGGGCGTGATGGGCATCCATACGTCGTTTCGTACATACGTACGCAATTGCTCTCTGTATTCAATATTAGATTGTGTAGATAACTTCTTTCGTCTATCGCAGTGTCAACTCGCAGACCGTTCGTCCATTTTGTTCGCGGAATAATGTTTTCTCACACACACATATATACGTATGCACGCGCGTTCGCACATCTTCTATCCGTCTGTTTTTGTTTTTTTTTTGTTTTGTTTTTAAAGACGGAGTCTGTGCAAGACTATGGTAGGTAAAATTGTTATTTTTAATTTTATTTAATTCTGTTTTTATTATTATTATTATTATTATTTTAAAGTCGGTTATTTGTTTGTTTTTGGCGATTGCGCTTATGGAAAAGGTAGAAACTCCAATTTATAATAGTTATTAGAATTTATGCGGTGGTATTAATTTCACTGGTGGCGAAGGAAGTGTAATTGTGGACTGATGCGGTAATATTAATTGTGGTGCATTAGTAATTGTGGACTAATGCCGCAATTTTCTTGTTACTGAAAATGTCCAAAAATAAATATTTTCAGTAACAAGAAAGCACCATAAGATGACGCACTAAAAAATGTGGATACACATAGGATTAACTAACGGTCCATGGAAACACAATGCAAACAGAGCACGATTTACA
Source organism: Acanthosepion lycidas (assembly GCA_963932145.1). Lineage (NCBI taxonomy): Eukaryota > Metazoa > Mollusca > Cephalopoda > Sepiida > Sepiidae > Acanthosepion > Acanthosepion lycidas. Next base: position 125,919,289 of record OZ010577.1, on the reverse strand, counting down.
AATACGAAATACTTTCAATGCTTTCTAGACATGTATGTGAAATTAAAAACAAAAATCTGAACAAAAATATGGAAAATAAGAAAAAATGTATCAGCCTACTACAATAAATCTAAAAACTATAATGTCTGTCTGGAGAAGATATAAAAATATATACAATAACTTTCCTAGACCAACACAAATTATTAAATACACGATCAGAAGTCGTCTGAAAATGCAGACATGAAAACAAACTTTCTGTACGTTACTTAAATTTCGAAAGCAGAAAACAAAAAAATAAAATAAAATAAAGTAAAGAATGAAAATAAATAAATAAGCCTCATAAATTAAGTAAATAATAAAAAAAATGAACAAACTATGAATACAGACATGAACACAATTAAATCTAATAATAAAAAATCACCAATAAATAAGAAAGCAATCAATAATAAATTTAGCAAACAGAACTATAAATCAGATACAAAACTGCATTTATATTCACAATAATTTCTGCTCAATGTCGCCTAGAATAATTTGAAACATAACCGTTACGGCCTGCCCCGTAAGCTTCAGAACAATAGACCAACCCATAATGCACCACCGGACAGCATATATAGAAAGTCGAGCTAAAATAGCGCACATTGCCTGACGATTGGGCAGGAAACAAGCTGTCGTTGTTTGGTGTTGACCTCAATGGCTACTTTTTATATTTACATACACTTTATTCCTGATATCGAGCGCTTTAACTCATAAATACAGCATACTATGAAACTATATTTTTATCATATATATATACCTCGACTTTTTCGGGGAAGAAACGGTGTAGCTTGATGAAAAATGCGCCAAACTCAATAAAAACAAAGTTTTCTCATCTAGATATTTGTTATTATTAAGAAGAAAGACCAAATCATTTTTTATTATTTTTTAATATTTTAAATCCTTTCAATCACCTTCGAATATTTGGTTAAAATCTTGTTTTGTTTACGTCAACGGCCGACGAAAAATAACGATTAGTTTTTTTGTGTGCTTTTTTACCGTGAAAATCATGCTGACTTGTAAATTCTTGCAAAAATACAATAATTGTCAGATTTCAACGAAACTTAATCAAATTATATTTGAAATTTTCTATAAAATCTTGGTAACATATTTGTTTTACTTATGTTACCACCCACTTACTTAATTTCCTGAAATTTCAAGAAATTCAATTTTTAGGGCGGGGATTTATTTTATTAGTTAAAAGTAGGTCTACTTGGAGAATGTAAATCATCATTTCTTTTTGTAAAAAGTTACGCCTTTCACCGAAAATATGTTCCTTATTGCAAAGTAAATAATGCAATAAATATATGACATTATTTAATTAGATAAGCTTTCAACTGCATTGATAGATATGATTTATTAAGGACACTACTGGCTTAAGATGATTTTTTTCCGATGAATAATTAATATTTACAAGAATTGTTTTTCTTTTTTATTTTAATTTAAATAATTTATAATATTAAAAACTGGTTTACAATTCTGCATTAGTTCAAGGCACCAGTTAAGTGATATTGTTATGTAAAAACTACATTTCCGAACCACAAATTAAAATGTTCATAATAGTCGTTTGTATCCAAATATTTTTAAAAAGATTTTAAAAGAAAATTAATGCATAAACCATCCTGAATTCTAACTATGGTAAGCCGTAAATGATATTATCCTCTAAAAGGTCACTTGACTTAAGAGATGTCTCTCGCTCTGCTATTCTTTCAATTTCGTTATTCAGTTCTGTTTCGCCATTAATGTCTTTGCAATTCATTCCTTAAAAATTTCAAAGAAAGTTTTATTTTTTCTTAATTACTATTCCACTAAATATTTTTATTTTATGTACTAATTGTAGTTTGAGTCATACTTCAATTAAGTAATTTTTGTTTAACTTATTAAACTTAAGAACCTAGAGATGAAACCCAAATTTCATAAAACACTTTGTAACGTAACTAAAAGTCAACAAAATATTAAATAATTACTGAAAATATGATAATTTGTAAAGATAACAAGGTAGTTAAAAACAAACAAAAAAATGCATTCACTTATATTTCGAAAAATTTATGTCAATTCTTGTCATCCATACTAGCTCGGAATTTATCAATACGTCAATAAATATGAGAGAAAAACAGCACCCATCGTTAAAAAATGCTTGTATATTATTTTTCATGCTATACGTAATATTTATTTCAAATCAGATTAATTTAACTTTAAATTTACCAATTTTACTCAAATAATAAGACACAATTATACATTTTATTTTTAGAACATTTTTAAAACCAATAATTTTTGTTTTGTTTACAAATTTCTAAAAATAAAAAAATGGCCGCTTATAAGATTTTCTTAAATCGGCCGAAAAGTTGCGATTCCGATCTATACAATTACTATTTGAAATACACTAAAACATTTTAATTAGTGGAAACAGAAAATGTACTCATTTAGCTTTCAATTAAAGCTAAAATGAAATTTTAAAGATGTTTTTTTCATTCGTAATAATTCATTTTAAAACTTAGGTATCGACAATTCAGTAAAATAACTATATATATATATATATATATATATATATATATATATATATATATATATATATATATATATATATATATAGGCAAGAATGTATAATATCTAGATGTTTAACTGATTCGTTAATCATTTTGCGTGTGAAACTGGGACATTCATTAAATCTCGATTTCAAATTATTTTTAATTCTCTCTGTGAAAAATAGCAATCCTTAATTGAAAACGGAAAATCTTTTAACTTATTATTTTTTTTTTTTTCGTGGAGCAAGTCGCAAACTATGTCATTGATATTGCAGTCCTTATAGAAAGATTATTTTTCATGAGACACAATTTGCAAGCGACTTTACTTATTCTGTCATATCAGTTTAAAAGTAATCCATATATTTTGATTGCAATTAAGATTCCACTGGCTCTGAGGACATCAGATAAAAACTTGCTATACCGGAGTACGAATTACGACTTAGAATCAATTAAACTTCTTGTTCCCCAAAATAAATCCGTTCACCAACGTTGAAAAGTTTTATAAAGAACATGAAAAATATTAGCTGAGTCTCATATGAATGGCAATTCCAATCTGTGTCCACTTCATAGAAGTCCTGATAATCTTTCCAAAGACTATAAGAAGAAGAGCTAAGCGTTTATTTATTAACGTTTTCTTTTTTCCATTTTATTTTCTCATTTTAAATCGACAGACGACGTCTGGTGTGTCAGGAGCTATGAAGATCAAGCGAGAGTCTTTGTTATACAGAGGTTAGCGGCTGCGAATGAAGATCTTTCTTAGGAGCTGACCGGGAAGCATTGCTTGTCTAACCCTGATTAAGATTGACTTGCAAGGAAAGAATGATTCCCCGGAGACTGACTTTTTTTCCTTTGTTACAACTAAGAGTAGCACTCTTCTGTTTTAGTGAACGTCGCCTCTGATTTGTATGAGCGAACAAGAACGTTCATGGTGACCTTAACGGAGGCAGCAATTTAATTTCATAAAGGATTAGATAATGGAATGAAAAGAATGAATTAAATGAAAAAAAAAGATGGGAAAAGAAAGGTAAATGTTGGAACAGCAAATGAAAAAAGTAGGAAAAAAATTAGAACAAGAAAGAAAGAAAGAAAGAAAGAAAGGAGGCAGGCAGGATGGATGGAGGGGGTAGTGGAGGAAGGAAGGAAGGATGGAAAGAGGAGGGAAGGGAGGAACGAAGGAACGAAGGGAACAGGAGGGAAGGGGGAAAGAAGGAAAAGAGGATGGGGAAAGAAGGAAGGAAGGAAGGAAGTAAGGAAGGAAGAGCGGGAAGGAGGAGGAAGGAAGGAAGGAAGGAAGGAAAGAAGGAAGGAAGGGAAAGGTGAGAAATGAGGATAGTCATAAACATTAAAGATAATGAAATTACAAAAAATAGAAATAAGCGACACAAGAAAAGAAATATAGAAAAAAAGAATGAAATTCAAGCCAAAAATAAGAAAAGGAAGGAAATGTCGATAAATGAAAGGAAGAAAAGAAAAAAGAATGAAGAGAAGGAAGCAAGTAAGTGAAAGAAAAGACTGAATAGGATTGTTTTAAAAATAAAATACAGAAGGAGATTAAAACAATTTAGAAATAGGGTTCGGAGAGAACAAAGGAGAGAAGGATGGATGGACGACAGAAAGGATTAATGGATGAAGAGAAGAGAGAATGGACGAACAGAAGTGGTGATAGGCGGAATGAAGAATGACTGGAAATATATGAACAGGAAGGAAGGAAAAAAGTAAAAATGGTAGGATAGCTTTGTCATACACATAAAAGGGGTATAAGACACCTCAACCTGGTCGTATAATGGTTAGCAAGAAAAATTATGACTGTGTAGTGTTCGATTCTTACTAGGTCCGCCACACAGTCGGCCATACATTTAAGCTACGTTTAGAAAATCACTAGAGAACCTCGACGTGGTTTAATGGTTAGCAAGCTTGTCTCACGAGAACAGTTACAACTATGTAGTGAGTTCCATTCACACAGGAGCAGCCATATTTTCGGTCTTGTGCCACATCTATGCTACGCTTAGAAAATCAGCATAAAAGAGGAATATGCTTAAAAATAATAAGGATAGAAGAAAGAATGGATGTAAAAGAAGAAGGAAGGATTGAATGCGAAAGAAACGGAAGACAATTAAAAGAAGGTAAATCTCAAAAGAAAGAAAATACGGCCTTTATATTAGGTTGGTGCAAAAATAATGAGGTAATAATGTCGTTTGTTGACGTCAAAAACCGACATTATTACGTCATTATTTTAGCACCAACCTAATAAAACATGAAAGGAGGATATTAAATCAAAGTTGAAATACATGCCATAGGTAAAGAAGCAAGGAATGACAAATATAGAAATGAAAGAAATTAAAATAGACATAAATGATGAAAGGACGGAAGAATATGTTCATAATGAAAATAAAAAGGAAGGATATTAAAAGAAAGTTGAAACAGGTGTGAGGAGGAATGAAGGAAGGTAGAAATGAAAGATGGAAGGACAGATCAATATACAAATAAAACAAGTAAATTAAAGGAAAATAGGAAAGAGGAAGAATCAATGGAATGAGGGAAGTTCCATTTGGGTCCCCTCCACAAGAGTTGTTCCTTTGTGAAACAGACACCAGAATGGATGATTCCTTGATCACTACAATCTTAATATCTCCAAGTTAAGGCTCTGATGATAACGATACTATCCTGCTCCACTTACCTCCTCCTCTCACTTCCATAAAACAAAGTCATTCAGTAAGTCTCTACCTTGGTTGGCTCTTGGGTTTTGCACTTAATGAAGACAATATGTTGGCAAAGACAATATTTTCCAGAGCCAATATAAAATCAAGAATTAAAGTTTATTTAAACGGCAAGAAGGCAAATCTTGCAAAATTCATAATTGACGCTATACAATCTTTCAAGACCCATTTTACAACAATTAATTTTGTGATAGACTTGGTTCTTTTTTTAAAATGCTATATCCCTTCAAAACCTAAGAGATCATGGCCTTTCAGAGGTTCCTTTATTTTATGACCTGTCAACAGTAACCATCTCTCGGTAGTGACTTACCGTTGTCTTCCCCAGTGATTTAAATTCAATGTTTTGTCTCTTGAAGTTTTGTTATCATCCAATGCAACAGCGTTGTCTAGTTTAATCTGCTATTTAAATAATTGCTGGAGAGAGAAGAAATACGTTTATGCCTTCCACAAAAGCAGGGGTATGAAGAGATCACAATAGCTGAGGAAGGAGTGTCATCTGTATTTGCTCGAGAGTGGACATAGATGACTAAGCCGGAATTTGACCTCGAATCGCTAATTCCATTTCTTCCGTGCCGATTACTGTTACGCTAGACACACATCTAACAGACTATGTCAAGCTTGGCAAATGTCTAAAGAGATCAAAAAAAGATATAAATAGATGAGGCGGGATAAAATCAGTGCGAATGCAGAAAGAAAATAAAGTTTTCAAAGGCGACAACTCGAAATATTTTTTGATTGAATATAAATAGGTAAGAATCTAAACGAAATGAAATAAAGAATGCACAGATTTATTCAACACATTTCCGTATATAGAATATATTTTCATAATCTTCTTAATGTGTTTTCCTATCAGTATCTCTATATTTATGAGATGAGGTAATTTGTACACTATTTACATTATTCGTAGAATTGTCCTCAATTTTGTCGCCATTTATTACAAAGTTTGGGCCTTTCAGTATCTGTCTATATTTCTGAGATGAGGTATTAAGTACACTATTTATATTATTTGGTGTATTGTCCTCATCTTTGTCGCCATATTTATTACAAAAGTATCTATCTATATTTCTGAGATGAGGTATTATGTACACTATTTACATTATTCGGACTATTGTCCTCATCTTTGTTACCATATTTATTACAACGTTTCGGCCTTTCAGTATCTGTCTATATTTCTAAGATGAGGTATTATTTACACTGTTTACATTATTCGGACTATTGTACTAATATTTATTACAACAGTATCTATCAGTATCTGTCTATATTTTTGAGATGAGGTGTTCTGTACACTATTTATATTATTCTGACTGTTGTTCTCATCTTTTTCGCCATATTTATTACGACGTTTCGGCCCTTTAGTATCTGTCTATATTTCTGAGATGAGGTATTCTGTACACTATTTATATTATTCGGACTATTGTCCTCATCTTTGTCACCATATTTATTACAACTTTCCGGCCGTTGTACGCTCCGGTCTTCTTCAGGTTGTTGGAATGTCGAACTGAACCCTTTGTTTCGCTCACTGGGGTAGACTGTTCTAGTTCCACGTGCCATGTTTTTAATGGATATCAGTTACCAGTTATCTCCTGTTAATTCCCCTTTCCAAGTTCTCCACTGCCTTAACCGGGTATTGAACTCGCATTCTTTGGACCCTGTCACTGAATCTAACCAACGGTCTACCTCAGTGAGCGAAATAAAGGGTTCACTTCGACATTACCTGAAGAAAGCCGGACAAAGATGAGGACAATAGTCCGAATAATGTAAATAGTGTGTTTTCCGATCATTTCTTTCTTTTTTTCTATACTTCTTTCTTTCTTTCTTTTTTTCTAAGATTCTTTTTTTTTTGTTCTTCAATTCTTTACATTTATTTTATCTTTATTTCATTCTTTTTCAGTTTTATATTTTGCTTCTTCTAATATTCTTGGTTTGTTCCTTATTTCTTTATTGTATACTTTCTTTCTATACTTACATTTTATTTCACGATTTTTTTTCTTTTTTGTGTTGTTCTTTCTGTATTCATTTATTTGCTTTGATACTTCTCTTTTTTTCTTCCTTTTGATGTTTCATGCATTCATTATTACTCGGCTTTCTTTTTTTGTCTTTTTTTATTCTGATCTTTCTTTTTCCCGTGTTTTCTTTCATTCTATTTATCATTCTTTCATTTTTTTGTTTTCTTTCATCTTTTTTTATTTTTATATGTCCTTTGCTGTTACTTTCATTTATTTTCTTTAAAGTTTCTTTATATTCATACTCTTTCTGTGATTTTTCCTTCTTGCCTTTTATTTCTATCATTCTTTCTGCTTTTTCTTTCTTTAAACTTTTCTGTCTCTCATTCTTTTTTTTTTTGTCTTTATATCTTTCTTTTCCTTGTGTTTTCTTTCCTTTTTTCTTCTTCCACTTTTCTATTCTTTTTTATTCATTATATTCTTTTCTTTTTCTTTCTTACTATCATTTTTTTTTCTTTTTAGTATCTTTCTATGTTTTCCCCCTTTTTAATTTCATTTTTGTTTATTTTTCTATCTTTTTTCATTCATTCTGCACTTCGTATTCGCGTTCTTTCTTTCCTTCCTTATCGTTTTTGTTTCTTTATTTTTATCACTCCTTTTTTTTTCATTATTGTTCTTTGTTTCTTCCTTTCTTCTTTCTTTATATCGTTCCTTTGTTCTTCTCTTTCTATTATTCTTTGTTTATTACATCTTATTTTATTTTTCCGCCTGTTGCTTTTGGGAAAACAAGTTATATTCCGATATTCAGTAGTCCTGACACATCTTCATAATCTCCCCTTTGAATTTAATATTAACTGAAGGTGTTGCTTCAGATGTGTCTAAATTGTAACTGACGCATTAGACGTCTTAATGTTTCCAATCAATACCCAAAACACGCGAAATATTATGTGAATAGGTAGTTTGGGAATGGATAGTCTTAACATAACGACGTATACCATTTTCTTTGGATAGATGTTGCTTATTTGTCTGATTAGAACAACAGAAAATACAGGACCATGACTATAATAAAACAATGATTCTACCCAAATTTTTGTTTTATAAAAATAACCCCAACATTAGATTGTTTTTGTTAATCACAACTTTATACAATGAAATACCAAAAGTATAATGATCACTTGAGTTAAATGTAATGCTTGGCGGTATCATTGTAGCTTAAGGCCATAAAAATGCACATACTTATATAAGTTTTATTATAACATATCTTTGAAAACCGGCTAACTCAGGGGAATTATCAGATATCGAATGTGCTGGATATTGTGTGTCAACTAGATTAGACATTTATTTTTTTGAAATTGTTAGAAGATTTGACAGCATCGGTGTAACGTGTGTACAGGTAAAAATAATGGAACGTATTCCCACCCACCGTAAACAATGCCAATACATTCAAATGTTACTTATTTATAACCAGCAAGATCTCTGGATATAATTACTTGTGGAAAGATGTTCATCGAAAACACTGCTTACAGTCCGAGGTGACGTATTTCACAAAACAGAAAATATAACTGAGAAAAACTGTAAGTTTTTTCTTCAATTCACGGGCAACTTTTCTTTCTGGCCTTCAACACGGCTCAATATATATATATATATATATATATATATATATATATATATATATATATATATATATATATATATATATGGTGATAAAGCGAAGCATTTAGTTTTTATCTGAAGTTTAGTCTTTTCTCTTTGGCATATTTTCAGCCAAGGTGTTTCTGATGTAATTAACTAGCAAATGACGCATTTATATTCAGAACCGTTTTTAATTTTGGCATCCATGTTGCATAACATCGACATAAGTCAGCATGAGAGACTTTAGTTCTGACGAAATTGCGGGATTTTATAACAAATATTCGAATTACATTTTATAAGCTTCCAGTTTGCCTGCGTCACATCCATCAAGGGTTGTTTGCCTTCTTGATTGATTCAAGTAGGTTTTGATTTGATAATTAATAATCAATGATGCCTTTGTGATATCAATCCAAAAGTAGAATAGGAAAGCCTCAGTTTTTTGAACGCTGCACCTTCCATTGTAAAAGAAATATTTTATACATTGCATAAGAAAGGCAAATGGCACGGTACTGACAGCAGACACGGAAAAGAAAATACAGAATTTAGCGAAATTAGTGAGATAAAAATGATTAAGCATTAACAACAAAAAGAGAGAATGCATATTCATCAATGAAAGGATTAGCCCGAAATGCGATCTGCAGGTCGGGGACATTAAATCGAGCAGGTGAGGAAGTTTAAATATCTGTGAAGCGTTTTGACAGAGGACGTTAAATGCAACACTGAGATCCGTAGAAGTATTGGGATGGCCAAGGACACATTCCAAAAACTAGGCAGAGTATTGCGAGACAGGAGGATTTCTTTGGAAACAAAGAAAAGAGTACTGAGCTGTTATGTGACATCTGTCCTCATTTACGGTAGCAAATGCTGAACGGTCTCCTCAAAGATAAAAAAGAGATTGGCTTATGCAAGTGGATGAGAGAACGTAGTCTGAAGAGGTGGCAGAGGGAGGAAACTTGTTGAGAGCTGCGAGGGATAGAGGTAAGTTGAGAGCCATGATTGCCTACGCCCTGAAATGACACGGTACATAAAAAGAAAGAAAATGAGAGTAAATACCGTTTAAAGCAGGCGAAGGAACTTTCGAACATAAAGAACAGATTGCAGTAAGTGATCTAAATGCAGATGCATGTACTTCGGTCGAAATAGAGATTTGTCCCGTCTAGATGATTTGCAGTTTCTAAAAGTTTGCCTCAGTCGTGGGCATTGTCTGAGAGACTTGAAGCAATCAATAACTGACGTGTCAATATAAGTGAGTAATCTTCTCTAGTGATCTTATCTCCCACTATGATTAAAATCCGTTTAATTATACAACATTATAAGACGCCATAATTCATGTCTGCAAGATCTGAAGAATAAGGAATGCAATTATAAAATGTTAGCTGATCTTTTTCTCTTGTTGAAAATAAACCGGAAACAAACAAACATTCACAAACATCATTCCAACATTTTAACGATTTCGTTTTCTTTCTTTTGTTGTGCAAAGAGTAATTTACTTCTTGAGAGGAATGCAATTATAGTCACTCTGTGGCTAAGATATCACTTAACTGTCAATTCTAATGATAGGTTATTTAAATGTGAATAGGCATTTACGATGCATTTGATTTTTGCATTTTGCAAACACTGAAGATATTCAAAGTGAATCTCTGTCCATTTTATGGTATTATGCAGTGAATGGTAAATCATATACAAATAGTATTTCAAAATATATATTTAATTTGTAGATTTTAACATTCTAAAGCTGATAATCTTTTGACCTGTAAGAGAACATGAAGTGGCTCGCTTCACGAACCATAAATACGAGTTCGAATTCCAGTCGAGTTCATTACATTCACTGACATTCTAACACCCTTAGGAAAGGTGAGAATCCATCTTTTCTCATTGCATCTATGGGTAAATAACAGGACCGTCTGAATTCTATAGACTTGTGTTCTAAACGTTCTAGGAGAAGGAAAAACTTTGGATTCAAAACCAAACTGGATAATGATGTGCTCCATCAGAAACACCACTGCTACTGCGGCTGCAATACCTGTGCTTCCATTACGACCCTAATATTTTACGAGTTGAAAAATATAAATATATAAGTGGACAGACTTTATAAACACGTCGTGACCTAATTTGATTTGAGAAAGGTTTTACAGTGAGTCCCTCGTATTCGCTAGTGTTAGGGGGCCAAATCTGGCCGCGAATAGGTAGAATCCACGAATACATGTAACCACGCTCCCACTTGAAGTGCTTATAAGTAACTATTTTGATTGTTACAAACCATATGCGTTATTATTTCATCGTAATTAATTTAGAAATATTTCAGACCCTTTTAAAATCATTTTTGAAAACTAGTACTGGTGACCATACATGTAGCGTAAATTGTCTTTCATATGTACAATAACGATTTTTAATTACGCATAGATCGATACAACCATAGAAAATACTGTATAAAATATGCGTAACAAGACATAAAATATAAACTTTAAAAAATTTTCTAAAAACAGAACTCTGATATTGCCCCTAACCTTAACATAAGCTACTTTTAAGACCCCAGCCGCAGACAATGAACAAAGCCCAAGCACTACGCATATTTTTGCGTTTGTTTTTTACAATGAACAATTATGCCAATTTTTACCATAAAAATAGGGTGTTATATGTTTTAAGTCACTTAAAACAAAGGAAAATAATACAATATTCTTTTAAATAGCTTATTTCGAAAAAATACGCGAATCGAGGAAGTTCTCAGCAAATAATTTGTACATTTGTTCTTCAGAAAAAGACAAGAATATTTGGGATTTCCGCGAATAAAAAGTACATACGTTCTAAAGAAAAATCCGTGTGAAGGACGCGAATGCTGAAACACGAATAGGCGGGGTCTCACTGTACTTTTTAGATGGGCTTAATTCATTCTATATATCGATTTTTTTTAATTATTGCTTTTTTTTTTGTAATTCGGATGCTTTGCGCTTTGTGAATATGTTATTTCTGTTTGATGCGTACATTTATTAGATCAGTTGTCGGCAAATATATTTTGAGAAGTAAATTTGTATATTTATTAGTACAATACTCTCCAAATATATTTTTGAGCGAGAAATTATTAAATTCGATATTGGTTATCGATAACAAAAAATGTATATGTTACGATAATATGAATATCTGAGTCCGAAATCTCGTCGTGTACGTAATCCTCGTAAGAAATCACGTTTGATTCTCAATTCATAGACAATGAGTCAACAGTAGAGAACACATTTTGTACTCTACACGTCGGAGCTATTATAATAAAAGCGGCATTAGTAACAGTATAAATATTAGGCTGTTTTTTTAGACATGTCGTTTGGATTTTTCATTCAAAAGACTATAAACCAAAAAAAAAAAAAAAACTTTGCATATTACCAAATTTTTGTTATATGTGTTTTATAGGATCCCTGTGGTTATGTAGAATTGTGGTATATGTTGGATTAAATTGTGATGGGTGAGTTCATGTGGTGATTGTGTTAAAGTGAATGGGCAGTGAATCAAATTACCTAGCTGTAGGATAGTAACGACCAGCACTTTCCCCTTCAACTTCATTCCAGAATTGTATTTTTAAATGCAATAAATAAACTTTTAACACTGTACACATACTCGTAAGTAAACTGCGCAAAATAAGAGTTTTTATTTACGTAGAGCAAAGTGTATTACAAATGTGAATATAAGAGTCCCAGACATCTTTGATCCTGCTTCTCGTTCATAATTTTGATAAAACGGTGAATAATCTTGCCGACTGTGAAGGATTTTGTAGATTGTGTCTTCATTAACAATACAGAACTGAATTCAGATTCTCACAAGTATGTTGTTGGAAATAGGTTCAAGACAGGGAGAAATTTCCCTAAAATCTTCGGAGTATAACAGTTATTTGTGTAAACGTTTCTCTCTTGTGGAGTAATGGATACCGGCACGGATTGAGGAATCGGAGAGCCAAGTTCGAATTCCATTCGAATCCATTACATTCACTTGTATGCTAATACTCTTCGGAAAGTGTCTGACAATATTTCTGAGTTGATGTTTTATGTACACTATTTAAATTAATTCAGACTATTGTCCTCATCGTTGTCGCCATAACTTTTACAACGTTTCGGCATCCATTAGACATGGCATGTGGAACTAGAACAGTCTGCCCCAGTGAGAAAAATAAAGGGTTCTGTTCGACATTCCAACCACCTGAAGAAGCTCGGAACGTACAACGGCCGAAACGTTGTAATAAATATGTAATAAAAGACAATAGTCCGAATAATATAAATAGTGACCTTTGGAAAGGTATGAATTATATTATTCTCCCCTCAGCTATGGGTAAATAGCAGGACAGGCAGGGTTCTATAGCCGTGGTTGGCAGCTGGTCTACCGCAGAAAGAAATGGCAACCTACCGCAGGAAAAAAAAAAATTGCATCGAAAGTTTTATGGCCGCCTAAGCGTGTATCACGCATGGCACATAACTGAGTCTTTGTTTTAAATTTATTTCAAGAGATTTCTTTCTTTCATGAAATCAATAAGATCCGCCCGTCATTTAAATTCTAAAATTTATTTGAAGTAATATATTGTAGAAATATTTAATGAATTCAGAAAATATTAGGTGTCCTCAATTTTGTGGTAACCAATTTATAGCAAGAAACTCCCCCGAAAACTGTCATGGTACAATGGCAAATTGTTGAGCGATGAGACGGACACGAATTACCCTCCGTACACGTAAGCCACAAATCTGCCACTGGGTGGCATGCCACTAGCGATTACCACTGGTGGCCCGCTGTCGGACCACCGGCGTCTTCGTCTCGTCAATGTTACTACTTGCACCAGTGCCAGTGGCACGTCTTGCGTGTAGGGCAGTTGCAACCAATTGGTGTGTTACCATCCTAGATTAGAAACATCTGATTTAAATCTACTTAGATATGTGTTAAATGTGAAGATATTAGAAAGTGCCATATTTTAACGCCAGTTTACAAATTTTATCAAATACTTAAAAAAAAAAAAAACGTTTGAAATTAATTTAAAATTCTTATATAGATTAAGTAAATGTTAACTTTTTATCAAGCGGAAATCTTAAAAATATTCAAAATTAATCCACTCGTATCAAACATTCGGACATGAACAAAGGCATGAACAAATTCATCTCACTTGACCTTACTCAATGTCGAAATATTATCATGACTCACGATTTTGTACATTATTTACATTATTCGGACTACTGTCTTCATCGTTGTAGCCATATTTATTACAAGGTTTCGTCCGGTGTACGCTCCGGCCTTCTTCTGGTGGTTGGAATGTCGAACTGAACCCTTTATTTCGTTCACTGGGGTTGACTTTTCTAGTTCCACGTGCCATGTTTGATGGATGTCAGTTATGAGTTATCTACTGTCAATTCCCTTTTCCAAGTTCTCCACCACCTAACAAACACCTTTTTCTAACAAATCCACTGTGGCACCCCGTGACAGGACCCAAAGAGTGTAATTTCAATACCTAGTTAAGGGGGTGGGGAACTTGGAGAGAGGAATTAACAGGAGATAACTGATAACAGACATCCATTGGACATGGCACAGGGAACTAGGACAGTCTACACCAGTGAGCGAAATAAAGGTTTCAGTTCGACATTCCAAACTCCAGAAGAAGGCTGGAGAGTACAAGGACCGAAAAGTTGTAATAAATATGGCGACAAAGACGAGGACAATTGTCTGAATAATATAAATAGCATACATAATAACACATCTCCGAAATATAGACAGATACTGAAGGGCCGAAACGTTGTAATAAATATGGCGACAAAGATGAGGACAATAATCCGAATAATGTAAATAGTGTACATAATACCTCATCTCAGAAATATAGACAGATACTGAAATGCCGAAACGTGATAAATATGGCGACAAAGATGAGGACAATTGTCCGAATAATGTAAATAGTGTACATAATAACTCATCTCACTATTTTGTTCCGAAACTTTCTCCAATTTATTTCGGCTGTCAATTTTCGACGATGATAATATCCAGGAATTTCTATAATTGCCACACAGGATGATTAATAATCAGAAAGTCGACACGTGATACTCGAGACCCGATGTTTTTTGCGCTTATTACACGTACCAGGGAGATAAAAGGAGCTGTGGTTGTAGGAGTAGTAGTAGTTGAATATGATCCTAGATTTCACACATTTTAAGGCTAATGAAAAGTATATATGAACAGATAATTGATGTAAGTTGATAGCTTTCCAAAATGTAAGACCTCACACGAATCCTGAGAAATATAGAGAGTCAACAGAGCAAGAATATGATTCAGTTCAAGGAATGTTTTATGGTAGATTTTAATGTCAATGTCAATTTTTATTATTATTAGTTTGGTGCAAAAATAATGTCGGTTTTTGACATTAAAAAATACGTCAAAACCGACATTATTTTTGCACCAACCTAATATTATTCTTAAGCGCCTCGTTCTAATATGGAAGTTAAAACCAAGTGTGAGTAATCGAAATTTGAAACTAGCACTTGCCTGTCCGTAGACATCTGTTTTCCTATCTGCTTTTGTTAATATCTCAGTGTGGGGCTTGACACATGACTGTAATAATTGCTTTTATTTTTGTGTAAGTGTTAGAAAATCAATCCCAGACAGAAACTCGAAACCTAAATTCAAATTCCGAAAACGTATGACATTCATTCTCGAAAGACTGACGCATAAAATAATTCCTCATCACTTTCATACATTTGGCTTTTGTTAAAATTAGTAAAGAAAATATCAATATTTCTGTTAATAAAATCTAAAATCCGAAACCGTTATAGGTATTATAAATTAGAAACTTTAAACTCTGAAACTAAATAAAATTGCAAGATCTTGAAATAACGACTTCAATGTATTTCACGCCAAACATACGGATTAAAATAAATAATCACATATACAAATCAATAAGTTAACAGGTTCCTAAATAAGGGGTTTATCAGCGTTATTGTGACATCTAATTAATGCCGGAAATAACAAAAGGACGAGTTAAACTTTAACGTTCCCTTCGCAATTACTTAAGGTGAACGAGATTTGTAATTAATATCACTCCATTCCATGTTGCCAGTAATTAGAATTGGTTGTCTGCATGAATACATTTTGGAAGATATCACTTCCCCGGTTGACGTTACACATGCAAAATGTATTAGTCTCATGAAGAAGAATCTTATCTCTTGTTATTATCACATTTCAGTCGTTGTATTATCCAACCTTCATCTAATATACGTGTATCCGGTTAGTCTTCAGTTGATTTCGACTTGAATCTTTATTTAATGTGTCGAAGTAATTTGTTCTCGTTCCAATATGTCTGGGGATATCTCGTCTTGTTCTTATTTACTACTGATCAGTTATTGCTCGCTTTCTTTGCAACGAGCCCAAGTATGCACTGACCAGCCCTGGGATAGAATCTGCAATTGCTATGAGATTGCTGCTGCCATATGCCATGCATTCCTGCACACACCATGTCAGACAAAGAGTTGTCATGGTTTTTGTTTTTTGGGGTTGTTTTTTTTTTATTCAGACGAACGCTTTGATTTTTTCCACTATACTCTACGGCTTTACGTTTTGCCATATATCTCTATGGAAGGAATTCCAAATAATAGGGAAACAACACGGTAACATAATATAATGAAATTAAATATAGTCTCGTAAAATCATGCAGACATATGAATAGGAAACTGTGAAAAAAATAAATATGAAAGAGAGAAAGACAACATGACCTGGGAGACCTGGAAAATACGTGTAAAATATAGCTGTGTCTTTGTATATTAAAAAACACGAGACCCTATCTTCGCTTCTTATAAATATAATAGTCGTCTGAATTGCTTGATAGTAATAAGCTAACAAGTCATGTGTTGCTATAACCATGCAATTTCTCATTAGTAAGTAGAGGAGACTATATTCTTAATACATTTTGTTTTCATTATAAGGTTGGCCGAATTGTTCTTTCGTTTATTATGTAAAAAAAACTATTTGATAAACTGAACGATCCTTTTGGATAACCCAATATTTTTTCTTTGTTACGCTACTTATATTCGGAGCATTTTCCTCATTTTTCTTGTTTTTATCGCAAAGTTTCGGCCATTGTACCGTCCCGTTTTCTTCAGGTTATCTCTGGGTAACCTAGAGTGGATTCCGAAATAAAACCCTCTATAAAATCTAAGGAGGTAGACTGTTCTTTTTACACTGTTCATGACTAGGGTATCGTCTTGTTCTTATTTTATTTATTACTGTTCAGTTTTCCCATCCCATGGAATAGGACCAATAAGTGCGTGTATTTCTTGCAGTTATGGCAGAGAATATAATACTATAACAATCAGGCGCAAGCGGATCTTGCAGACATTAGGAGTTGATCACACAACAGTTTGAAAGCATTAGGAATGATTCAAAAGCAAGAAAATTTGGTGTAGTACGACCTGAAGTTTAAACAGAAGCTTCAACGGCAGAAAATAAAGTTTTTATTTGTTTTGTTTTTTTTTTAGTTTTTTTTTTTTTGGATCGTATCGTTACCGGCGATGAAAAGTGGATACATTACGATAACTCTAGACTTAGAAAATCGTAGCGTAAGTCTGGCATTAAATCAACATTGTTGGAAAAGCCGAATATCCATGGTTCGAAACCTCTGCTCTGCATTCGGTGGGATCACCTGGGTATAGTCTATTACGAACCGAAACCATCACAGGAGATCTCTATCAACTACAATTGATGCGTTTGAGCCAAGTATTTAAAAAAAAATACGGCCTCTATAATAGCATACACAAGGAAAAGTGATTTTACACCAGACAGCGCAAGGTCACATGTTTCAAAACGGGTGAAAATCTACTTGGGAACGATTAAATAGAACGTCCTTCACTACCCGTCGTCTTCAATAGATATTGCCCCATCCGATTATCATTCGTTGCTATCGACGGCACATGGACTGACTGAGCAGCACTTTCATTCTTATGAAGTTGCCAAAAAATGGTTCGACTGCAGGTTAGCTTCAAAAGACGTGTCGTTTTCCACACGTGGAATTCGAATGCTGCCAGAAAATGGGGAAAGAAGTAGCAATGGGCAGTACTTTCAGTGACATGTTTCTTATTAATTTTGGAAAATAATACATTACTTTTCAGGAAAAATCATCGAGAACTTATTCATGGTCCTAATAGTTTAAATAAAGATAGTTCCTCATCCTAGAAATTCAGCCAAATACCTTTTCTATCAAATTTGCTTTCTTTGGATAGTTTTTTTAATTTAAAAACAAAAAAAAACTAATAGGCAAATAGTTAAACCCCCCACAAAAAGGGGGTCAAAACACTATGAAAGTATAAAAATTGGTTTTAATACCAGAAATGATTTTTTTTTAAATTACCAGCAACACATTTTGAAATGAAAAAAATAAATATTAACAGCAACACATTTAAAAAAAAAAATATTTCCAACAATATACTTTTGAAAAAATTACGAGTCATAAAAACCTCGTCGGCATTAAATAACCCATTAAGGTTGACATGCCGTAAAATGAACCAAACCAAACCTTGAACCGACTTCTTCACAGTATATTCACCGTAAATTATTTTAACAGGATTATTTCACTATCAAATTTAACAATGTTCACGAAAAAATTTCCCTGCTCGAGATCATTCTTATGTATGTGCCGTGTCACCTCAAGACGTAGCCGATCATTGCTCTCCACCACTTCCTGCCTTTTGAAGCTCTTAAAAATGTTTGCCTTTCTGCTATTTCTCTTAAACCTTGTTCCGCCATTTATTTATTCAAACTCACTAAGTATTGTCTTCATCAGTTTCTCTTACCTTCAATTTGTTCTACGAGTATCATATTTTCCAAGAGCTCTTTCCTCACTGTCCATTAGGAACAGCAACTCTCTCTTCTTAATGTTAAGTTTCATTTTGTTTCCTTTTTCTCTAAAACTTCGTTGTTGCTCACACGTTTGGTCCATGGTATCCTCAATGTCCTCCTGTAGAACCACATTGCTGCTGCCTCAGGTGTCTCATTCATCGATGAAGCGATTATTCAACACTCACTGATATAGAGGAGGACAGATATAATGCAACATTTTAGTACTGTTTTCATTTTTCTATTTCTTAGTACTCTGCTTAGCTTTTTGGGATGCATCTTTGGCTATCCCACTATGCGTTCTGATTTCATTGTCGCACTATCCGTCCTCTGGTTAAAACAAAATCTAGACATTAATTTTTTGTACTTACTTGACTCTGGTATCTCCGATATGCAATTAGCAATTATGCTAACAACAATGCATTATGTCTTCTTTCAGTTTGTGTATAATCCTTTTTTTCTCTTCTCTTCGTTACCTTCTGTGGGAGATGTGTGGTTTTCTTGCTTTTTCTTCTATCAACACTGTATCGTCTGTATATCTAATGCTGTTAGGATTGTGCCTGTGGCTGATAAGTTGAAACACATCTGTAAATACTCGACTACATGTGTACGACTGACATATTATTCCAGAGAAACACTGAGGACAATCGAAGAATTGAATTCTCACACCTCATATGTAAATATGGGAAACGATATATGAATTGTTATATATAAAGAAAAATTATAACGTTCACGCCTATAACCCACCGGTCTTGGCACATTATAGCGAACCCCTCTCATTCCCTTGAAACTCTATTAGAAAGATGTAAGGCCTTCTTAATCAGATTCTTCCGGCGAACTACTTATCTATGGAACCGACAACCAAGTGGATGTTTTCTTGATCACTACAAACTTAACTTGTTAAAGTTTTGGGTTAAACGCTATCATCCATACTTTAATAGGGTGAAGCTCAAAGCATTAAAAAAAATTAAGGAATTATTTGAAAAAGTGGAAAAAGTTTTCGTGAGACGCATTTCGTCCTCTAAGATTTACTCAGTGTAAATTGATTCTTACGTCGCACGCGTGCGAGAGCGAGGCGGTGCTGGTATTTGGATTTGTTTTAACGTATGTTCTGATTATATAGCGTAGACGATTCTTCCCGTGAGCTATTCATCTATGGAATGGACACCACAAGTTAATGTCTTCCGGATTACTACAATCTTAACCTGTTCCAGTTTGGGGTTAAACGTTATCTTCCCCACTTTGATCGTCTACACTTGTATAGGGTGAAGCTAACTGTATAAAAAAATAGGGACCTATTTGACAACGCAGAAAAAGTTTTCGGCGTGAAATGTTTTAAGGACATGGACATACATTTATTGCGGATGATCCATCGATTAAAGTGAATTGCTTTTATTAGATTAGCATTTTTTAATCAAAATAATGTTAAAACTCATTATAGCGAGCAATTAATGCATTTGGTTTGTTATTTTGTAAAAGATCCCTCTTGTGTTCATGAAATATTTTATTTAGATTCCCTGAGGATTATCCAGTTCTGTTCCCATAATGTGGAATATTTAAAAACAAAAGTAATCAAAGCACAAAAAAAAAAAAACTAAATAAATTCGGCTAGACTATATACAGAAAACATTTTTTTTTTTAATGTACATTGAAAATTTTTCGTGTCATCTCACTTTCGTGCGAATGTGTTATCGCATCAATTTGGACTGATTGAGTCCTAAATGACGAAACGTGTCACACCAAAACTTTATATATATATATATATATATATATATATATATATATATATATATATATATATATATATATATATATATATATATACACACACACATATTCAAACGTGTTTTGTTAAATGATTTAGATATATTATGTTTATTTATTTTAGTTTTAATCCTTTCAAGTGCACGAATCAATTTCTTGGTTGCTTTAGAATACGTCTAAATTATTTAACCAAACATGCTTGAAAGAAAATATACTGGCTATATATATATATATATATATATATATATATATATATATAGATAGATAGATAGATAGATAGATAGATAGATAGATAGATGTGCGTGTGTGTACGCATAGGTATATAGGTATAACGTCATATAACAGTTTTACTTCGGTGTGCCATCGTAAGTGCAAAAATCGTGCATTTATGAATGAATTTGAATAAAAGTTTCCGAGAGAAATTCATCAGATTGCATTTAACTCAGATCATGACGTCTCGGCACAACGATACAATTCCGAAATTACACTCCGTATTTCACAAAGCAAAGAAATCAAACAAAAAACAAAAACAAAAACAAAACCTAAAACATTTTCCAAAGATAGATGGCAGAAGAGAAGATCGCTTAACGCCGCGATGATGTGTGCGCATGCGCGCGGATCCCGGCTCATATATTCGCGCTCTCTTAATACGAAGTGACAGTTATATGAAGCGGAAGAGTTTTGCCCCAAAGTAAAATCCTTCGTCTTACAAATGGAGAAGCTAGCTCTTTTACAGTTATACGAACGGGTGGGAGTAAATAATGGCTTTGATTCCATACTTTTTTATAATTAATTTCTTCTTTTTAATTCTTTTTTTCTTTTTTTAGCTGAACGTGTACGATACCCTGCATCCGTCGTACAGAGGGGTTCAAATAAGTATATTGAGATTTTATTTATTATTTCTCTTCCGTGTTCGTTATGTACTTTGATTTCAGTTTTTGGCTATACAACATTCATTTCTCATGTATATCTTGTCATCAATATGTACGTCGAATTTTATTCTCCTCTCTCTCTCTCTCTCTCTCTCTCTCACTCTAGGAGAAAGACAAGTCTAAATTTAGAACCTGCGTAATGTCGTTGGGGACCTTGTGGAACGTAGTGTATTCCAGTTCACCACCATATATATATATATATATATATATATATATATGTGTGTGTGTGTGTGTGTGTGTGTGTGTGTGTATGCGTGCGTGTGTGTGTGTGTATTGATCCAAGACTTGTGAGTGAAAATAGGTAGACGGAACTCTTGAGAGCCGTCGATAATTGTGCCAGTACGAAGATATAAATCATCATGGCCGAGGGCATGAGCGTGCTGGACTGGTTTAAATTATTGATCAAGCAAGATATCAACTTTTCTTTACTGTTTCGTTTAGTTTAGATTTTCTTTGGGAAATTTCTCTCTCATTATCCAAGTTAGGTTTCTTACTATGTCTTGCTTTCCCAACGTTTCCTACATTGTGTTTAATTCCTAACAATGCTTACACTATTTTTTCTTTCTCAACAGTTCTTACTCCCTCTTTCATTCCTAACAATGCTTACTCTCTTTTTTCTTTCTCAACAGTTCCTACTCTCTTTCATTCCTAACAATGCTTACACTCTTTTTTCTTTCTCAACAGTTCTTACACTCTCTTTCATTCCTAACAATATTTATTCTCTTTTTTCTTTCTCAACAGTTCTTACTCTCTCTTTCATTCCTAACAATGTTTACTCTCTTTTTTTCTTTCTCAACAGTTCCTACTCTCTTTCATTCCTAACAATATTTATTCTCTTTTTCTTTCTCAACAGTTCTTACTCTCTCTTTCATTCCTAACAATGCTTACTCTCTTTTTTCTTTCTCAACAGTTCTTACTCTCTCTTTCATTCCTAACAATGCTTACTCTCTTGTTTTCTTTCCCAACAATTCTTACACTCTCTTTCATTCCTAACACTGCTTACACTCTTTTTTCTTTCTCAACAGTTCTTACTCTCTCTTTCATTCCTAACAATGCTTACTCTCTTTTTTCTTTCTCAACAGTTCCTACTCTCTTTCATTCCTAACAATGATTACACTCTTTTTTCTTTCTCAACAGTTCTTACTCTCTCTTTCATTCCTAACAATGCTTACTCTCTTGTTTTCTTTCCCAACAGTTCTTACACTCTCTTTCATTCCTAACAATATTTATTCTCTTTTTCTTCCTCAACAGTTTTACTCTCTCTTTCATTCCTAACAATGTTTACTCTCTTTTTCTTTCTCAACAGTTCTTACTCTCTCTTTCATTCCTAACAATGCTTACTCTCTTTTTTTCTTTCTCAACAGTTCCTACTCTCTTTCATTCCTAACAATGCTTACACTCTTTTTTCTTTCTCAACAGTTCTTACTCTCTCTTTCATTCCTAACAATGCTTACTCTCTTGTTTTCTTTCCCAACAGTTCTTACACTCTCTTTCATTCCTAACAATATTTATTCTCTTTTTCTTCCTCAACAGTTTTACTCTCTCTTTCATTCCTAACAATGTTTACTCTCTTTTTTCTTTCTCAACAGTTCTTGCTCTCTCTTTCATTCCTAACAATGCTTACTCTCTTTTTTCTTTCTCAACAGTTCTTACTCTCTCTTTCATTCCTAACAATGCTTACTCTCTTTTTCTTTATCAACAGTTCTTACTGTCTCTTTCATTCCTAACATTTCTTACAATCCTTTTCTTTCCCACAATTTCTTAATCTGTGTATCATTCCCAAACTTTGTTGATCTCTTTTTTCCCAACATTCTTACTCTCTTTTTCTTACTCTCCTTTCTTTCCAAATATTTCTTGCTCTGTTTCATTCCCAACATATTTTACTCTCTTTTTCTTTCCCGACGTTTCTTACTCTCCTTTCTTTCTAAACATTTCTTACTCTCTTTTTCTTCCCAACATTACTTACTCCCTTTTTTCTTTCGCAACATTGTAGCTTTTTTTTTCTCCCTTAAACAATTGATAATGAATTCACTTCTTATTTCGTTTTCCATTTAGTAGAAAATCCAATCACAAAATCAGGGATCAATATGCATTAGTACTCATTCGCTTAGGCATTTGATCAAATAATCAATCATCAATCACCTATGAGAGATTTTTGTTCAATGTTATCACCAAAAGACACCTCTACTTTGTATAAAACTATTTTATGTCCGAAACAAATATTTTTTCGCTGTTTACTTTTTGACTAGCTGCATCGTTAAAGCGCTGATTTTTTTTTAATAATTTCACAAAAAATTGGGAATGAAGGCAATAAAATCAAAGGGTTACAGTATTTGATAAAAAAAGGGAAAGAGAACACGTTATTAAAACCAGAGTACAATAAAAGAACAGGAATTAAGAAGACAAAAAATAACAAGTGATATTTCATTTAAATATTTGAAGAACGAAGTTGACTAGAAAGCAAGAAGCGTGTAAAGAATTCCACAAGTAAAAAGTGCGAAATAAATAACTGTTAGCATAGAACTTACATTTAAATCTTGCAATTTCAACTCTTAATTAATGAGACCTTAACGCCAATCTAGCAATGCGCTCAAATTCGTAAAGTTTGGGTACCAAAGTGAAAAGCTAATCAGAACAATTACCATGAAAATATTTATTGAAAAATCAGTGACTGGAGCCGAGATACCTAGTTTGGATCTATATCGTTACAGAATTTTCTTTCGATTTTATCAAGAGTCTCGATGAATATATTAGAAGCATAAGACCTGATAAGGCAACATTATTCATTTGATGAATGGTAAATGTGCTAGAGAAGAAATTGTTAACATAGAACTTAGGGTTATATTTAGTCATTTCAACTGTAACTTTGTATGACCTTGTTGCCAATCTCGAATTACGCTTACCAAAGCGTAAAACTCATCAGAACAATTCCCAGAATATATAGAATAGCAAGTGGGAAGATGCGTTAAGGCGCTGGAAAAGTGACGAACCCTAGATGCCAGATAAGGATTATTAATTCTCGTTATTTACCAAAATCCTCCCCATAAGGCGGGATGTAGAAAAAAAGCCGTTTTTTAAAGTGGGTAGATTCTGACCCCACAGGGCCGGGCAGAATTTGCCCGTAGACACCCTATACGTGGGATCGGATAGCTGTTTACCTCCTCAGAATAGACTCTACAGAAGGTCAGAGTCTCTTCTGCGTTCCATTCTGTCCGGAAACAGAGATGCCAACCATTTTAGCACCAGCAAACACAGGGGATTTGCTGACTCAGTGACTATATTAACTTTTCTTGGCTTAATAATCATGACATCTTTACTATCCCGATCAAAATAGCCAAGATGGCGAAGGGAAAATGAATAACGTGCAAAGAAGAAATGAAATTATCTAATCGTTTATGTTTTGAAGCGATTTTATTTAGCGTACAACATTTATAAATTGTTCTTGACGTCTGTTTACTGAGCTTATGTTAGTAATGCATGATAAAACAAGTAAGGATTTTATTACATTTAACTGCATAAAAAGACAAGTTTTGAGTATCAAATGACAATTGAAGTAATAACAATAATCATCGAACATTATGAAGTTTATTTTAGTTTAGAACGAGGTTACATCAGCAGGTTATACTTTGATGATGGTAATCAAAATAATGGACATATACATTTATACATCATAATTTAATATGATCTTGTACCACATTAACAGGACACCAAGTGAGTTACCATCTCAAAGAAACCGATATAGATAGTTAACGAGCTTAGCATAATATTGAGAGCTCGACAAGGACAAAACATAAAGAAAGAATGGAATTCACAACAATATGCATAATATATATATATATATATCATTGCTTATACTGACTACCAGGAAGGAGTATACAACGAAGATTTCCTTCACTACATTAATAGTAATATTAAGTGTTTCCACATAAGGAAACATTCGGTATTCATTGATTGAAAAGACAATGTTACCATGGGTTGAAATTTAGCAAATATTTCTGTTAAAATATTTTTCAAAAAAACATTTTCAGGTTTCTTAATTCGACTATTAATTATTGCTTTTTCCATTACTAATCGGGGTTTTCTAAATCACATTTTGTTTGAAATAGTATGGAATATCAACATCTTGATCATATTATTTTCCCTTCGTTTTATATCCATTTTAGTTGTTAATGATGTTGAAAATCCTCAAGGATGTGTTGTCTGTTATTTAATACTGCTCTTTGTTTGTGATTCTGTAGCCTTAGTCCGTGCGTTTCGAATAAATGTCGTGACTCAACAAGGCGTCCTGACTTCATTCGGCGCCATTTTTTTTTACTGATTGATCTGAGAAAGTGGGGAGTTAAGAATTCTGTGTATGGTTTTGGCGCAAAGCGATTGTTATACCAGGCCTGCCAACCATGCGAATGTTGTATTATTTGACATCAACATTTAATTTAAGTAGTTTATTTTTTAATATGTAGTTTTTCAATAACATTTTGAAATGTTATAAAATATGCACCTCCAGAACTTTATATTATTTTTCCAAATTCATTTTCCAAATAACCTGTGCTAAATTCCCCAAATATAACAAAATTAAACTCGCTACCGAGCAAATATTTACAAACATTAATTAAGCAATTGCATGGACGTTCAGTGAATAAACTAGTCTATCTTGGTAATGATTTCATTCTTTTTCCTTGCTTTCCTTCCATTCTTTTTCAAGAATTAGAAAGAAATAACAGGTGTTCATTATCTAAATCTGATATCAGCTTTTTCAGTGGATCAGTTTGTTAAAAGATAAAATGTAGAAAATTGAAATAAATAAATAAACGTTATTCAACTCATCTTAATCGAGAAGTAAAATATAAAAGTTCCATAAAAAAAAACATAATTTCTTAATCAATTTCTAGCAACGAAATTTCGCGTGATGCCAGTTGGTACACGAGCTATATAGGCCTGGGTTAAATAGCGTCTTGGTTTGGCGCCATGCACAACATTTAAGAACAGGAGATTTTATATTAATGCATGTTTTTTTGTCATAATTTGCGGGTTTATGTAAAACTAATATTAACGTAGCTTATTCTTTGATCCACTTCTTCATCTACAAATAATATATTCAGCAATGTCAGCTCATTATGCTATCAAATACACGAGTATTGTACACACAACGATAATTAAAAAAAATTACCAAATGTCAGTTTATGATTATGTGCAAGTGGTTGGCTCTAGTTAGGATTGAACTCACGGAAGTAGATACAATATAATTATCTCATCACTCTTAGTTTATTATGGCGTCGATTGCCAGACTGGGGCAATCAGTATCGACTATATTCGCTATAGAAGAAATGCTGTTCAAGAGTATCTTGCTATTTCATTATTACGAAATTCTTTTTCACAAATAAAGGTTTCGTTAGAATTCGTTTTTATATTGATGTTAAATTCAGTATTATTGAAAACGGTGAAAAACGCTTCAGTGTTTTGAAACATCTTCTATATTGAGTCTAATTTTTATAATAAACTAGCGGGTTATCAATTCCAAAAGTAAGATATATTCACTACTTGAAATATTTGAAACAAAAATTTTAAATGAATATTCCATTCATAAATTGGCTTTTTATATTTAGGGAAAGTTTTACAAATAGATGCCAACTTGTTGAAGGACTAGTAAAATGCAAATTTCAAACACTTTTCTCATTATAATGCAATATTCCTAAACAGAAGTTATTTTTTAAATGAAAATCAAAACATTCCTTCAATAAAGGAAGAGTAATGAAGGACAGTTAATTAATTAAATATAATTTTAAAATCACTACGAAAACTAGTTAAACCTGAAGAATGATATTACCTAGAAGTAGATAATGTATAATACAGATATTGAGATTTTAGCGTATAAATTACTATAGAGTTGGGAATTTTTAAACCCAGAATACACTGGATAATTTTGCTACAATTTATTCTTATAGATTCCATAATATAGGTTCTACTTAATAACCTATTATGTTTCTGTAACTCTTCAAATGTTGAATTTCTAACTAATTCGAATTTCTACATTCCCATCTTTACGGTATATTATTTTTATCTTATAATAGCCCGCACCCATGAAATAAACATAATTGCCTGTACGTAATGTGCGGATCAACGCACATCAAATGTTCTTTAAATTAAGTGACAGCAGAAGAATTATCGTTTAACATTTAAAAGGTAAACTTAAACATTAATTCAATACTTAATTGCAGAGATCAATTTTGAATTCTTCAGTAGTTTATTGCTGCATATCGCATCTTCTCTTCCCTAGCTATTGTGATGATAGCCAAACGATGAATCCTCCACAAGAGCTAGCTTAAATGCCAAACGATAAGGCGGCTTTTACACTAGTTTATAATAAAATGTGCACTACAGTTTTAGATATACAAGGAAAATATGAGTTACTCCCTTTGAACCTTGAAAGCAGCGATAATGGATAGTTGCTATATTTTTCATCTCGCATAATCTGGCAATCTTGAATCTGAGCTCAACGAAAATCGTTCCCTGCGCCTTACTTTTCTAATGCTCTTGAATGAGCTATGAATCATTGATATCGGACTAGTGGGAGCGGAGATGCTTGGACACACACGCACAAGTACACACGCATACACTGTAAATTATATATAAGTTTAATAAACCTTGATTGAAAGATAACATTAGTAAAAACGTCCTTAGCTTATCATTGTTACCTCGCTTGGTGAAAATAAATTAAAATATTTTCTTTGTAATATAGCGCAAAATACTTATGGCGTTGACCTTACGATATTATAAATTTTGTTGAAACCAGCATTTGTCATACAGGGAAAAAGTGAGTCGCATTCTTCTTCTATTTTCTCTGTCAGGTCCCCTTAGAACGTAGTGGATCATGGCTCTTCACAATTTCCTCTTGTGTATAGCTTTTAAAGAATTGTCGTTTTATTATTTTTCCTAAACCCTGTATTAGATTTTCCAATCTCTTCTTCCTCATTATGTTTCCTAGAAATGTCAACTACTTTTTCTTGACGTTAAGTAGAAGTTTCCTTTTAGTTTCTATTTTCTCTAAAACTTTGTATTCTTGATATCGTTCTGTAGAACCACATTTCTGTTGCTTTAAATTAGTTCTTCATCTTTGACGAGATTGTCCAACATTCATTGCCATATGGAAGGACTGATATCATGTAACAGTTCAGTATTATTTTTCTTTGTTCTTAACCAAGTTTTTCTGTCTGTTAATACTCTGCCTAGGTTTTGGAATTTATATTTGGCTACCCCAATATTCCTTCGGATTTCAGTGTCACACCTTCCGTCCATTGATAGAACACTTCCCAGATATTTAAATCTTTGTAGTTGATTTGGCTATCCCCGCTTTGTAATTTTCATTTTGGAAATTCTCTTTTGCTAACAACCATGCATTCAGTCTTATTGCAATAGAGATTTAATCCATACTTCTCGCCTTTTCCTTCATTACGTTCTGTAAGAGTTTTTGCAGTTTTCTTTCAATGTCTGCTATCAACACTGAGCCATCTACATATGTTATTAACACTGTGCCCACTAATAATGAACACTGGTAGGATTTCTAATAATCACAGAATCGTATCGCTGTATAGGTTGAATACATCCGGTGAGAAGGTACATCCTTGTCTTACACAGATTTCTATTTTTTATATTGAAAACTCATTTTCCATCTGTATGCAAGTAGTTTGCAGTCACACTACAGATCTTTGTGGCGTAACTTATCGAACGCCTTTGTGTAATCTATAAAACACGGTTCTATTTGAATTGTTTTAAAGAATTATAGATTTACTGTTTTGCTATGTTTATCCAACCGCTCAAAGAAAACAAGGCTAAGGTGGAATGTTGACGTTCAGCCGCACCCCCACCAAAAAAAAAAAAAACACTGCTCCTGGCTTGATTTATAGTTCCCCCTTCGGATCTAATAATGAATTGCAAAACTTCTAATATCGTAAGGTACTCTTTATCAGATCGAAGGATAAACAATGAGTTAGGCTTAGTTTTTCTATGGTATCATCATATGTTATGGACGACACGCTAGCAACCATACTTGAGAGTCTACTGTACGTCACAGAATATCAAGTAATGTAGAACTGAAGATTTGGAAGCAAAGGTGCTATAATCTTCTACCACTTTAAAATTAAACTTTAACGTAAATCCAGGAACAATTTTTCCTCTCTTGAAATATTACATTTTTTTAAAATCCTGTTCGCAGACGACTACGTGGCATCCATCGATCATTTATATTAGCGTTTCTTTTACTTTGGCCCATGCCCAAACAAAATCACGCAAACATTTTTTTTTTACTAAAAGTCTTTCGTTTTCTTTGTCTTGATTTGATTACATTGGACACGAATGTCCTGGAGTAAGTGGAACGTCTCCTGAAACATCTTTTAATAAAAGCATTGCTGCAAATACCCTTTAAATCACAGACGAACCTGTCTGGGTAAGTTACGGGATGTGAAACAGAAACTCTGCGTCTTATTAGTATTAATTTGTCTGTGATCTGTGATTTCAAATATGATATGTCATATGATTTATGCATATCGGTTAAAAATATAAAGTCTTGAACTTTTATAGTTTTATATCTCTTTGTATAGACTAATTATCTACCAGTTTGAAGATGATTTTAATAAAAGCGAAAAAATATCGTTTTTGTTATCATTTGGATTACATGTAATACAAGTTGTACAGATAGAATTAAATTTTTTATCTTAGTAAATATGTTGTATGTTTTTGCATATGCCCTTCTGGACAAATCGATTATTTTTCTTTTATCAAAATGCATATAAAAGAAAGCCTTTTTGATTTGTATCATTCTGTTCTGAAGGACGCAAAGTATTCGCAGTTTTAATCTGCTATATATTCAAAACTATCTTCAACAGTTATATCAGTATTAATTACTGTTGTATTAAATTACCAATGCCTTGATAAGATAAAAGTGGAGATTTACTTGCCCACCCCCCGACTCAGGTTTTGACACAAGGTCATTTTTTAACGTGGGGACCCGAGTGTTTCCACTCGGGCCGCTGGTCATCGCTGGTCTTCGCTGGTCATAGCTTCTCCAAGCTGGTCAGAGCTGTTCTAAGCTACACCTAGGAGGTCTTGGCTTATCATAGCTGGTCTCAGCTGGTCAGGGCCGGTCCAAGCCAGTCGTGGCCGTGATATCACCAGCACAGGGACGGATCCCTGTGCCTGGAAAAATGGAAGCTACAGCTAAAACATTATGTAAACACATGACTGATGTCAAAGGTTGATTGGTTACCTTTTTTTTTTTTTTTCTAAAAAAAGAAAAATATTTTCAAGTTAAAACAATGCAATACCCTGAATTACCCCCCTTGTGTTACTTATGGAAGATAGTGTTTGAGGTGAAATTGTAATCTTGCGTGGGATTGTTCATTAGGCACAATATTACGTCTTAGTTCTGTTTAACTTAAGTGATTAATTGATAGAAGATTTTTTCGTTGGAATAATTGACAAAAAAAACAACATTTCTTTATAGTTCAGCTTTGTGTTGGTCAGGGATAGAACACATTTTTTGATGGAATTGACGATATCACTTGTAGTAATCAGATCAAATGAGGTTGAGATTCTGTAACATGAAAAATGTTCCATAGAGAGAGGATATGAGCAATGCAGGGCCACAATTTTGATTGTTCCACCAGTGAGAAGAGGTGAGATGAAGCTTCTCGTCTCCCACTCCGATACTTACGACAAAGAGCTATTATTGTGTTCTTGAAGATTTTCCTTCCTCCCCATCTATGCGTATGAGACAAGACCATTGGACAAAAATTATTATTTACTACCAAAGCAGAGAAGTGCAACTGTTGATTGTAGTCCCATAAAAACAGTCGCCGAAACAGCAAAGATAAGTTCAAACAGGTCTCGCCGTTAATAAATGAACACTCTCCCTGCTAAATAACCGTAGTGCGTCAGTCAGATAAATTATTGTTATCTGCGCCATTTTGTTTTAAATTCCCTCATTCAACTGCCTTCATTTAAGTACTACTCTGAGTTCGTTTAGCCATAACGGCAAACGCTAGTTAACCTCTTCCTCCCAGCTTATGAATTCATTATAAACTTCTAC
Organism: Acanthosepion lycidas; assembly: GCA_963932145.1. NCBI lineage: Eukaryota > Metazoa > Mollusca > Cephalopoda > Sepiida > Sepiidae > Acanthosepion > Acanthosepion lycidas. The sequence goes on along the minus strand of OZ010577.1, from coordinate 125,887,849 downwards.
AAATTCCCTGTCTTTGTATATACATGATCTTGACCAATCATAGTTCCATAAATAAAAGTTGTTATTTTACACTTGTTAATGAGTGTTGTTGAAGTTAATTAAATTTCATGTGTAACCAGGACCCAGAGGAGTCAAACCTGATCTTCAACAGTTCTTCACCAATATTCCTGCGTATACTGAAACACAACGTGAGTGCGCAGGCTTAGTGCATATTGTGCTCGCCGGACATTGACCAACAGACACACACCCAAGTAACTGTGGCATACAGCGAAGCACACGGCAACAGAGATATAAGCAGCCAGTTATGAAAACATGAAATGCTGGAATGTGATTAAAATAGTTGCTATCTTTCCATCGGGAATGACTCAGCTCTTCCAATAGGAACAAATAAAATATTCAATTACCATCTCTATTTCTAAACAGTCAGAGCATTCATTACTTATTTTTGGTAAATAATAATAAGTCATAAACTGACTCCTGTTCTCTCTAAACTTTAATATAAATATTTTCCTTTTTCTTGGTTTCCTGCTTTTCAGAAATCCTCTTATGTAGATTCAGCCTTCAGAACTCGGACAAATCGACTAATCCTTGTAATTATTGCACTATTAGTTACCTACGGACTTTTGACTAAGTACTAAATGCTCTAATTCACTCTGAATTGGTTAAGTCTGAGTTCGAATCCAGTCAAATCCGTTATATTCACTTACGTTCTAATATTCTTGGGAAAGGTATGAATCCTCTTCTTCTCCCTCCAGCTATGGGAAATTAGCAGGAGAGACTGGGTTCTATAGTCTTGAATGATAACACGTCTACTGCATAAAGAAATGGCAACCTACTGCGGGAAAAACTGCATAGTCAGTTATATATCGAAAGATACGTGATCGCCTACGTATGTATCACGCACGGCACAAAACTGACTGACTGATCTCATTTTGCAAAGTATTCTTTCGGATAATCAATGTTTTTTCGTTTTCTAGGTCAACTTATCGTTTATTGCTGAAAAAATTCATTAAATGTTAGATAAGGGTGGTGAGGCTCGGGATGTTTCTTTGGATATCTTGAAGGCATTTGGCAGTATTTGACATACTAGTCTGTTTCATAAGTTGAAAGAAAATGGTATATCTGGACGAAGATTTGAAAGGATTCAATCTTCATTATCAAATCGAGAAATGAAAAGTGTATCCAATCTTCCAGATCTTTTTGTATTAAAGGTGTATTGAAAGTCAACTCTTCTAGATCTGTTTGCATTAATGTAGGTGTTCCCCAGACCAAAATCTTGAAGCTACATTGTTCCTGATTTCGATGAATGACATTCCTGGTGAAATCAATTCTCATTTCGGTATCTATACTGATGACACACGTATTTACTCCTATTTTAAGGTCGATATGGTCAATATTACGACTGATCACAAGAATGACCTACAATCTGTTGTTAACTGCGGCAAGTAATAGCGTGTTTATTTTATATATACCTGTCAAACGAAAGACTTTATCCACTGTGCCATGTGTCCTTGAGGGCCACAGTGAAAAAATAAAGTGTTCAGTTCGACATTCCAAAAATCTGAATACGGTCGAAGCGTACAACGACCGAAACGTTGTAATATATATGGCGATAAAGATGAGGACAATAATTTAAATAATGTAAATAGTTTACCTACATAATTTGTGAAGTTAGGTTCATATTGCGCCACAGAAGGAAAATGTAGGTGCGGATCTATTTTATTCATGGTAGGCACTGCCTACCTTACCAACTTTGCTACCGAGACGGCATTTAACACACACAGAGAGAGAGAGAGAGAGAGAGAGAGAGAGAGAGAGACGCACACACACACACGAACACATATTAGGTTGGTGCAAAAATAATGTCGTTTTCTCACATAGTAACATATGTGAGAAAACGACATAATTTTTGCACCAACCTAATATATATATATATATATATATATATATATATATATATATATATATATATATATATATATATATTGTTATGGGACCTTACACATAATAACATAATGGACTATTGCATACGTAATAAATACTGCGCCTCAAGAGGAAGCAGGGAGTTCAGTCCGAAGTCGGGCGACGGCTGATCGGTTGAACTCACTGCCTTTGTGCGGGGAGGAGCCCGAACGAGATTACGCCGAAGGGCGGAATCTCTTTCGGGGAGGTAAACCGAACTGAACCCGTTTATACGGGTTCAAAAGGCATATTTTTGACCGAGGCCACGGGCTCGGAAATCCCACGTTAAACCGGCCTTGTGCCACATGATGCCCATGGCGGCGTGACTAAATACCGTTCAGACTGAAGTCGGGTGACCGGCTGACCGGCTGATCGCTTGAACTGTTTGCCTTCTGGCGGAGAAGAACCCGAACGTTAAACTAGCCTTGTGCCACATGATGCCCTCGTGGGGGGATGACAAAATACCGTTCAGCCTGAAGTCGGGCGACCGGCTGACCGGCTGGTCGGTTGAACTGTCTGCCTTCGCGCGCGGAGGAACGCGAACAAAGCTACGCCGAAGCGCGGAGTCTCTTTCGGGGAGGTAAACCGACCCTGAACTCGTTTATACGGGTTCAAAGGGCATATTTTTGGCCGAGCCCACGGGCTCGGAGATCCCACATTAAACCAGCCTTGTGCCACATGATGCCCTGAAGTCGGGCGAACGGCTGCTCGGTTGAACTCTCTCCTTTCGGGCGCGGAGGAACATGAATGAGGCTACGCCGAATAGCAGAGTCTCTTTCGGGGCGGTTAACCGACACTGAACCCGTTTATACGGGTTCAAAGGGCATATTTTTGGTGGAGGCCACGGTCTCGGAGATTCCACGTTAAACCGGCCTTGTGCTACATGATGCCTTCGTGGTGGTGGTGACTAAATACCGTTCAGTTTGAGGTCGGACGACCGGCTGAGCGGCTGATCGGTTGAACTCTCTGCCTTCAGGCGGGGAGAAACCCAAACGAAGCTACGCCGAAAGGGGAGTTAAACCTACTCTGAACCCGTTTATACGGGTTGAAAGGGCATATTTTTTGGCCCAGCTCACGGGCTCGGATATCCCACGTTAAACTGGCCTTATGCCATATGATGCCCTCGTGGTGGGGTGGTGAATAAATACCGTTCAGTCCAGAGTCGGGCGACCGGCTGACCGGCTGATCGGTTGAACTCTCTGATTTCGGGCGGGGAGGAACCCGAACGACGCTACGCCGAAGGGCAGTCTCTCACAGGGAGGTAAACGGACCCTGAACATGTTTATAAGAGTTCAAAGGGCATATTTTTGGCCGAGCCTACGGGCTCAGAGATCCCAAGTTAAACCGGCCTTGTGCGACATGATGCCCTCGTGGGAGGGGATAACTAAATCCTGTTCAGTCTGAAGTCTGGAGTGAGGTCTGTCAGAAATCTGTTAATCAGACAGTCGAGTCAGAGGCAGTCCGAAACAGAGTCTCGTTCAGACAATTACTACTAAACCTGATTGTTCGTTCTAACACTTTCTACTTCTCTGTATATATTCCTGTTTGTAATATATCTGTGTTATTCTATATCCGTATTCGAGTTCTTCTTTATTGGTTCTACCTTGGACTATCACCGTGGTACAAAGAACCGGAGCATAATATATATATATATATATATATATATATATATAAGACCTAGTTGAAGATTTGACCAGAATCCCGAACTACGTGCTGATATTTAAGTGTCTCCTGAACTTTGACATACTATTTTGAGGCCCAAAATTAGCAACTACAGGGTAACTTAAAAGTAATTCTACATCTTAAAATACTTTTAATTTATTTATTAACTATAATTTTTACAAGAAACAGATATGAGAGGAAAGCGTTCAGTATGAGATTTTATTTAAAATTCGATATGGCCATTAGATTTCGCTACCAGCTTCACGAGCCGTCCAGGTATCGCGTCAACTGATTTCAGCTGGAACTCTTGTGATATGGAAGACATAACCTTTTCTATTGGCCCTTCAAGTTCTTCAATTTTTTTTTGTTTGGTATAGTTGACTTGCTCCTTCACCGAATGTAAAAGAAAAAAAGTCACTTTGTGTTAATCTCCTGTCTGGACATCCGCATATAAAATAGGGAGTTACTTTTCAATCACCCTGTAGTGCACTAAAATAAGATCTTTCCGTCTATCACCTTGTAGTCTGCTTTTGTGGTTTCAAGCAGTAAAGAATTAAGGCGCAATCAATTCGGCTAAGCACGTTTGGTTCGCATTAACTGACGCGGCAAATTGGACCGCGAAAGACAAGAAAACAAAGAACTTTCTTTAAAACATTAAATCATCTGAAAATACCGGTGACATTCTGGCAATCCACAAACGTGTGAAATGTTACGAAATATGATGACATCCAAACCTATCATTTTCGCTATTATTTGGCGCTGACAAGTAAATTGAAGTAATTATGCAATTTGCAAGGATTACACACAAAGGAATCAATCAAATGAATACGAGCTTATACGCCATATCTTCGCGGGGGGTCTTAATGTTATTTACGCTGATGAGAAAATCATAGCATAAAGATTTTAAATGATCACTCCTATAGTAACAGAGATTTCGTTCCAGTAAAAAGATGCAATAGAAATTTGAATACAAACTAAATAACCTTGTTTTTTCATCTAACTTGCTAGTGCTGTGTATCAAGCTGTAAGATAAAGATAACAAATCTATTGATGCGTTTCCTAAGAGAATTCATCTAAAATTCAACATCATGTTGACCATTCGACTTTCTGACCGTTTAATTATTATTACAAAACAAACACAGCTTAGTTTGGCATGGGGCCACAAAAAATCAAAAATCAACTCAATGCACGACTCAGTAGCATTCGTCAAAGATATTAACTCTTTAAGCATTATGCTATGGCAAGGTTTCTTATTGTAGTAAATGATTTATATATAGGTGATGTAAATGCAGAAATCCGGTTGACGGTCAATTTCAATCTTAAGGCTTATCACTTGAATTCATTGTGCGAAATTGACACTGAGCATGATCTGTTGATCCGTATCTCTAAAATGTCTTTATCTACCAGCGATCCCAGATATCAAACACTATTCTCCCTAAACATATAGACAAATTTTAGTAAATTAATAATATATATATATATATATATATATATATATATATATATATATATAAACGTGAACATAGAAGTCAAAACTTCGAGGCTACATTTCTTCATTCGTTAGTATTATTATTATTGTACCTTGATTGTGTTTGTATATCTCCAACGATTACCTTTTGACAGAAGCGTTGACCGAAAGAGCTCTAAGGTTACAATAATTACGTTTTATATATATATATATATATATATATATATATATATATATATATATATATATAATTAAGTTATGAAAAACTTCATAATCCGTATGGTTAGTCTCAAGGAGGCTGAAATCCTGAGAGCGCTATGTAATATATATATATATATATATATATATATATATATATATATATATATATATATATATATATATATATATATATATATATATTATTAGAGAGAGAGAGAGATGTTTCTTTGAATAATTTAGACTGGTTTTGTCACCTTATTTCATGTTTACGGAACTTTTATTATTTCATGTTTACGGAAAGCTTTTTAGTGTCATTATTAAAGGAAGAGAGAAAATCGCCGTTTTAATACATATTATTTTATTCCAAGTACTTTCGACATAGGCAAATCTTATCATCTGGGTGTGATTTATTTCAAGATAAATATTGTAATGTTCATCATTTTCTAGGACAAAATTGCTGTGTTCATTTGAAAGCCAAATTTTTTAATTGTGAATTAAAGAATTTTGAATGTGTACGTGTTCGCTTGTCACCGATTCAGGGGAGGTAACTAAGTATGGTGTGTCGAGAATTTTTAGGGAATACGTATTAAAACTATTAGTTCAAACCTTGATGTTTTTATCTCCTGCACATATTTTTTTTTTTATTCATAGTTGATCAGAAATTTATTGCTTTCTTGATAGATTTAAGATCTTTCATTTTTTTTAAAATAATTCGCCCTAAGCAAGGCGATAATGCCACTAATACGCCAGTCGGTATTCAGAGTGAAAAAGAATAAGGAAACGTTAATGACGACAAAGGATATTAATAGAACAGGGTGGATGATTTATATTTTTGAAGATCGAAGGTGAGAGTCGAAAACTTCTAGAAAAGAAATTATTAACATAGGAGTTACTGTTACATTTATCTAGTTCAAAAGTAAAACTATGACACTGAATGGACAATCTAGTAAATTCATGGTGTCGATGCAACAAGGAGTTCGTTAGAAGAATTATTGCAAAATTAATTATAGGAAAGACAGAGGAAAGGCAAGGCATCGCGGTTGCAAAATGAATAGTGTTATGGGGCAAGTCAAGGCCGACAATTTTACAGACCCTTCTTATATTTTTTTGAGCATCTCGAGATATATAGCACGATCACCAAATCAGATGCGGCAGCAATAATCAATGTAAGAACGAAAGTTAGATCTTTAAATGGCCAAGATGGATTCTGCCATTAGAAATTTTCTGGCAATATTCCTAGCAGCAGACCTAGCAACAGATTTAATATAATCACTCGACTTGATATGAGTGAAAAACATCAGACAAATTTGTTGTAAATTGGGATATTTCTTGCCCCAGTTAACAACTGATTACATTTTTGGGAGCAGCTACCAGTTTTACTTCGTCGAACTTATCAGACCTACTATTAAGTCATGAATAAATAGTTGAGTCATCAGCATAGATACGGTGTTGGGAACTGATGGCATCGTGAAGGTCGTTGGTGAAAGATTGTTATCAATTCGAATTAACAAAATACAAAGAACGCTTTTTATTGATATTCTCTTATTTTTAACTAATGTCAGTTTAAAAATTAAAAGTCATCCCTAAGATATATAGATAAATAAGTAGATAAATAACTAATTATATATATATATATATATATATATATATATATATATATATATATATATATATATATATGTGTGTGTGTGTGTGTATGTTTGCGTTTGTATGTGTTTGTCTGTGTGCGCGCATGTCTATTTGTGTGATAAATAGATATGATAAAAAGTTCAAAACCTTATCTTACCCCGATGCAGCTTTAGCAGTTATCATCTGCTCACCAGGGGTTTATACAGTTCAATTGATTTTATTAAAAGGAATATATTGCTGAAAATATGTCTTATAGGAAAGAAACGTTATCTTATTCTGGTTAGCTTATTTTGAATTTGTTCATTCTTAAGGACTTGATTGCATGAGATATTTTAATCAAAATTTGTTCGTTTCTGCTGCCTATTAGATGATTTATATATCATCATTTTTTTTTTCTGCTGAAGTTCAGTTTTGTTATTATATAGTGTTGCGCAAAAGTAAGTTAACCCTCGAGATAATATTTTTAAAAATTGTCTCCTTTTTCTAGATAATCAACAAAACTTTATTAAAATATGTATACATTAAGAAGAACATTTATTAAACGAATTACAACCACTTTGAAAAATATCAATAAAGCTGTAATAAATATATTAATTAAAAATTAACATTAAGTATATTAATATTAATTAAAATATTAATTAAAACTTAAGATGTGCAAATATAAGTGAACCCTTACATTTATATTTTGTGACTGCTTCTTTTGACGCCACGACATTGGTTAGTCATTCACTATAATTTTTTAAAAGTTTCTGGCTGTAGTGCGCCTCTATTTTTTTTTCATTCTTCTTGGCAAAAATTCCTACAGTTGCGATATTATTTGGGTTTCTTGCATAAATGAAGATGTGTATCTCGTTCGTTATGAAGTGAATAATTTTATACGGAAGACTCATATCATTATCAAAATTTGATAAAGCTGTCAGTGAAATCATGCTGAAAAGATTAGGTGTTAATAATATCAAGTTGTGTTGTTCCATAGCTGCGACATTCGTTAATATGCAAACATACAGTATTAGGAAAATTTTTCAGAGTTAATCTGTAGAAAAAGAGAATATTTATATATGTAAAAGACAATAGGAAAACTGTAATATTATCCGACGCGTTTTGCCCAATATGGACTTTTTCAAGGCAAAAAACTAATTGACGTAATTTTCAGTTAACAGTATGAAAATAGCGTTCACTAAATTCTTCCATTTGCTAAGGACATTTTGTTTTGTTATCATTAGTTACTTTATTTAATAAAATCATTTCGTTTCGCCTTGAAAAATTCCAGGTCGGTCGAAACGCGTCGGCAACTATTACAGTTTTCCTATTGTCTTTTACATTTATATATTCAATAATATGTATTATTTATATTAGGAATATCGGCCTGCGAACTTGAGAATAATTAATAAAGGAAACCTGCTCTCCAGAATTTTCAAAACTGCGTCCCACATACAAGTTTAATCTGCAATTATTTTACATTCGGCCAGAGAGACGATTTAAAACAAAATAAAAAAAAAATAAAACGGATTGTATATTTCAAACACTATCCGCTAAAAATAAAGTTCATAGTAATAAAAATATTGTATTATATAAAAACGCATATGTATGTCTAGCAAAATTACTAAGAATGGTTTAGATGTAGCATAACGCATAAGGAGTCAAATATATGTGTCCCAGTACATGGCACACACTGTGAGGATCGAATACATTACTCAGTCTTAATTTGATAGAGCGCAACAAGTTTACTAACCATTCCAACGTCGAAATGGTGATATGTCAAGCGTAGTTTCGATGTGTCACAAGTCAGAAAGTATGGGTCACTCAGTGAAGATCGAACTCACTACTCAGTGGTAACTTTTCTATCGAAACAAACTTGATAACCATTAAATTACCTTGGGATGCTCCGGCCCACGCATATTTATAGCATGGCACCAAGAATGAAGTCCGTTATTAAAGCAAATAAAGCATAAATTGACGCAACTAAATACTAAATCAAATGTGTACTTGTATAATACACAAGTGCACCTGTATTAATACCCTGTATAAATAAACAAACTCTATTACTCAGTTGTCTAGGTAAAAATACAAAAATCAACTTTCTATGGGTGCGTCCATTTTTAGTCTCCTACTCTCTCTCTCTCTATATATATATATATTGTTGAGCAAATGTAAGTTAGTTAGCCCATAAGATAACATTCTAAAAAATGTCTCTATTTTCAAAATAATCAACAAATCTTAATTCAACTATAAATTCATTAATTATTATGTCAGTAACAAAAATATCTACCAAATTTACTCAAGAGAATCTTCTTGAAATATGTCATTACGTACATTTTTGCTTCACACAGCAACGCGTACGTGTTAGTCTATCTACCATGAAATAATGATAAGGGAACAAAAATCAACGATCATGACGACAATACTTCAATCTTCACTAGCAGATGAGGGTTAGGCTAAATTAGGCATTATTTTTACGCTATTCTTCACCCAAGGCAAGGTCCTAAAACTATCAATGAAACGAGTTACTAAATAATATTGCCTTCGGAAAATGAATGGAAGATAAAAATTAGATTGTGAGGATATGTAGAATTCATAAAAGAAAAACCTGAACATGAAAAGATTAAGAATTAAATAGTTGGGCAAGTACCCACTCGGGATTCATTTCTACAAAGCAATGAATCTTGGAAAGAATCTCTCCGTATGGAACGTCCTTCTTACCATTGGAATACGAAATGATTGATGACGGTTCATCGCGATGCACATGTCATAACGGGCTTTCACTCGAGTACAAATAAGGTACTGACAGGTAGGTTAAAATAATTAAACATATTGTTTCATAATCAAAAACAGGATATCTACTAAAATATGAGTATCGACTAAAAATGAAGTCTAAATATTAAAATAAAAATATAGCAGCTTAAAAAATGAAAAGTGAAAAAATGAAAAGTTAATTCTTAAAAATTGTCTTTCTGCTCGTTCGGATACGAAACTGCGCAGAGATGTATATTTAGAGAATCCGGAAAAGTCTACGTTCAAAAGCACTATTCAGTCTTTTAACACCCCAAAGTCAGGGTGAAATTATTTCACAAATTTAAAGGCACCGAATTCAAACAATAAAAAAAAAGGGAAAATAACAAATATGGTATTATATATATATATATATATATATATATATATATATATATATATATATATATATAATATATATATATATATATATATATATATATATATATATATATATATATACACACATATGAAAGAAACCTCAACGGAATGCAGAAAGCACTGGACGGCCGTTTCGTCCTATATTTTCGGACTCATCAGCAGTGTGCATCCACTACCGAGAATTGAAACCCTGACAGTTAGGTTGTCAATTAAAGATCATGTGTATGCGCACTGCTGATGAGCCCCAAATATAGGACGGAACGGCCGTCCAGTGCTTTCTGCATTCCGTTGAGGTTTCTATCAGACTCGATGAATTACTTAAATATAATTATCAAATCCTCGTAATAATTCTGTCATGTACATCTTTGCTTGAACCGGCTTCTAATGCTCTAGAGTGCGCGGCTTGTTGAGAGTTGTCGTGGCTCCAGGAGGGGCACAGTCCTATGGTTACAGAGAACTCAGTAAGAGCAGTAAGAGTTCCAATATGTGAGCGAGCGGCGCTATATTGAGTTTGATTTGCAATATATATATATATATATATATATATATATATATATGTGTGTGTGTGTGTGTGTGTGAGTGTGTGTGTGTCTGTTTGTGTGTGTCCCCGTGTGTGTTTCCAGAGGCATTGGATGACAAACACCTTTTCAAGCTACATCAATGATGAGGTGTGTCTGAGCTATTCTCTATTAAATAATAAGTAATATAAAACATTACGTTTTATATATCCTGTTTCTGTTTTTTTCCTCTCTCCTCCTTTTTTTCTCAGTCTAGCGTAACACATATACTTGTGCATGTTTGTGTGCGTGTATGCGTGACTATAACTGTGAGTATATATATTTTCTGGAACAGATTCATTGTATATCTATTTTCAATGATAATTTATATATGTTTGTGGTAACTCAGATTTATATCATAATTTTTAATATAAATTCACTGGAATTTGTTTCCTCCGTGATTAAATTTAGCCGAATTATGTTTCTTTATGTTACAAAATTATCTTTCTTCATTTTTCAAAATCAATTCTATTGAAAACTATAACAAAAGGCGTAACCGCCTAGTAACCCTCAAATTTATACAGCCTATAAGAATCCGATCTGCTGAAGTTAAAAGATCATCGCAGCGAAGTCTCAAGAAATTCAAGAATCAAGCATCAATTATTCTACATTTACACCTCTCCACCCGAGACAATGTCTATATGTTTCTAGTTTTTCTCTGTCTGTTTAACTGTCTGCCTTGGTTTTCAAGACTTGGCCAATTAACGGTCAGTGAAAATTCTGGGAAGCAAAATGTTGTGCAAATGGAAGCTGATAATGATTAGCCCTAATCTCCTGCATGTCTACGAAAGTTAAAGAGGTAAAAGCCAGTTAGAATTTCTAAAAATAAAATATAAAGACTATTTCCAAGCAGCGTATTGCCAGTTTAATTACGGGATTAGACACATGAATGGGAATATAAACAGTGCGTGAGAATTTGGATAGTTCCACAGTCAACTCATTTCATTCAAACCTCTGACATTATTCGAATTTGTATTTTCTTTCTTTTTTTCTTCTCAATCGAGTTTACGAAACGACCAATATCGTTTTCCTCATGAATTGTTTCTTGTAAAGGTCTGTCTGGATCGTAAATACCAGTGTATTTTAATTTCTATTTTAATGCTAAACTCAGTGAGATTTACTCGTTTCATCTTCCCGGGTTAACGATTTCCACTGACATGAAGTGAAGTACATCGAATCAATTGCTAAGTTTGATGTTAGGAAAGGTGATTCACTGTGTTGTGATAAACATTTTTTTCTCACCCGAATCTCTTTTACATATTTAAATGTCAGCCATTCGTCCACTTAGAATACACCTGCCTTTTATGGCCTGGTGCTCCTGCTTTAAATTTAGATATCCTTGATAAAATCCAAAGAAGAATCTGCAATGCTATTAGTCTTCACTTGGCAGCTCGGCTTCAGTCACTTTCCCACCACCATAATTTAGCTTCACTGTGGCTTTTCTCTTGATATGATTCAGATGAAATCTCCTCTATTTTTTTTATTCTCCCCTCCACAAACAATATATATATATATATATATATATATATATATATATATATATATATATATATATGGGAACCAGTAAGGACTTTGTAGAGACTTTAAGTTATTATGGTGGGTGAAATGAGAATGGTAAGTTCGAAAGTGTTGTTTTAGCTAACCACAATTACGGACCCAAACATACCACTGTGGTATGTTTGGGTCCGTAATTGTGGTTAGCTAAGTTTCCGATAAAACAGGCTGAAGACCAACCTTCCCCTATTCCCCCACTTTTACCCTTTTGTCACATTTTTGCTTTCTCAACATAAAGAAAAATCACCTCTATGGTACCTAGACCCTATGAATTTAAGCAGAGTACAAGATTACTTATTTTACAGTTGATATGTTTCAATGTTTGTCTGCTAACTGTTACTTTTTTCGAACTTCGCATTTGTGGAAGTCTCTTACAGCTTCTTGCTTTTAAAGATTTAAATGTAATGTCAATCGTTATCTTCTGTCTTATTAATTTATGTTCTTTTATTGTTCTCTCTCTCTCCTTCATAATGTTTATCTTATCTTCTTTCACAATCAGTAAATATTAGTGCTTTTATTTAGCTTGCTTGGAGTGAAAAGTTTAAAATAAATTTATCATTTTCAGTTTACTGTCCAAACTATTTGTCCATTGACGCAAATGCAAGGCGTATGCAAGGTTCTCAATCTCTCAATTTAATGTCTCATGTGTCAGGTTGAATGTGTTGTCTTCTGCGTGTACTTTTTCTCATTCTTATGCCTTAGTTCACGTTCCATCAATTAAGTACGATCTTGAATACTTCGTGATCAATTTTGCTTAGGTATTTATGGCTTTGATCTTGTTTATGGCTTTGATCTTGTTTCGATAAACCAACAGCTTATATATTATTTCCTTTTATTTCGCTCTGTACTTGCAGAAGTGTCTGACGTTGATCGGGAACTAATTTTGTCAAAACAAATTTTATTTGCATAGATTATTAAAATAGCAAACGAGATTTATCACGCCTTCAATTCCTATCAAAAGTTAATTCACATTTATTACGCCTATATTTTGATATAGTAATAAATATTTAATTTCAAGGAGAAATGGTTTCCTTGATCTTATTTTTAATCCTTTATATTTGAACAAGGTTAGGTTTACAGAACCTATTACAATCTGCATGCTAAATTTGTTTGCTTTCCATCCGTTAGTTTCTGAGGCTAAAGCGGACAAATCGAGAGACATATAGGCACAGAGATACTTCATTTTATTTTTATAGATAATCCAATATGACTCCAGCATTTCGACATCTTTCTTCAATATTATTATTATCGTTTGAAATACTTAATTTCCATCTGATGTTTGAAGTTCTCATATGTGAATCACCAACTTTTAACATTTCTCTATTCGGAGTTCCATACGGTTTGTTTTGATTTTGTCGACAGCAGAATATAGTGGAGTCAGTTGAGCACAGTCTGAAAGAGACAGAGTACCATGTTGCAATTCACTCTGCCAGAAATTTGGAAATGACAGGCTGCACTACATGGCATTCGCGCCGGAATCTCCAATAATAATATTTCAGAGTGTTTTGGTGTTAATCTGTGTACAAGGCAGAGTGTGGACTCTTCCACAACAAGCTAGTTAACCCCTGCTGGGAAATGCACTATTCCTGTTATAATTTTCACCATCACAACCTTACAAATATATAACAAGTATTCATTGGTCAATCACTTTCAATCTAGCTTGCTGATTGTTCAGTTCCGACCAATCAAACCGCCTGCACGCGACCAATCTGTTTTCTCGCTCAATATGCTTGCATAAACAGAACATGTGTAAGCTCCCTGATTAGTTTCTTTTCATTCTTCTCTCTCGCGCGTCTCATTCCTTTCTACCAAGATGTAATCTTCAAGAACTCCCGCCTTAGCCATTGCGGTCAGACGTTAAAGACCATTAACAACATTCACGCAAGTACGAACTCTGAAATCTCTTCTGAACTTTTACCAACTTGTACAATACACAATTCCAAACACGCTAAAGAAACTTCATTCTTCTAAATTACAGTTTAATATTACTTCCTTTTAATATGAACTCAGGTACAACTATTACCTAATCAAAGGGACACGACTCTGTCCTACCGTTTTAGTTCGCATGCATGTATATCAAACATTAATAAATTCAACTGTTATGTTTTGAAATCATTCCGTTCAGTTTTGTATTTTATATATATGCTATTTACGTCAAATATAAATTGCATTGCGTCCACGCATTGTCCTTAATCCCACCTTTCCTAGCCAAAGTTACAATATTAGTAACTCAACCACAACAATAATGATGACCGCGACGTTCGTCGTTCGACATTTCACAATAATAACGGTAACACAATCACTACAAGAGGATTCGGAAAGATATGAGTGAGTCTATTGGTAATTCCGAAGGGTTTTGGTATGATCCCGAGTTATGGCGACTTTCTGCCTCCATCCAACCTCCAACAGGGTCTTAGACTCAATATGGGTGTTGTATCAAATGCCTTCCGGCGGTACTACTTCCATGGGTCAAGAGGATGACTGCTGGAAGTACCTATGTCTGGCAACAAGACACTGTACCATGCCACACAAGGAGGAGAACCCATTGAGTCAGAGAATTTCTGCGACTCTCTTGCTTTTTACATATTGATACTTAACTCACCAGAATGCAACCTCCTTTATTGTTATGTGTGAAGCGTACTTGACCGAGAACAAAAACAAAAAAAACTATTTGTAACCCCAAACATGAATTGAAGGTAAGGATTATGTCACCATACCAATTTACACAAGGAAACCGTTCAATAGAGATTCAAGGGATTCCGAAGTCTTCTGGTTAGTATTTCAAGATATGTGTGTGAGTAATTTTGGCAAATATGACTGTCAACATGAGATGTCAGTGTTATTTTTATTTTCTCGTAAATTAGACGTAAATTTATCAATCGCACCAGATATATATATATAGTCGACTCTCCCGTCGAATTCGACGTATGAGGTTCAAGCAGATCAGTCCCCATGAAACCGACAGCCCGACAACGACACATGAGATTTGATTATAGTGGTGAAGGATATATATATATATATATATATATATATATATATATATATATATATATATATATATATAAAATAAAAAAACAAATAGAAAACTTATAAATTTAAGATGTTTCTCTTTGACTAAAGTTTCATCAGAGAAGTTTTGAAAGCTTCGAACTGACGCATCATAATTTTTAAAGCTCACAACGCCATAACTCATATTAACATTGTTTGCACGTGAATCCTGCTTAATCTATGGAAATCAAACATACAGTTTTAATATATGCTATATATATATATATATATATATATATATATATATATAGTACACAAAATGAGGAAAATTACCCACTATCAGCGATAAAGTCTATGTAAATAGGGAGAGGATACTGAGCCCGCGACGGTCACTTCCATGGACGAACGCAATATTCAGAATCTCTCCCTCTCTCCCTCTCTCTCTCTCTCTCTCTCTCTCTCTATATATATATATATATATATATATATATATATATATATATATAGAGAGAGAGAGAGAGAGAGAGCTGGGTATGACGATAAACTACATTCGCTTCTTACATAAGACGTTAAACTACGTCCAACAGCAAGGCCCTGATCAGGAGGATTTGAGGAGCGTGGAATCACTTCTTAATTGCTGGTATGCCCAGGTTCATGCCATAAAACAAAACAATATATATATATATATATATATATATATATATATATATATATATATATGTATGTATGTATGTATGTATGTATGTATGCAATTTCGTTATAAACCACTGGCTAGGCGTGATGGTTGTGCTGTTTTATATAATTTCTCATGTGTTCGTATATATTGTTTTATTTCAGGACATACATTATATAGACATTTCCAAATGACTTCAGCTATACTTTTAGTCATTATCAAGCATGAATTTTATTTTACTTTTAACTGAATATATACATTGTTTTATGCATGTTTCTAAGATAATTTTTACCTATAGTTTTACAATACAGTTGATTTTGAAAAATGTTATTGTTATTGTTATTTTTTTTCAATGTATATTATTAATGTCCTGGAAAGAAAAAAATTATACGAGCTCATGAGAAATTATATAAAAAAATATAACCACCACATCTTGTCAGTCGTTTTCCCCGAAACTTGCATAAAAGAGAGATTGAGGCACAAATACACGATATATATATATATATATATATATATATATATATATATATATATATATATATATATATATATATATATATTCATTTAGGCAGCAATTTTTCATTGATGCATGTTTCCTTAAATAACATAGACAGCTTTTGTCTAATTTAAGTAAATTCCTTTCATATTCTCTGATAAGCTTAATAACATTATCATTGAAAGACGAAAGGAAATCACGATATTGATACATGTTTCAATCAAGTCTAAGCTTTCGGCTTACATAAGCCATTATCAAAGATGACAATTTCTTTTCAATATATCAACCAATACACGGAACAATAATAATAGTCTGTTTTTGTTGCATGAAAAACTTCAAAGCAACGACTAAATCGTGTATACGAGACGCGGAAGCAGAAATCGCGTTGCAGCTCGTGACGTCACTCATGACCACGCAAAATATATATTATATTATATTATATTATATAGTTCGCAAAATATAAAAATATGTAAAAGGTTATAAACTAATATACTTTTTATTGTCTTCCCGTACAAATTGACGTAATTATGTGTACAGACAGACGCTTGTGACATATAAGTCTGAAGTTTGGGAAGGAATATTGTTGGTGCCAAGTTTGGCACAATGCATTTTTCATTGCCGGCTTGTAAATTCATTTTCATCTCCTGAGCGTCATAAACACAACCCACAGTGTTGCTCTAGCAAAGGCGTCCCTATTCTCATAACATAAACATTTTTTATCGTTTTCCCAAGACGCTTCGGGAAGAGAAATGCTTAGAAATTTATTTTGGCAGACTTGTCGTTGTCTTGTGTTTTATCCACACTGGATACACCACAGCTGTGTCTCTAATACAGCAGCATGCATTCTGATCCACAAACATACTTATTCATGCTTAAGAATATTTAAATGTTTTCTTATAACTGTCATCAACGTGTAATTTTTAGTACACACATTCTAATGAAAATATTAAGAAAATTGTTATTACATATTTCCCGAGAAAAACACACCCGTACGTCGTTTTTTCCTTCATTATCACTCTATCAGTTTCTTTCAGAAAGAGAGATAGAAATGAATTAAGGAGAGAGAAAGTGCAAGCGATAAACGCATTTCCCCACATCTCGCGTGTTTGTAAACGTGCGTGAAAGTGCTCTTATAAATAGTTGTGTATTTTTGTCATGTGAGATCAGAATGTATTTTTACCAGAAATATAATATATATAGTAACAGAGAGACGGTTATAAATACACCGATGGATTGAGCTGACATATAAACCTCGACTACTTTCCTTCTTTTCTACAGTCCCCGCTCTCCGTCCCGCTGTGCATTCCACTCAGCCCACGTGATCTTCGCTTCTAAAATGACATTTACTTCATTCGTATATGCAATAAGTAATACTAGATTTCGTTTTTCAGTTCTTCTGCCTGTGGTGTTTCCTCCCCTTGCTTTCAGTGTGCCTCTCTTTTTCTGTTTATGAATGTGCGTGTGTGCGCACGCGTATGTGCTCTGTATATGTGTTTTATTGTGTGCATTTGTACGCGAATGTGCCTCTCTGTGTACGCGTGACAGTATGCGTATTTGCCTCTATGTTTCTTCGTGCCTGTACTAATATATGTTTATCTGCCTGTGTGTGTGTGTGGTTTGATTGTGTTTGATTGGTTTATCAAACGGCATATCAACACCTCTATGGGTTATTTAATGCCGAAATCAAAATATTTTTTACGCAATTTTTATTCTTTTATTTTTGGAGGTAATACTTGCTTATTCATAAAATTCTTACTATTTAACCCATAGATGGGGGATAAAATTTAGATCCATGCCTTTCCCAAGTTTATTTACTCGTAAGAAAATATAACGAAAGAAACTGGAACTGGAACTCGGTTCTCTGATTAACAATTCCTTGTCATCATCCATTACACCATCTGCACATTCAACCTTAAAGCCCCTGTTACTCCCAAGCAGTAACTCATCTAAGTACTGACCAGTCTCGACTTTCCTTCGGTGATCGTACGGGAAGAGATGTTTCAACGGGATGCGACCGTTAGCAGTGTGCGTTTTAGATTGGTTATTTATTCGTGTCAGTGATTGAGTTTGTCCGTATATGCGCCTGTATTTGGCTGGGCGCGTGTTTAACTGTACGTGTACTTGCGTGAGTTTGGCTAAGTGCTTTTGCGTAGGTGTGAGTATGCAAGACTGTATGTTCATGATGCTGCTTGTGTTTGTATCTGAGTGTACCTCTTTATTAGCGGTGAGTGTGTGCATTTACGCGTGTTTGTGCATGTGTTTTTGTATGTGTTTATGAGATTTTGTGTTGCTGTATGCGTCTTTGCCTCTACTTGTGTTTATGTGAAACTGGATGTGGAGATGTATGTACATGTGTCTGTATGCGTGGCTGTGTGCATATTGTGTATACGGATATTTGTGTAGGTGTGACCGTGTGTTATCACATCATAATCTGACTGCCTGCCTTTCTTTCTGATATATATATTTTTTTATTAAATGGAGAAACGTTTACTTGAATTATGATAAAGATCATTTTTTTTCAATTCGACTACATGTCCCCGAAACTGAACCGATTAAATTGGTTGATTGATTCGTTTTCTACGGCTTAACCATCTATTGTAGATTATTTAAAGTGAGAAAATATTAGTTTAGCGAAAAACAGACTTACTAATTAATCTATAATTCATGGCAACTGCTCTGACAAGCTACTTCCACTGGCACCCGAAGTGCATGAATTTAGGCGTGCTACTAGGTGGGCAGCTCGGTCCAACCCTTTCACTGTTGAAATGGTGCAATGTAACCGCCTCCTCTACCCCAACAACTTCTTCTCTCGTACTTCACGACAGCGGAACCTTTTTCCTTTTACTTGCTTCCCTATAATATTCAGATATGCAGATGTAATGTTAATCGACATCTTCTGATGCCTTGACCTGGATCCCCGTCCTTCTCTTTATCCTTTCTTCAAACACCCATCCTTACTCTTACTTTCACTCTTTGTAACCCTTTGCGTGCTAGTGGCACTCCATCCTTGCTTGGAGTGAAATGCTTAAAAAAAAAAAAAACTGGTGGAGAAGTGATGCATTGTATCCTTTCCCAAAGGTATTTACCCCTAAGAAGATAAAATAATAAATTACGAGCCATTATCCATCACACCACCAGCAAATCTCAGGTTACAACAACAGGTATTTCTAAACGGTTACCCAACTAGTTAATGACCAAGCTCGAAGTTAACTTCGGTGAATGTACAGCAAGCAGTGTTTCAACGTGATGTGGCCGTATGTGAACTGTTTATAATCTGCCTCAAATGGAATTAGAAATATTTATTGCTTACTCAGGGTGCGATGGATAAATTGTGGTCTAAATTACTCAAAAATGAAATCATAAAAGCATTTTAACAGAGATATTTACCAAAATTACACAATAATATCTTGTAATAACAAAGAGCAAATTTATTCACTAAAATTGCCATTGGCTTCAACCACGGCCTCCAGGTGATTTAGGAATGTCTTACATCCTTTCTGGGCGGTCTCTTTGTTTTAGTTAGTAAATGTTGCCAAAATCATTACCTTCAGTTCATCTTTTGTGTTACAAGGAGTTTTGATGCCATTTCGCTCAAATGTGCTTCACATATAAAAATCAAAGGGATTGCAGTCTGGGGATATTAGGTTGCCAGACATCGGATGTTCCAGCAGCAACCCTCTTGACCCATGGAAGTACTACGTCCTCAAGGCACTTCATGTAGTCTCCCGTGTTGAGTCTGAGGCTCTGTTTGAAGATGAATGATGCATAACGTGGCCATCACTAGTGATCTCTCCAAACGCCATGTTGTTGACTGGATATATCATCCAACTCTTTCCGAATTCTCTGCATAGTTCTCAGATTGACACCCAAACAAGTTGGAATGTTCAGATTGGATCTTTCGGCGCGAATGCCAAGGAGTACATATCCAGGTCCTGTAATCTAACTTTCATAAATCTGCTTAAATCTGATTTCGCCCTGGTACTTGAAGGTTGAGTAATGGTAGAGTTTTTGTTGTTGCTTTGGTTACTGTTAAATATAATTTCGTGAATCCCGAATAAATTATTTCTAGAAATCACAACTGTTTCTGATTTGAGATTATGGATATTGCACTACAAGCCATTTACTTATTTTTGTCTGTTTTATTTGTCGTTGGTTTTTAAATTATTTTAGTCCAAGCAAAACGGTATATAACATTAAGACGCAAAGTGAAAGAAAGAGAAGAATATACAAGGAAGGAGAATTCCAATCTTAAACAGAAAACACGATAAACCTACACTTCTGTTCTCAAGGCGAAGGTGTAGTGCGAACCCAGCTATAGGCGACCCTATCTACTCTTATCGAAAAGTAAAGTAAGAGAATAAATTTTAAAAATGCAGTAAGTAAAATCACGGCCTTTGGGCAGAGGAGTTAGACGTGGAGAATTAAACTAAGTGTACATGCGATTATTAAGTGTATGGATTCTAGCTGGGATAGTTAATTATGCAACCGAAGTTAACTTAATGCATTTTACATACCTACTTAGATTTTAAGACAGTTTCAGTTGCGTTTGCCCCTAAAAATGAAAAAAAAAATACGAGGGAAATATATTGATTACATCTATAAATTAATCTCCCTTATTTACTAAGTAAACAGTATAGACGCTAATAAAAATGAAGCATATTAAAAATAAAAAAAAATACAGAAATTTACTCAATGTCTAAGAAAAACATGTTTATGAAATAATATATATTTCAACAAATTTACATAAAAGGATTTTTCACTGCCCTGATGAAAATGTCAAACAAGCCTGATTTCCTTTTCTCCGTTACAGTAATCGATTCTTCAATGTTAGTTTTGTTACTACAAACGTTATGTTTAGCACATAATGTAGTTTTAGTAGAGATACCGGGAGTTTTTTTTTTAATTATTTTTTCATTTATTAAGCGGTGTCATTGACCAAATTTTCATTCTTAAGTTGTCACCTTCAGCATTAATGTCTTCATCAGGACGAATGTAAATGTATATTTTTGTAATTACGCACAGATAGAGAGAGAAAGAGAGAGAGAGAGAGAGGAAGAGAGATGAAGACAGAGAGATGAAGAGAGAGGAAGGGAGAGGGGAAGAGCGAGGAAGATAGATAGGTAGAGAGAGGAAGATAGAGAGATATGGAAGAGAGAGTGGAAGAGAGCGAGAGAGGAAGATAGAGGAACATAGAAAGAGAGAGGTAGAGAAAGAGAGGAAGATAGAGTGAGAGGAAGAGAGAGAGAAGAAGAGAGAGGAACATAGAAAGAGAGAGAAAGAGAGAGGAAGACAGAGAGAGAGGATAAGAGACGAAGATAGAGAGAGATGAAGAGAGAGAGAGAGGTTTCGCTCATTCAGCCAGAGTTTCTGTCATTCGTATCCGACGTAATGTTAAGAAAAGCAACTGAGCTGTAAGTGGCTGTCATCTGCAGGGAGAAGCTCCCGGTTACATTTAAGTGGGACAGCATGGGGTACTCAAAGAATGTTCTGAGGGTTGAAGAATTATTTCGGGCAACTTACCTTTCGTAAATATACGTGGCACTTGTGTCAGATTTCGACCTCGTCGGGACATGGAAAACAACACACAAACACACACACACACATCTACAAACTCTATAATCCCCATGTCTGTATCCTATATTCCTTCGACCTGACATTTTTTAATCCATGTTAGCCATTAAAAGATGAAAAATTCCCACATTCATACAAACTTTGAATTCTCAATTTTGAATCATAAATTCCATGGTACAAACCCTCCAGAGTTTAGAATATAAAGTTCGTACATCTTTTAGAAGTAACGTAATTTTTAATTTTTACGAAAGTATAGTTTAGATAATTTTTTTTTAAATTTTAGTAACCCTCAAATTATTTTTTAAATGGGCAAAAATTGCTGTGCATGGTAACTATGATGAACAACAGATATATAATCTGTAATGTTATACCACCACTAAAGATTAGGAGGAAACATTATGATTCTGATCTACGTATCAGAGCATTTGGATATTTTCTTAAATCTTGTTCGTTATATAGCAGTCTTCGTTACCCAATGTAAGAACATTATGAGCTTTGCCATCAATAGCCACAAAATTAAATAACTATATTTTTCTTTCTTTTAGAAAAACCTCCGAAAATCAGGAGAAAAAAAAATTCTTTCAGCTGATGAAGTGTATGACAAAGCTGCCCTACAGCATCTAAGAGGGAATTTATTTAGTTTGGTCAAGTGAGGAAAAACAGTATTGGGTATCATGGTAACATGTTTAAACGGTGGACCAAACTAAATTTTTTGACACTGTTTTTGATAAGATTTGTATAAATATAAATGATTCTACTTACTTTATGATTATGTCCACGTCTATAAAAAAAAAATCAGGATTAATTGAATTGCTCAACCTATTTCCGAAATAGTTATATTCTGAAGGTAAAAAGCTGACAGCAAAATGGGAAATTGTAAAAGTTTTTTTTTTTTGAGTATGAAAAAACGCACTTGATATGATTTCGAAACTAACTCAACTGTCAGTTTACCCAAAACCTGTTGAGTGACAAAATATTTCTCATTGTTTAAAAGTTTATTTTCTGATCAAACTTTAACTGGTATTAATAACCATTATAAAATAGGGAGGCAACTGCATAAACAGTTAATTTCATTGAAAAATTTTAATTTTTTTCAAAATTGTCAGTGTCAACAAAATATATAATGACACTAAGAAAAATGATACACTGAAAAACGTGATTTATAATATAGATAATGAACATCTGTTATTTCTTTCAAATTTTGGAAAGATGATAAAAACAATGGGAGGAAAGAAATGAAAGATAATCAAGTTCAGCCATTGAACATACATGTCTAGGGATATAAAAGGCGATTATCTCCCTTGGGTGGATTTAATTAACATGGGTCAAGTGACAGAGCGCTTAGTGACGTCACTCCATACAGTGACGAATGCGGTAGTCAATTTCAGTCCGTTTACAGAAGCAAAACAGAGGATTTGCTTTCTATAGCCTGACCCACCCATTTCCCGGGAATAGGCTAAAGCTGGCTCCCCAGCAGCTTACAAGTGCCGTCTCCTTTTGGGAATATATCTTACCCAGATTTAGAAATGAACTCCACTTACAGTCTTCAATTTAGGAAAACCTAAGACATGCTGTCTCCTGTTCATGGAATATGACCTCGGCTCGGAAATAATAGATAAATCCGGCATGTTTGAATCTGGTGTCCTAAATATAGCTTCTACAGACACACGAATATCTCCATATTATATTTAATACACTTCCTTTTTATTTCACCTTACACTCTTCATTGTGCTGCAGATATATGTGATATATTATTCTCTGCGTGGTGTATATGTATATATAATTTATGTATGTCTTAGTAGTATAAAATTATCTCTGATATCAAAGCATGTTTGTCATTCGTTTTCCTTCTAGTCATTCCGTTCTGTCCGTAAACTACGGTGTTATTATATCACGGATATATTAATGCTCATAATGGGGGAATATTATATATATGACGAATGGGCATAAAACCTTCTTCACTAGCTCTCTCCTGTTATACATGCACTAAGTTAATTGATGTCTTTCGATATTTGTTGAGCATTGCGTTTAATTTTGTTATGCTTAGTGAGTTTACCACAGATTATTTGGAACATGAATTTGGAAATATAACATTATGTGGGAGCATATTTTCTGACAGTTCAAAATTGTATTGAAACATTTCATATTAAAACCTCCTCTAAAATCTTAATGTGAAATAATACAACGTTGATCCAGGCCATAATTGCTCAAAATCTGTAAATATCCTAGTTGAAATGGGATCCGAAACATTAATAACGTATCCAAACATGAAACTGGAATCAATATATTCAAATATCACATTCATATACTGCATGCTGTGAAACAAAAATGATTGTCCTACATATGAAGAAATTTGTCACAATATTGGTTTTCATTGTTTTTTTTTAAATATTTTGACAGAAATAGAATGTAATCATTTCAAAATTCCACTGGATACTACAGTTCAGTGGGTGTTGGTGTTTTTGTTTTCTGTTTTATATTGTTCGGTGATGTTAAAACGAAAACGTACAGAAATTCTTTACAAAAAATTGTGTTTACTTCTGATATAAATAATTTCAATATGAAAAGAGAGCATAGGATTATATTGTCACATATATTTTTCAAAACGTTTTGTTTGATTGATTTACCTAAAAACTACATATACTAGTAATATGTATAATTATTTTATAATAGCAAAATAAGTATTTCCTTCATCTTCTGCGAAACATATTGTACATAAAAATTACAATAAATATTATCAAGATTGTGAAAAGGATTGTTTCTCTGAAATAATCATTTATTCTTTTGTCAAATATTTTTAGACTTTGTTGATACACGATTTTCTAAAATACTGAAATTGCTTTCAAATTGTATTATCAAAATTTTATTTCCTGTAATCATTAGTTATAAACAAATGAAAAGCGTTTGCAATATCATCAAAAATGTATCGACTTCATGAATGAAGTGATTTGTGTGCATTTAGCGAGTTTATGGTGTAGAAGTTTATTTATGATCTTTCTTTGTTCATTTACATTTCTGGTAATAAGGGAATCATTATAAGATGGCTCTTAAAATTGTTATCGGAATTGCTATTTAGTAGTAATTTAAGTCCCCAAATGTTCGCCACTAGTGGGGGACCCCGATTGCATGTTTACCGGGCCTGGTAATAATAATCAACACACACACATATATATATATATATATATATATATATAGCGATTACATATGTGAAACGTCACTATCATTTTCCATTTGCTTGAGAAGAAAGCGGCTTGACTACAAGCAGGATTGTTCATACCTATATTCGGTTCTCACCTGTCAAAATGCTTGTAAGGAGCTTGCATATTTGTAGTGAGTAAAATGATTTTGTCGATATGATAAAATTATAATAAATAAAAAATGCGTATATATATATATATATATATATATATATATATATATATATATATATATATATATATGTATGTGTGTGTATGCGGAGGGTCGTTTGGGGACCTTGTGGGAGTAGTGCACCAGGTCTCTGTAATCGGGCCTTCAAAAAGTGTGGATGGTCCTGCACGAAACCTTCACCACTATAATCAAATCTCATGTGCTATACATGTGGGTTGGGGACTGCTTGTGAATTCCAAATTCCAATATTGGAGCCGGCTCAACCCACCTCGGATGAATGCCATTACATGAGAGAGAGAATATATATATATATATATATATATATATATATATATATATATATATATATATATATATATAATAAAAGACTCCCAAATTACCACATTTGGATGCGCGAGCTGTAACCAATCACAGTTACCGACGGTAATGATCCTTCCCCTTTTTTTCATATTATTAGGATCCACCTGGATTTTGTACCAACGGATCTATTACCTGTACAATTTCTCTCCCTCTCTCCCCATATCTATCTATATATATATATATATATATATATATATATATATATATATATATATATATATATATATATAGTGTGTATGTGTGTGTGTGTGCTTTATCGGTTTCGTTTCAAGCAAGGCAGTAAAGCCACTAACACACATGGGGTTAATGGGTGTGAAATAATTAGAAATTTAAATATTACAAAGAATCGATAAGACAAAAGGAGAGATCCGGTAGATAGTGATAGACATTGAATGTAAATAGTTGAAAATTAAATTTGACTGGAAATCTTGGGAGTTACACAAACCAGAACTGAGGGAAAAGAAACTGTTAGAATAGAATTTATGCTCACATCTATTTATACCAACTGTAAAATGATGAGATCTCGTCCCCAATCTACTATACGTTCAATTTTTTTTTTTTTACGTAGTAGATTGTTAATTGTAGCAAATATTCTTTAAAGAAAACGTGGCTTCTTTGTTGTCTTTTCGACCGGATAAATATAATTGCTTCAATATCAATTTGACTCTACCCACAACGAGTTTCTCGGTCATATAAGTGCTTATTAATTACAGTACTTAGATAATTCTTGTTATTATATACATTTAAGTTTAAGGGAGTTTAACATTCTTTCATCTTGAAACACTCTTCGTTAGCACAAGCCTTTTCTGACTGGAAAATTATATATTTGTTCTCGATCTAGTTACCCTATTTGAAGTTATGTACCCACTTTTGGGAGTGATTCAAAAACTGGAGTTCAAAATGCTAACGCAAGCTGCCTAAATTTCGAACATTTCTCTACTTCTAATTCAACATCATTTGCGGATTAATATTACAGGCTCAACAATGACAATTATCATTGATCAAATCCTGCGTCTTGTGCAGGGTGAATATCATAATAAAAGACAAAATTACTCCGTGCATCTTTAAGATTGGGGCAATATAATCTTCTTTTTTATGAACCACAAAATTTGTTCAACAGGGTTTAATAAAGTATTAATTATTACAATTATAGTTTCAAAAATTATTTTAAGGTAGCCTTAAATAAAAAAAAATACTTTTGTTTAAAGGCGTAAATCAATGATAGTACAGCAACGAAAATGACTGAAAAGATATATAGCCAATGAAACCTTTTAAATAAATTCAAGATTTATAGGGCATTAAAGGTATCTTCTCCTGGGGTCACTAGCGGCCTGGCTCTTGATGAAAACAAGAGTGAGATGAGCACATTATTAACGGCAGAGGACGTTGGTGTCCCCAACCCTTACATGTTCTTTGTAGAAGAGCGCCCTTAATCGGTTTGATAATGTCACTCTAATTGGCTTGATTGAACGTTTGGGGACTGACGTCGGAGACTCGCAGGACGAGGCTCGCTCCTGATGAATATATATTGTGTGCAGTAGACCCAGTTTTCTACTCGTAATTATGAAGGCATTCTGTCTAGAAGGTTTTCCATCTGTTCAGCATGTTTTGATGGACGCTGTGGAATGTCTCCTGGCTAGTGAGCAATTCTTTGAAGGCTTCGTTCGATCTTGTCTTCGCAGATCTGGCGGACAAGCTTTTCGTGTTGGATATTGCCACAAAGGTTAAAGCTTTTCGTCTGATTGGGTTTTATGCGCCCAGTGACCAATACGAGCGGCCTGATTTGTTTCAGTTGATCGATATATTTTTGACAGCATCTCGTTGGGTAATTTTAGCGGGCGATTTAAATGCCGTCCTTGACCCCACCGATATTGATCGTATAGTGTCAAATTCGTGTACTAACAACCAGGACGTGAAACCATTTCGGAAAAAAAAAATTTCAGATGTCGACCTTCCCATATTTTAGCTAAGGGTTATGTTTTGGGTGTGGGAATTCTTAATTTCTTGGCGACGAACTGCTATCTTTTGTCGGCGTGTCTGGCCGGTTTTGTCCAATATAATATTCTTGGCAAACTTTGCATGTTTTTATGTATATTAAAATCTCTTAGTTGCACGAGAATTAATTCTTAATTTGTAATTTATATCAGTCCATGAAGTGAAATCCGGAGTCTTCTAATAAATATCTGTATACTACGCAAAGTGTTCGGTTGCATCTTTTTACTTGAGGAAATTTAATTGTGATCTTTATTAGTGCATTTGTCAGTATCTTTTTTAGTTATTTTGATTTTCGATTATTTTTTCATGATTTGATATTTTATTTAGTATTGGTACATTCAGTAGTATGCGTGTGCGTAGATTTCTGTGTTCCTAGGGTTGAAGATTGATATATAAAGGATGACATATATATATATATATATATATATATATATATATATAAAGAACAGTAAGATATGCTTTTAACTTAATCATATAATTAAATTTGAAGTTTTAGCTTCAGTTTTTGAAACATGTTTATTACAGTGTATCGAAAAAAACATTTTAAATAAGTTAATTTATAATACACGCACACACACATACACATTCATATATGTATTCATATATATATATATATATATATATATATATATATATATATATATATGATAAAAATATGAATGCGGATATGAATGCTGGATTATATATATATATATATATATATATATATATATATATATATATATATATATATATATATATATTATTAACTGGATTATTTTAGCTGGATTATGTTATTTTCAGCTTCTACACTCCAGAGTTTCTTAGAAGAACCCTCTAGGAATCTAGCTGTCCACAACGGTGGTGGGCATCAGCAATGTATATGTGTAGGGGTGTTTTGGATATATCGTCAGTGGTAGTAACTTTCAAGCGATGTAGTCGACTTTGCTTTAATCCGTTGAATTGGAATGCAGAACTTTACTGTTCCACGGTCTGGATCTAACTATCATACATGGTTCCAAGTATTTGCATTGCCAGTACGACGGCCATTAGTCTGACCTGTAAAGGTGAACGTCTCTCCCTAACCGACTAGTTTTAGACGGCCATCGGCCAGTCGTCATCCTGGGCGTAGGAACTGCGGCTCAGAGGTCAGCGGGTTTGGCAGTGGGCGGAGAATCTTCTGAGATGAGGGAAGGGGTAATCCCAAACACCCGTGGTGCAAACAGAACAAGCAA
>OZ010577.1:125841500-125856500 GCA_963932145.1 Acanthosepion lycidas | reverse complement strand
ATTACTAAATGTTTCATCCTCTTCATATACCGATTCGTTCAGTGAGGCAATGCCCATGATGATTAGGCGATGTCATTCTTTTTTGTATAGATGTTATTTGAAAAGAAGACAGAGCGCATGCTCATCAGTAAGAAGATGATCCCGAAATGCGATTTGAAGTTTGGGCATACCAGAATCAAGAAGTCACGGAAATTTAAGTATCTGGGAAGTGTCGTGACAAAGCACGGTAAGTGTGACACTGACATCCGTAGACGCATTGTGATAGCCAAAGACACATTCCAAAAGCTGGGCAGAGTTCTGCGAGACAGAAACAAAGAAAAGAATAAAGAACAGTTGCGTGACATCTGTCCGTAAAGACAACAGCGAATATTGCACGATTCCACAAAGATGAAGAAGAGACTCGAGATGTGGTTCTACAGAAAGATGGTAAGGATATCATGGACTGAGCTTGTGATCAAGGACGAGGTCTTACACAGCATGCAAACAAAGAGGCTTATACTTAACATCAGAAAGAGGCAGATGAAGTTTCCGGGACATAATGCGGAAGGAGGGTCTGGAGAATCTGATACTGAAGGATTGAATAGAGTGACTTATGCAAGTGGATGACAGTACGTGGTCTGGGGAAGGTAGCAGAAGAAAGGGAGAGAGGGAGCTGGAGAGCCATGACCGCTACGTCCTGAAAGGACAAGGCACATAAAAAGAAAAGAATAGCAATGCACCTAAGATCTTCAAGATGGCATGACGACTCATTCAATGACTCGATGAGTCAAAGGGGAATGTTTTATTCCCATCTCTTCCTAAAGTAAAATAACATTTTCTGTTGATGCTCACATGAAAATGGAGATTGAATTAAAAACAGAATGAAAAATATTATCAGATATAAAATGATAATTTTTGTATGTTCACACACTTTGTCATATCTATAAAGAATTGTTCATATATATATATATATATATATATATATATATGTATATAAATATATGACCAGTTACATACTTTTATACATCTCTATCTATAAAAGGCAGGATGTGTGTGTGTGTGTGTAAGAAACGCACGGCCGCAATTTTCGACGGATTTGCACCAGAATTTACATGCACATGCTCCAAGTTATGGGGAGGAAAAGGCCGACTTTGCATTTCCCAACTCCTATCGATAGTGGAAATAATCGATTTTTTCATGCTTCTACCGCAGTTTTCATGCAGTTTGCGGCCATTTTGTACTGGCTAGAGTGAGAGCCAATAGCTGGCTACCACGAATAGGCAGGAAGATATTATTGGCCAGCGTGAGAGCCAACAGCTGACTGACACGAGTTAAGTAGCATGGAAAAAAAATCGATAGATGCATTCGTCACAAGTGGGAAAAATTTAAATCTGCATGGCACTTTACTCCAATTGGCTCATTCGCTTGCTTAAAATCAACGTTGATTCTGATTCCGCAGAACTGGGTTCGGTGTGAAAAATATTTGTTGTTAACATTCTTTTTTCTTCGGTTTTTCCAGTTACGAGTTCTTTTTTAAAGCTGATCGTTTTGTGTTCATTTTGTTTAGATCTTTTTTTGTAACAGATTTAATGTTTAGTATAGAGCATAGAAAAAATGGCAGTGCGAGATAAGCAAGAAGTAAGGCATGTAGCAACATCAGCACGCAAAGGCCACTCCTTTAAAGGCAAGGAAGGGCAAAAATATTTTAAGTCAAGTGATAGCGAATGCTGTATGAGTCGTAGGATTTTTGAATGTAGTACGGGCAAAGCCGGGTGATGCTGCTAGCATATATATATATATATATATATATATATATATATATATATATATATATATACTTTTATACATATATATATATATATATATATATATATATATACATACATTTATACATATATAGATATAGACACCCCCCACACACACACACATATATATATATATATATATATATATATATATATATATATATATGTATGTATAAAAGTATTTAAATTAGTAGAATTTAATGCATTTAAATGGGAGCAAATATTTGCAACAAAATTGTTTGATATTAAACCTAGAACAGCAGTAGTTGTAATTAAGAAACGTGCAATGACTTATCATGGGCCGAACTTCAAGTCCCGCAGGCTCGTCAGCAGTAGGATCCTATCTTCCGATTGAATTCATTAGCAATTCATATATATATATATATAGCATTTTAAACGCTTCCTAATCTTGACTATATATATATATATATATATATATATATATATATATATATATATATATATATATATATATATATGGTGTAACTGCAAAATTGACATAATCGTGTAACCGTAAAATTGCCCAGTTGTGAGATTAAAATTTGAACTGTTGTATTAGATGTGACTAAAGATATATTACTGGAATTCTCCGAGGTTTTTATAATACTATGGACTCTACTTTGAGTAATAATAATCTACAATTACTCTCCAAGCTTAGAATTATAGGGACGAAATTGATCGTAGACGAAAATTACAGGATCATCATTAAATAATCATTGGTAAGTATCGGAAGCTCATGAATGATTGAAATAAAGTTCAAATATATGCATATATATTATTCCAGGATTATTTTCCAACTTATTCAATATGATATCCCCCCCTATAACCTTCTAACTTTCTGTCCTGGAGTAACAAGTTGCTCCAGAACGTTTCACGATTTCATTTCCAAGTCTTTTTTTTCACTGCTCTTTGAACTATTATTGTGAGGCCGGAAACTACCTTCTTAATAGACTCTTCCAGGCCTATATTAAGTAGGCGATATAGCACTCTACAGAGAGTGATAGAGAGTGATAGAGAGTGACAGAGAGTGACACAGAGAGACAGTGAGAGTCTCGTACGACTACCAGTGTTGGACACTAACTTATAGTAAGCTCTGCTTACACTATCTCTGTAACCTGTTGTTAATATATCTTTCTTACATCTAATCCGTGTCCCGTGTTTTACTTCTGTTGGCCCAACTTTGGCACCCACATCAGTGGCGACGAGGATTCTAGAAACGCACTCACAGCGAAACCTAAATATCTTACCAATCCCACATCTGGGTCGACGAAGAATTCTAGAAACGCATTCACGTCGGAAAACCGCAATACCTTGCCGGTCCCACAACAGTGGCGACAGAAAAGATTCAAGAATTTCGTTCTCACAGTATCAATAGCGATAGTAGTCGAAAAATACACAAACTCCACGCATTCCCACAGGAGTGTTGAACGTGAAATTAAGCTGGTATTAATACATTAGCGATTTAAAAGCTAAACACCCAGCGTCTACATATATTCCAATACTAAACGTCATTGACAAACTAGCGATTCGACATCTACGGAATATTAAAGTCTGTCCAATACGAGAACGATTTCTACACACCCACACACACACAGAAAAAACAGTTGTTCGTAAAAAAAACTGACAACACAAGATCAAGATCTATACTTCCAGCTGAGAAACAATAAATCCCAAGAGGAAAAAGTATTAACAGTTTTACTTTTTTTCTCTCCTTTTCTAAAAAGAAAACTCTTTGGAAGGGGGTTATTGTGAGACTGGAAACTACCTACACAATAGAAACTTCCAGGCCTATATTAAGTAGGCGACATAGCACTCTACAGAGAGTGAGAGAGATTGATAGAGAGTGACAGAGAGTGACACAGAGAGACAGTGAGAGTCTCGTACGACTACCAGTGTTGGACACTAACTTATAGTAAGCTCTGCTTACACTATCTCTGTAACCTGTTGTTAATATATCTTTCTTACATCTAATCCGTGTTCCGTGTTTTACTTCTGTGGGCCCAACTTTGGCACTCACATCAACTATCTTAGCTGCAAACCATCTTTCACATGCCAATCTTCTTCTGGATTGTGCTGGATTTTTCTAATTGATATCTAAGTCGAAATGATCCAACTTCTTGTTGTGATTTCCGATCCAGTTTTCCTCTCTACTTTCCCTCTTTTTTTAAACTTATTCACTGTTCTGTTCCTGGTCCTTGAATGGACTTTGAAGATGGAAGCCATAGTATTAATATTGGTATCATTACTAAAGATTTTTTTCCTCTCACCATTGCTCAGTTGAAAAGACAGTGGGTCTGACACAATAAGATATTAACCTGTTTTTTTCTCGGTGAATAACTCAAAGGGGTTTCCCATGATTCTTACGACAAATGGTATCAAGTTAGCTAAGTGCCACATCTGAAATCCTGTCCAAAAGAAACTCAATTAGTTTAGTTCCTTTTTAGATATTAAACATTTTGTGAGATGTGCAATTATGTTGCAACACGATTTGGACACTTTTGCTTTTAAACCGCGTATATATATATATATATATATATATATATATATATATATATATATATATACATATATATATATATATATATATAATTATATATATATATATATATGTATATATATATATATATATATCTGTAGTTTATTGCTAGCAGCAAGCAGAAATATATATATATATATATATATATATATATATATATATTTATACATATATATATATATATACAAACATATATATATATATATACATATATATATATAATTATATATATATATATATGTATATATATATATATATATATATATATATATATATATATATATATATATATATATATATATATATATTCTGTAGTTTAGCGCTAGCAGCAAGCAGAAATATTTGTCCTCCCGATGATGGCCATTTCGGCCGAAACTAGTCGAGGAATCTAAATGGAATAATAATAAAAAAAACGAAAGAATTTTAATCTACAACCCAATGTGTCTGAAGATTTTAATTTTTTTATTGTTCAAAATATATATATATATATATATATATATATATATATATATATATATATATATATATATTATAGGGCAAGTCAAAAGTCATGCACCATAAGGGTAATTTACTAAAAGTATAATTACATATTGAAAATGTATTTCCTAGTTATTTAATTGTTATATATGCTGTTAAAAATGTCCATGTCTTTTTCAAAACATATTTCAATTCTATATACTCTTGGAATGACATAAAGCTATTTTTGCTTTAACTCACTACGAAGGTCAGCTATAAATCTCTCACTATATTTCAGGTTGAAATGTCTTAATGAATGGTTATTTGGGTATATGTCTCTTCCATGTTTTTCCTGTAAAAGAAACAATAGCTGGGATCTATATTCATCTTGATCAAACCCTAAATGAAATAAAGTAAGGTATATGGACACAGATGAAATATAAGGAAGCCTGAATTTTCATTTTTTACCTATATTATTTACGCCATTTGTTATCATTTCCCACAGGAGAATAATTGTATACATCTTAGAGAATGTGTCCTATGCTAAATAGAATCACTTTTCTTTGTTTTTCATTTGTAAGCAAGATGCGTGGAAATAATTTTTTTATCAAATCTTTAAGAGAAGTAACTATGATAGATTTCTGTGTAATAGTAAATCTACTATAAAGCAGGTATATAATCTTCTCAAAGATAAAGAATCACTTGAAACGACTGATGGGGTTCGACGGAATAATGCTAAAGATGCTTATGAATAGCAATGAAGGTTTAAAGAAAATAGGAATGCCAAAGAAACTTATTTGCAATCAGAAAGGCACTTAATGAGGAAAGCGGGATTAGAGAATATAGTATACACAAGACATACTGGAAAAAAATAAACTAAAAGAGGAATTTGAATTAATGGCAGAATAGAAACAAAAGGAGAATATTTGAACAGTAACAAAAGAGAGAAAATTACTACGAGACATTTTTCCCTATTAAAGTACACGTCTTAAGAAAGAGGAAGAAATGAATAGAAGAAGAAGAAGAAGAAGAAGAAGAAGAAGAAGAAGAAGAAGAACAACAACAACAACAGCAGCAACAAGAACGATATATTTTATATAACATAAAAGTATAACATAGTAAGTATAAAAGCAGTTAAAAAGCTTTCTCCGCGATTCGAGTTTTTCAATGGGAAATTCTTCACTGTACCTAGACAAAAAAAAGTAGCAACAGAACGTGAAATATATATTCTCATATGTAACATTATTGTTTCACTGATCAAGCCGATTACAGCTAATAACGCCCAGAATAGGACACCATATTGCAGTTCGATGTTTCATTGGCGGTATGTACATTTGTTACTGAAATTTCAGACTCTACATCTAAATACACTGAAAGCGAGAATTTGCCATTTCAACACAACTTGCCTCGTCGATGTGTCTGATATGGGTTTAATTAATCAGAATCTCTCCAGATTAAAATAAAAAGTAATTACAAAAAGAAAATACATCGTCTTACCGACGGTATTAGACTTGTTTCATTATTTTTATGAGATATTTTACAAAGAGAAGCGGACTTTGATTACTGTGAGATAGAAAGCACATAAAGGCGAAAAAAAATTCAATACGGTAATAAATTACTATTGCTTTGTGAGGTTGCATAACAATACAATTTACATGTTCTGCAGTAACAAACACACACACACACACACATACATACATATATATATATATATATATATATATATATATATATATATATATATATATATATTTCTATCTCACAGTAATCAGCGTACCTTTCTCTTTGTAAAATGTCTCATAAAAATAATGAAACAAGACCAATGCCGTCTGTAAGACGACGCATTTTCATATTTTATTTACGTTGTATTTTAATCTGGAGAAACTGTGATTAATTAAACCCATATGTAAAAGGGGACATTTAAGTCAACACCCAGAGACGACAGTCTGTTTCATGTTTATACGCAATCTACGCGTGTTGACTTCAATGACCACATTTATATTTTCATACGCTCTATATCTGATGTTGAGCATTTTAACCCATATATATAGCAAACCATAAAACTATACTTCATCACATACACACGCGCTCGCACATACACACACATTCACACCCGCACACACACTCACTCACACACACAAACACACACACACATACACACACACATATATATATATACATATATACTTTAAAAATGACAAATATTTTGGGTAGATTATTTTTAATGATATAATTTTCTAAGTAACGGAATTTCCTTCTTATCCAAGCAGTATTATTTGTAACTTGGAAAACTATATCATTAAAAATATTCTTCACAAAATATTTGTCATTATATATATATATATACATATACACATATATATATATATATATATATATATATATATATATATATATATATATATATATATATATATATATATATGTGTGTGTGAATTTGAAGAAAATTTACGTAATTTTCAGCCTTACGATATAGTGATTTTTTTAAGTTCAGTTTGTATATGGCACGAGGCCGAAAGTATGGGGCACCCAGTGAGGATGTAAATCACTGTTCAGTCATAATAGATCCAGCAAGGCAATCTGTCTAACCATTACAACACGTCGATATCCCCTCAGGCTTAGTATATATATATATATATATATATATATATATGTGTGTGTGTGTGTGTGTGTGTGTGTGTGTGTGTGTGTGTGTGTGTGTGTGTGTGTGTGTTTCGTTAAACTCGAACGGCAACGTCTGCCTGTTTTATGTTGTTATTATATTTTTTACCATTTTCAGGTAAGTTTCTCTCCATCAAAATCAAAATTGTGTCCAAATTTATTGTTTTAATCTTGTTTTTGTTCAAGTATTTTTGACAATTTCTCTCGTTACCAATGACTAAATTTTTCAGCAATACAGTCACAATGTTTTTTTTCCAAATCCTGGCAAAAATCATTGTGATTCCTACCATATAATTTCAGATTTCTTTAATTAATTCCTTTATTTATATAATATATATAATATATTTAATTAATAATGGATATTTTTTACAAATTAATTGTAATTAAGAGTTTATTTTTTATAAGTATTTACATTATCCCAGATTATTCTTAAAATCTATTCCTAATAACGGATTTTGTTACAGGACTTTAATTAATAGATGATTTTCCTAAAACCTATAATCTGTACAGGATTATTCATTTAATTTTTATCAACACCGGATTTTATATTAGTAATTAATTACTTAAAGTTTAAAATATTCATTAACTACAACGATTTCTATTTCATAATTACGAGCGAATGTCGAAAATTCATCATTCCTAAAAGGAACGGATTAAATATCAATTCTCTAAATTTCACTGAGAATTCATCCAATAGTTGAGTAAACTTCAAAGGTGCTTGTACAAATTCCCGATCATTATGGGAAATATAACACTGGGAATATTTTTATCATTCCAGTATATACTATTAAAAGTTAAATGCTAAACATTAGATAGTTTCTTCCTTACAGCAAACATCTACAGCCGTGAATAATTAGATTCACAATGTACGCCTAGAGGTACCGTAAATACAACAGATTTACTTTCGCCTTTGACAAGCGGACTCTCCCGGAGAGTATCACCCATAAAACGTTAATAATAAAATTATTTTAACCCGAGACAATTTGTCTAATTAACCGTTTAACTTGGAATTAGATTGGCACAAGCTCGCTTGAATACTCATCGCTTTGTTGTAAGCCAAACTGGGTGGGCATAGTATTCCATCATCCGCTTTCCTCTTTTAATTAACCGACATCTTTCCAGCCGTTTGACTCTTAATTCGCATTTACTTTGGCTTGGATAACTTATATATATATATATATATATATATATATATATATATATATATATATATATATATATATATATATATATATATATATATATATGGCCCCAGAGTCTTCCTCTTCTGCGATCTCTGTTACAGTTCTTATTCCAAATCTATATTTCAGTCGTTGGTTTGTTTGTTTTACTTACTTTCTTTCAAGTTACTGCCACTCCTAATTATTTTTATCTCGTTTTTTTTTTCTTTTGCTTAGCCACCTCTGTCTATCTTCTCATTTAAATTCTTTATATCATTCTTCTGTCATTCTCTCTTTTTCTACTACTCCACTCACTTTATTTCACTTGTGTACATTTATTTTAGTTATTTATTTATATAGGACATACTTTCAGAAAGAGCCTTATTTTAGGACTCGCTGAAATCGGCCCAAAAAAAAAAAAAATTAGAAAAACACTTCCATTCCTAGTTGTCAAAAGCTGGTGTCATCCCGCACAAAAATAATCATCAATGAAGTATAGTTCAACAGAAGGATGAACAAATTTTATTTTTTTTGCGAGTATTAGTATATTCTTTTACAAAACTGTATTGCTGGTAATTTTGTTATAATTAAAATTTATTTCTGGTAAATTTACTATAATTTTCTTATATTTTCAGAGTGATTTAACCGCAATTTAGGGGTTAAATATTTGCCCATAGATGTGAACTTAACAGGTGTTACCACTCCGGTGATAGCAGGTGATACAAAACTCCCAATCAACAGCCTTGCTGTCGCATGTAGTTTATCCTACTTGGGGCGGGTATAGATGCCAGTGGATCTGTAAACCTGGAAATACTGAATAAAACTTTTTATTCAATCGGGTGAGATGATTGTTCACATTCTGCTGTTCCTGATAGGGGAGATAACTCGTATTATTTGACCCTTCGATTTAAATTCTTAATTAAATTTATTCTTAATTAAATAATTAAGTTTGTTTTAATGCCCTTTCTCTATATTCCACCATTCAAACCCATTGCTTGATTATCCCACGACCAAGATAAAGACGGCATACAACTACAAATATTATAAAAGGGAATACTGATAAAATACTATTTCTTCAACCTATGCAACGAAGCGATTCTAAAAGATGACCTACTAGAATTTATTATTAACGTCTTCTTCATATGCCATGTCCTCTCAGTACCGATGCTATCATGTCCCTGCAAGAGCTACTTTAGCTTGCAGCTCTTAATATTAGGTTGGTGCAAACATAATATCGTTTTTGACATTAAAAAATACGTCAAAAAAACGATATTAATTTTGCACCAACCTAATAACTGTTTTTCTGTTATTTCTCCAAAATCCTTTATTTACTCAAGCTAAGTAGGTTATGATATGATTTCCTCTGTCTCGCTTGCCTTCAATATGTTTTGTGAGTATTCGATTTTCTGAGCCCTTTGTTCTCATCATGTACCCTAGAAATCTCAACTGTTTCTTCCTGATGTGAATTATACGTTTTCTTTTTGTTTCCATTTTCACGAAAACTTTGTTCACTATTTAGATCATTCGCACTATGACATTCTGTCACAAAATTAAATTTGTACCCTACCATGCGACTGGATTGTATCATATTATTTCAAACATTTTTTCAACATTTCTTTAGTGGTTGACGTCTCT
This sequence comes from Acanthosepion lycidas, assembly GCA_963932145.1. Taxonomy (NCBI): domain Eukaryota; kingdom Metazoa; phylum Mollusca; class Cephalopoda; order Sepiida; family Sepiidae; genus Acanthosepion; species Acanthosepion lycidas. The sequence goes on along the minus strand of OZ010577.1, from coordinate 125,846,268 downwards.
TCAACCGGCGTAATAAATTCACACTATTTTCATTATTCGGACTATTGTCCCCATCTTTGTCGCCATATTTATTACAATGTTTCGGCCTTTGTACACTCGGGCCTTCTTCACGTGGTTGAAATGTCGAACTGATCCCTTTATTTCGCTTATTGGGGTAGACATTCTAATTCCACGGGCTATGTCTAATCGATGTCAGTTATCAGTTATCTCCTGCTTAATTCTCTCTCCAAGTTCTCCACCGCTTTAACAAGGTATTGAACTCACAATCTTTGTGTCCTGTCACTGGATCTAACTAACGACTTCATCCACTATGACATGTGTCCTTGATATGGCGAAAAGATGAGGACAATAGTTCAAATAATGTAAATAGTGTACATAATACCTCATCTCAGAAATATAGACAGATACTAAAAACTTTGTTGTTAGTCACATGTTCTCTGGGATCTTCAGCATCCTTCTATAGAACCACATTTATGACACTGTATTGATGGCATACACAGAAACAGGATTGAATTAATTCTTAGATAACGTAGTAAAGTATCGTAAAATAAGGACTAACTATTAACACTAATAAGCTGGAGTGTTTGGCCGTTAGCAAAGGGGACAATCCATGATGTTAGCTACAACGTGGAGACGTCAGCATCAAGCTAGTACAAAAATTTAATTATCAGGGTAGAGTAAAAATGGTGGAAAATATTAAACAGAAATTCGAAGATGCATTGTTCCCATGTAACGGATGACGCTTTTCCAGAAATTAAGATAATCGATAAGAAAATTTTGTAAGAAACAAGAAGAAACGAAAAGCTTAAAAGATGGGGTCACAGAATGATACAAGGATTACAAAGTCTTCTAATAGCGTAATAATGAGGAAAGGAATTTTATAGAATTGAATACACACAAGGCTTATTGACGACAGAATAGACAAAAAGAAATAGCGAATGACGCACATATGGTGATAAAATCTGTTCGAGTTAAATTCTCTCTTTATTTGCAACTCTTCTACACATTTTTAAGCATTTAACCCCAAGCAAGCAGAATTTCACAGAGAGTGAATGTGAGGGAAAAACTGTGTCGATTGGAGATTGAGGAAAGCATAAAAGATCAAGGCAACAAAAGATGGCGACTGACCTTTCATATAATTTTCTTAAGATTGTAGTTATCAAAGAAGCTATTAAGTGGAAGGAAGTTCTACTGTTGCGAAGTGCGAGAAAACAAACTGTTGAAGTTGAAGTGGCGGTTACATTTAATTATTTCAACATTAAAACCGTGGGACCTAGATGTCAGTTTAGTAACTCGCTTAACTTCATGTAGTCGCGGCATCAGGGCAGATAGCTCATCAGAACAGTTGTCATGAAATTATTTGTAGAAAAGACAAAGAGAAGCTACATTACGTCGATGAGAAAGTGACTGATATCGAGATGTTAAGTCAGGACCGATTATATTGCAGATGCTTCTTTACATTTTGTCAAGAACCTAGAGATGAACGGCAGGGGCACCTGACCAGATATGACAACAATATTCAATGCATGAACGAATTTTGCAAGGTAGATTTGTATATATGTAAGATGGACTTCTGGCACGTCACAGTGAATCGACCTTCCTTGCAGTAGATGCATCTATTGATTCAATGTAGTTGTTCCACCGCTAGTCATTACAAAATGTGGTACCTAGGAGGCGCTGTGAGCGGATGCACGAAGGGGGCGTGTAAGGGATTGGAAATTTTGGATATAGAAGAAGAAAAAAAAAAAACTTTGTTAAATGTGGAGAAAGTAAATAGTTTTTATTCTTTTTTTTGTGTGTTCCCTGTCGCTTCAAAAAGTAGGCGATCATGGCTCTCCAATTCCCCCAATATCTTGTAGCACTCAATAAGCTTTGTCCCTTTGCTACTTCCTCAAGGCCATTGTTCTTCCATCCAGTTGCTTAATCCCGCCAGGTATGTCATGCGTTGCTTTCCCTTGTCCCTCTTTCCTTCTATTCGACCTGTGAGTATCAGATTCTCCAAGCCCTCTTTTCTCATTACGTGTCCCAGAAATTTCAGCTACTTCTTCCTGATATTAAGTATAAGCATCCTCTTTTTTTTTTCATCTTTCCAAAGTCTCATCGTTGTTCATCTGCTCTATCCATGATATCCTCAGCATCCTTACAGGAAATAAATATACACGAATGAAAAAAAAATGTGTATATATTATCAAAACAAAAATTACAATAATAGATCTAAAAATATTTATATTAATAGATCGAATAAAAATATATACATATACACTGGAAATTTAAATACTTTTTAAAATTTTACCGTAAGATCGAGACTAATAAGCAGTATGCTTATCTCTGAATCTTTTCCGATCTTTACGGTCCGGAAATGAAATTACTGCCTTTCCGTTAATGGCGTATAGTGGATGACAGAATACCCCCATATTACAGATGTTGGAACAAGTCTATGCAAATATACTGCTCTACCTGCAAAACTCTCACATTCCAGCTCTTTTCATTAAGTAAAAGTAATTAATGTTTTTGAAAAATAAGATATGTATTTTTACCTAAAAAATAAAATACAAAAGTATGGAGTTAGGACTAGGCTAAATAAAAAAAAAATATATATATATGCCCTTTCGTCATAATATATCTTTAGGTTTGACACGCTATCTTTTACTCATGCCTGCGTATAGTTGGTCATACTGTGGTCAAGCAAGCGAAATTTGAGCTTTATCGCGCCTTTTGTTACAGAGTAAGCATCGCTGCTACACTAACAGCGTTCTGAAAGAAAAAGCAAAAAGTAGTGATCCGAATGTGCAGAGAATGTGTTACCTCATCGACGATAACTCTCCGGCATGCAATTACCATCTATGAAGCTTCCAGAATCTTCTCATACGCGGTGGATTTTGATCGGCGTCCTGCTTCTTTTTCGTGGGTCACGTTTGTCTGACCACTTTTATACTTCTCGATACACTCATACAGATTTCTACAAGTTAGTACACAGTCGCCGAATTGTGTTAAAAACCTCCGATTAATTTAACCCATGACAACACTGCCGACCAGAGAAATCGGAACTCTGCTCTTTGTTCCTCTTTGTTGCACACTGCTAACAGAGCGGCCATGTTAACACTGTAACAGCAGCAAGAAAGCTGACGCGATCAAGCACAAGCTTCGATCACCTGGGCATAGTATAGTACGAACTACTAAAGGTATATTGTGGTGAAAGTGCAGATTATTAGGAATTAGTTTTACTTCCTTAGTCTTGAATAACTGCCTGAATTCGATGTGGCATTAAATGTTAATAATCAAAAGGCTCTTAGAGATTCCGTGTTTTTTCTTGCCACATTTGTTTCATCAGTTCCCTTCACAATTCTTCAATTATATTCAGATGAATTCTTTGTATTGTGCAATCTTCCAATTGTTGAACATCTTCATCCATAAGAAAGCTTTTTGTCACAGGTGATGCAAGAGTCAATACCCCTCTTCGCCGTCTGGCAGAAAATTCTTCTATGTGACGTGTCTCTTTAGCATGTAGTAGACTATAGCTCTCCAAATTTGCCATTCCTTTGTAGCACTTAATAAGTTTTGTGTTTTTGTTATCTCTCCTAAACCTTGTTCCATTTACTCAAGATCACTACGTTGGTTATGCTTTGTTTTCCTCTGTCCCTATTGTCTGTCGCGTTAATATCAAGACCGTAATAAACACATATAATTTTCGTTGATTTGGTTTCCATTAACGTTTACCAATTTTCTTCTACCACCGATTTTAATGCAACCACACATCGTTAGAAGTCCACCCCCAAATTCTTTCGTTTTTTTCTGTTTATATTATAACGTTTCATTCTCTTAGAGGTCGTTTTACATATTCTCTCGCATTAAAATATAACTCTATATTTACACCCGGTTTTTTCTTTATTTTGTGGCGCCACTTACACGTTTCTAATATTAAACATGGGTAGCTCTTCTGTTGCTCTAAATTTGGTGGAATTGTTTTTGTGCATTGGTTAATAGTTTTTTATTCATATGCAGGAAAAGTGTGAACATATGCGAAAGATATACTGTCACAAACCACATAAGCAGCGCTTATATCCATTGGGCTGTTGTTCCGTATGCGAATCAGGAGATGTACTTTTGGAATCTTAAACCTAATGCTTACTGCTTCCTGATCAACGTGTGAATATAAGCGTTGCTTAAACATATGGGATTTACCAGGCGAACGTTAATGAAATTGCCAGGTTTGATAGTGAAATGCATATGCACTTGTTCAATGATACATGCAGAATTTCCTTCCCGGGGCCGAATGAAGTAGGATTAAATAACTAATATGAAATTTCCTCAGATGAAAATATAGTTAAAGAAGAAAATAATGTGTTCAGTAATCCGGATAAAAAAATCGGTTCAATATACGCAGACTTTTACCTATTACTTTAAAAGATGTCTTCCCCAAACTAAACAAAATATCAAGGAACAGGAAAATTTCGTGAGAAACAAAAAAAAGAGTGCTGAACTGTTATGTAAAATAAAACTTTGTATATGACAGAAACTGCTGGATAACTACTTTCTAACCCACAAGCCACATCGAAACAGAAAAACTGGGATAAAATAAAATGCGAGAGCAATTTTACTTATTTGAGGCCCTCTCTGTATCAGCATTGCTTCGCCTTTCTATTAGATGCTTCACAACCGAGTAGTGGCGCCTGGCTCAACGCAGTGCCCTCTTCATCTGGCGATCCCCTTCTAGATGATGAGTGTACACGGTCTGTGCTGGGTTCAAATTATATAAGCGTCAAATATG
>OZ010577.1:125736500-125836500 GCA_963932145.1 Acanthosepion lycidas | reverse complement strand
ATCCTTCAAATCTACAAATCAACCAGTCGCCCTTGCATGGAGTATTGCTGTAATATATGATCTGGTGCCCTTTATGTTTGTCTTAAGGTCCTTGATAAGAACCAGAGACGTAATTAACCCTGATCTGGCATTTCGTCTGCAATCGCTCTCAGTCTTTTTTACAAATACTTTCATGCTAACTGCTCCGAGAAGCTATATTTGCTAGTTCCCAAACTTCATGAATTTAAGCGTTCTACTAGGCTGTCATCTCGGTCTCACCCTTTCACTGTCGAAACAGTTAAATGTAGCCGTCTCTTCTACTTCAATAGCTTAATGTCTCGCGCCTCTCGCCTGTAGAACTCCCCCCTTTTCCTGTTTCCCTGATAGCTATAATCTCCAACTATCCCCTATCCTTCACTTCATCCTTTCATCTCTCACTACTATTTGCTCTCGCTCCAACTCCCTGTAACCCCTTGCGTGCTAGTGGCTTCCCGCGTTGCTTGGGGTGAAATGCTTAAAAAGAAAAAACAGGAGAAAAAAAAACATAAAAAACAACATTCTCCGGTAATGTGAATTAACTTCCTTTGTTTATTACTCGTGCCATTGAAAAAAGGTCAAACGTCAAAACGTCTACGAATCTTATTGGCAATATTGTTAACATTTTGTCTTTTTATTCCTCAAATTTCATTAACCGGCCTATTAGCTCTCTCTCTCTCTTTTTCTTCATATATACATACATATATACATATATATATATATATATATATATATATATATATATATATATATATATATATATGAAGAAATATAGTCTTAAGGTGTGCTATGTGTAAAGTGCTTAATATCAGAGATAGAGCGTGTGTAAATAGAAAAAAACGAATATAGAAGGCCCGACGATTGCGTCTAGCATGAAACAGACTGTCGCCTCTAAGTGTTGACTTCTATGTTCGCTTTTATATATATATATATATATATATATATATATATATATATATATATATATATATATATATATACATGCCATGTTTTTGTATCCTAAAATATGTATTTGTGTGTTTCTGTGTACGTGTGCGCGTGTATATACGTCTGTGTGCGTGTGCGCGTGTGTATGTACGTGTGCGCGTGTGTATGTGTGTGCGCGCACGTGTATGTTTGTGTGTGCGCACATGCGCGTGTGTGTAGATATTATCACATAGAATATATCTGTTGAAAAGGCAAAATGAATTACAAGACAAGAGGGAAACTATACTTAAATTTGTCCGCCGCTTTCTGACAGCCGAATGACATTATCAAGGCAAATGTGATGATTCTTATTTTGCCACAAAGTATATGTTTCACGGGCACTCAATTTATTTTAATTTAAGAACCCTCATAAATATTCATCGTGTTAACTGAAAAGTTTAGGTGGTAGAAACTATAATACGTCGTATAGATTTTTCGAAAATATTTTTTTTTTAAATTTGAAGACGATCATATATAAACAACGAGGAAGCTGAATTGTCTAGGCATTTAAATATTAGATTACATCATGAGGCATCTTTGAAAAGGAATTTAAATTTTAAAGCCGCTCATAAATATTCATCAGATTAATTGAAATGCACTCACTTTATTTTTAATAATATTAATTGGATTGCAATATGAGATGGATATATGTATTATGCATCTCTAAAAGCTGGAATGACGGATTCACCGATTTCCCTTTGATTTTTCAGCACATTTGTTGTATATGTTGGTTTGGGGAAGTAATATTTTCTTCAAGAAAGGTGAGATTAGGAAAAAAAAAAATAGGCGTAAATTAATATTTTGATAATAGTCGATGGCGGTACTTACAAGGATTTTCCTTCTGAATAATTTACTGTCTCTTTTGATGAGTTTGACATTTTTACATTAAAATTGTTGTGGAATTCATTTCTGTGTATGACTATTGGATTTGTTATTTATAATGTTTCTTTTCCATTCATCTGAAATTAATGCTTTTGATTTTTTAAAACCGGAAATGTTTTTGAACGTGTATAGCAACACCAAACTTGATAGTTTTTCCACACTGGATTCAGGGGCGACACCTGCTTAAAAACGCATATTTACTAAGACATTTCTCGGACATTCAAGCCGCTAATTGTAATTAACACTGTTTAATTAAAGAACAGATCATTTACTTAATTAAGTGTATCCCAAAAACGGAACGTATAAACAGAAAATATATTAAATATTTATTTGATTTAATTCATTTACCATATATATATAATATATATATATATATATATATATATATATATATATATATATATATATATATATATATATATATATATAAGAAAGAGGTTGTAGTGGTTCCAACGAGAGAAAAGTATGTATATTAAAAAGTAGAGAAGAGAGGTGCCGTAAACGTTTTTGGTTGTAATGTGGATTTATTTAGAAAAAATATTATGTTTTGTTGTACATAATTTTACTACACGTGTTTCTGGTCTCGTGACCGTCTTCAGGTAAAAGCGGAGATTTCCACATAATATTAAAAATAATTACTTTTTTCTTTTGTTTCTCAATGTTAAATATTCTCGATATGAGACATTTTGTGTGTTATTAATCTGAATTTCTTTCTTGAATTGGCAATGAAGAGTTCTGCGCGAAGGGTCATAAAACAATTAAGGTTGGTCCAAGCGAAATGATGAATTACTTATCGGCATTTTATCTTTTAATGTTTTACTGACCCCTATGTGTTCTTGGATCTGTTTCCATTTTTGTGTGTTTCTGTCAGCATGCGTGTATATATGCGTACGTATATTCTCCGTCCATACATATACTGTTTTACTATGAGGAATTAGTAAACTCATTTGCCTGGCATTTTTGGTTCATAGTTATATATATATATATATATATATATATATATATATATATATATATATATGTATATATATATATATATATATATATATATATATATATATATATATATATATATATATGCATTCATTATCTTTATGACCAATCAAAAATACTTTTTCAATGTTTGTTTAAGTAATCAATTAAAAGCTTAAAATTTTCACTTGTTCGTTGATAAATTACATTTTTAATTAATTTTTATTTGCTGTGTTCCCTCAGAACGTAATGTTTATAGCTCTTCACAACATCCTGTTCGTTGTAGCTCTTAATAAAATGCCTATTTTTAGGATTACTTCTCAGCTGTGTGCCGCCATTCATTTACTCAAACTCACAAAGTATGTCATACGTTGTTTACATTTGTCCCTCTGCCCTTCCTCAGTCCCGTGAGTATCAGATTTTCCAAACTCTTCTTCCTTAGTATGTGCCCCAGCTGAAAAATATTTTCTTTTGTCATTTAATAACTCACATTATCTATCTCACTCTTACTCTCTCTCTCTCTTTCTCTCTCTCTATATATATATATATATATATATATATATGTGTGTGTGTGTGTGTGTTTGTTTATTTATATATATATATATGTGTGTGTGTGTGTGTGTGTGTATATATAGCATACCTTAAACCATATTTCTCCATTTATATATATATATATATATATATATATATATATATATATATATATATATATATATATATGTATATATATATATATATATATATATATATATATATATATGGAGAAATATGGTTGAAGGTATGCTATATTTATGAGATAAAGTGTGCAATATCAGAGATAGATTCTATGTAATTATAAAAGTGAACATTGAAATAAAAAATTAGAGACGACATATTGTTTCATGCTAAACGCAATCATCCGACCACATATGTTGTGTTTTTTCCGACTATTTATATATACGGTCAGTGGTGCATTGTAACTAGTCTCATCTAATAATTATTTTGGCGGGAGTGATTTCTTTATTATTTATTTATTTATTTGGATTAATTTATTTTGCATGTTTTTTCTTAGTTATTTTTTATTTTATATATTTTTTTCTGTTTCATTTCGGTCTTTCGATTTTTAATTAATGTAGTAAAAATTTTGAGGTGAGTTCTGATCGTTTATTTCGTACTTTGTTTTGTAATTATAGGCTATTCTATCGTCAAATCAGAGTTTGCGGGGGTTTTTTTTCATTAAAATATGCCTAATTAAAAAATTTAAACACGTTTTGTTTCTTTATTTTCAATAATATCATTTTATAATCATATATAACCTTCTTGCCATGGTTATATTTATTCATTTTTATTTTTCTGAGTATTTTCCATATATTCGAATATCATCCTCAGGGTTAGGAAATGTGTTTGTCGGAAAGGAAATTTTTGCTTTTGTGGTTAAAGCGTTGTACCCTGAAGATGATAATGGAATATATCAAAAGTACGGTGTCCTATTTTACAAAAATATCCCCACATATGTGCATATATATGAATATTCTTTTTGTTTATATTACCGGTAAAACGATAAAAACAGTAATGATGTCCAAACCTACTAATGATTGCATAGGTATGACTATTACCATTATTAGCTTTCTTAGAATATGAATAATACATTTATACAAATTTAAAATGTAAAATTTACTTTCCCTTAAAACTACTTATCAATAATAATGGTGTTATATATATATATATATATATATATATATATATATATATATATATATATATATATATATATATATATATAATTGAACATTGAAGTCGATACTCAGAGGCGTTTCATACTGGACGCAATCGTCAGGCCAATATTTAACAGTCCCCCCACGAGGAATGTATGTGGCACAAGGCCGAGTTTATCGTGGGTTTCTCCGCGCCCGTAGGCTCGGCCAAAAATTAAGCCCTTAGAACCCGCATCCACGGACGTAGCTTTGCCCTTCGGCAAAGCTTCGTTCGGTTTCCACTCTGCCATAGCAGAGAATTCGACAGAAGTCGCACACAGTCGTAGACTACGTTTCGACTGCTTCAACGCAATCTTCAGGCCGCGAGTGCTGGATTTTCGCTCGACTATTTATATATGTGGGCCAATGGTGCCTTGTGAGTAATCTATTCTGGAATTTACTTTTACGGGAGTGGCTTATTTATTTTTTATTTGAAAATTTATTTTACTTGATTTTCATTTCTTCTTTTCGTTTTTTGATGTCTTATTAAAAACATTAATGATGTGCACACCTCCTAATGATTTCATGGGCATGACTATTACCACTATTACCTTTCTAAGAATATGAATAATACTTTTATACAAAGTTAAAAGCTAAAATTTATCGGCTTTTATTAATTTCTTTTAATTTCCAAAAACTTACGTTTAAGTTTCGGAAAATAAGTAATAATGTGTTTTTTAAACTTCCTTAAAAATCAATTAATGACCAGTCACTTGCCATCGCCTGAAGAAGTACAATCAATGTATTTAAACAGAAATTGGGTACCGTTTTCAAAATCTCTTTATGATAATCTCTCATAATAAAAATCTAATACTACATACGTGTGTGCGTCTGTGTGTTTGCGAGTGTCTGTGTGTGGATTTAATTTTACAGGACAAATTTTAAATACTCAATATTTAGAATATATTAGATTGTAAATATTTTTGTAATTAAAACATTTACTCAGTGTACATTGATATCTGTATTTTAATTATTTTTAATTCTTCTCCCGACCACGAATTATATATATATATATATATATATATATATATATATATATATATATATATATATATGTATGTATTTGCATTTACATATTTATATCTATATAAGTATATACATATATGTGTGTAAAAATATATACTGAATGTGCTGTTTATTCTCAAGTATACATATATATATATATATATATATATATATATATATATATATATATATGTATGTATGTATGTATGTATGTATGTATGTATGTATGTTACAAGGAATCATTTATACAAAAAGTAGACTAATCCGCGAACAAAATTTTAAATAAATATTTTACATACATAAACTTGCAAATATATATGATAAAACAGCATATGAAAATTTTCCCATTTGATATATATTTACATAGATTTTTCTGTGTATATGTTACCCTCTGCGTGTGTATCTGTCTGTTTGCGTACATCGTGATGAATATTATTCACTGTTTACTCGATGTTGACATCAGACAGTTTTCTGTTCATCCTTACCGAATATTTGCCTTTTTTTTTACTAACTTCAAAAATACGCAGGCTTCATTAAATCACATAATACCTATCATAGACTGTATGCAGTTAAGTGGGAAACGCCTCTCGGATTTCAACTTACACACTAATATAATATGTTTTTGGCATACTGTTTTAACGATACTCTTTACCACGCGTTCCATGAAGTGAGCGCTTATTGTGAGAGCCAGAAAATATATAAATAAATAATTAATGTTTTCAAGCTGCCTGTTTTCGTGTTGTAAACGTTAGTGATTATAAACACAACCTTCTTCGTCTGTCGACTGTCAGTAGAGGCTGTTCATATTCTCTTTCAAGTAACAGCCTTGAGATATGTCTGAATCTATCGTTCGCCACGCTCTGTTTCATCTCCAGATTATTTGCCTCGTCACAAGCATGTCAGGTTTTTTGAGGGGAATGAGAGTGTGTGCGTTTGCATTTGCGGAAAACATTCAACTATACCCGTTTCACTTTACCAGGTAGAGACAACAAAAGCTTTTAACTGTCAACACTGTCACTGGAAAATCAATTATGCATAAAATGGAAAGACAGGTTTATATGCATTTTAATTCAATGCTCTTGAATAACACCACTATTATTGGTATGTAGTTTAAAGGAAAAGTAAATTGGATTTTAAATTTATCTCATGTATCATTTATATTTTTAGAAATTTAATAGTGGTAATAGCCATAGCTATGAAAGCCTTTGTAGGTTTCAGGATCATTATTTTTTAATTATTTTCATGGAAATATAAACAAAAAGAAGCTAAAATAAATCGACTAGATTATATCCACAAAACAAATATTTAAAATTATATCCAGTACGAGGCAAATATATGGACGAACTCATAGAAAGGCGGTTTTGTATATTTACCAAGACAAGTGAGTAACAGAATTCATTTATTAATACAGGATATTAATACAGGTGTAATATTTACTTTATGCATGTCAAAAAATATGTACTTTTATACAAGTCAAAAAATGATTTAGTCTTTTGATGGGTAACCTTTTACTTTAATAACGGCTTTAACCCTTCTTGGCATTTTATAGTCTAAATTCTTTGTTATACTTGATTTTCGGAAAATTCTTAATACATAAAACATTTATATATCGTTATCCTATATTATTTCCTATATTAATATGTAGCAAAAGCTCACTTTCGTTTACAATAAAAATAAATAAAAAAGACATCAACAAGTTTTTGTCTTCATTAACAAAGTCTGAGGTATGGCGATAAACTACACCCAACAACAAATCCTCTTATCTGGAGGCTTTGAGGAGCAAGGAACCATCTCTTAATTACCGTTGTTCCCAGGTGCATCCTGAACAAGGGTGGTAGCACCTGTTAGGGTCCCAGCTATGGATAAATAGTTAACGCCCAAACTGTGGCGAAAACACCATGGACGTGTAAAAATAGGTTTTATGATAATAATTAAAAATGTTCTTCTTTGTTCACATTTTCTCGAAAACTTAATTTTCTGTTTCTGGTATTCCCAGCATCCTTTTGCAGATTTTCAGTCATGTTTTCTTGTGTCATCTGCCAGGAGATTTGCCAGCATTCGATAACATATAGGAGGAGTGATTAGCATAAAAGTTCAATACTTTTTATATTGTTTCGAATTAAATCTTTCACCTTCTTAAAATGTGTTTAGCATTTTTAAGGCATAATTCAATACACTAACGCGTCTTCGAATTCCGGTGTCACATTTCTAGACCTCTTTAAAAAACAACTTCTCAGGGGCGTGCAGAATTAATTTCAAATCGGAATTAATTTCAACTCGGAACTAAGGGTTAGGGTTAGGGTCAGAGATTTGAAATCAAGTTGAAATTAGTTCGGAGTTAAAATTAATTCCAAGTTGAAATTAGTTCCGAATTGAAATTAGTTCCAAGTTTAAATTAGTTCTGAGTTGAAATTAATTCCAAGTTGAAATTAGCTCCGGGTTTAAATTAGTTTCAAGTTGAAATTAATTCCGAGTTGAAATTAGTTCCGAGTTGAAATTAATTCAGTGCTGAAATTAATTCCGAGTTGAAATTAATTCAGTGTTGAAATTAATTCCGAGTTGAAATTAATTCCGGGTTTAAATTAGTTCTGAGTTGAAATTAATGACGAGTTTAAATTAGTTCAAAGTTGAAATTAATTCCGAGTTTAAATTAGTTCCGATTTGAAATTAGTACCGAGCTGAAATTAATTCCGAGTTGAAATTAGTTCCGAGTTGAAATTAATTCCGAGTTGAAATTAGTTCCGAGTTGAAATTAATTCCAAGTTGAAATTAGTTCCGAGTTTAAATTAATTCCGAATTTAAATTAATTCCGAGTTGAAATTAATTCCGAGTTGAAATTAGTTCTCTAACTGTTCTCATCTAGTTAAATTTTTGTACTTATTTTATTTTGATGTCTCTAATGTGTTTTTCACATTATTTTCTTTTTATGTGATGTCTCCCTTCAGGACGTAAGCGCTCATGGCTCTCCACTTCCTTCCTATCCCTTATAACTTTCAGTAAGGTTTCGTCCATTTGCCACCTCCCCCAGTCAATATTCTTTCATCCACTTGTTTCAGACCGCCATGTATGCCATGCGTTGCTTTCCCTTGTCTCTCCCTCTATTCGACCTGTCAGTATCAGATTCTCTAAGCCCTCCTTTCTGATTACCTGTCCGAGAAATGTCAGCTACGTCTTGCTAATGTTTGCATCCTCTTCAAAACCTCATCGTTGTTCATATGTTCGGCCCATGATATCCTTAGCATCCTTCTGTAGAACCATACCGCCGTTGTCTCGAGTCTCTTCTTTATGCTTGAGGAGACCGCCCGACATTTGCTGTCGCAAACGATAACAGAGTTCACGTGGCAGTTTAGTACTCTTGTCTAGCGTTCCTGTTAATTTCGCTGACAAAAATACAGTCTCTCTTCTTACAACTGAAGTGCGGTCCTTTTTTTTTCTCTCACTTTCTGTAAAATTTCCTACGGTTTATTTGCTGCATCTGCTATCAACACTATGTCTTCTGCGTATCAAATGTTGTTTAAATTGTGGCTCCCTATAACGAATCCTGGTATGACTCCTTTTAGGATTGCATCAATGTAAATTTTAAATAAATTGACTCTTCCTTGTCTTACGCCTGTTTCTATTTTAATATAAAGAATGCATTTTCCATATAATTACTACGATAATAGCAGTCACTACGATAATACCATTTTATAAACATTATTATATTTCAATAGAAGTAAGTTATTTTTTCAGTGTTCACATGTATTTAATTTTTATTTTTATATTAATGTAGTAATATTAATTTTTCATAGTTTTACAATAAACGATTTACATTTGTGCTATTTGTGATGTTAAGGTAAGGTAAAGTATAGACTACTATATATATATATATATATATATATATATATATATATATATATATATATATATATATATGGGGGGGTTGTATGTGTGTGTGTGTAAGGGTGTGTGTATGTGAGTGAGATAACGATATATATTTTTATATTTAAGGACAATACTGCAGAAAAAGTATGACAAAGTGGAAATGTTTTCTTGTAACGCGATTCGCCCTTTAAGACATCATCAGACAAAATTTGTTATGTTGGTGCGACTACACATGCGCATGAACGAAGGATGCTAGAAATTTGATTTATTTATTTTAATCTAGCCTATTTCATTTACATTCGTTTTCATTTTCTTTCAATCGCTTATGTTATTAGACATCCCACACCGAAAAAGTCTAGAGAATAACTTGATCGCAAGGTCATCTACAATAAATTTAACACGGGCTCTTACAGCATTTCATCATTTCTGACCACAGTGCGCGCATGTCTTGTGACACAATATAAAAAAGTGTGTCCTATGAAAAATTTTTACACTTTATCATATATTCCCCTCATATATATATATATATATATATATATATATATAGATAGATAGATAGATAGATAGATAGAGATAGAGAGAGAGTGAGAGTGAGACAGAGAGAGAGACAGAGAGAGAAATGTGCGTGTTAGTCAGGTTACACACTCAAAACAAAACGGTTCACCGTTTTCTCAATTTTTTCTGAACTAAAACACCAACTTAACTACCTAAAGAAGATTAACCTATGACTAAAAAGTTCATGAACTTTGTGCGATTTCTCCATACATACATATATATATATATATATATATATATATATATATATAGATAGATAGATAGATAGAGAGATGAGATGCAATGACCGTATAGTGTTTTGAGATTTCATGCGTATTGTATTTTAATCATTAAAATGAAATGTATATGTAGTAAAAAAAAAACAAACATTGTTTTTAAGCAAGAAACGCTAAGAATATTCAAACGATTCGCATGAGAAATTAAGCTAAATCAATGTATTCGCAATTGGTTGGCTGTTTTGCAAATTTAAGGCTTATCAACCCTTTGCGGTCTATTTAAAGCCAACCCTATTTCGATTGTAGGTTTCTTAGAACGCGGCTTGGTGATTTTTCACATTATTGCAGAATATTAACATTGCACACCGTGTATAAGCTGGGATTTGAGGCGATAAGTACGGACACCAAAATTTTAGTACATATGTTTTATTAAAATTTGAGTATTTACTTTTAAATACCGTTTAAAAACGTACAGAAATATCTAATTTTCCCAGTTTTTTTCTTATTGCATCAACATTTTATTTAATGAAAACATCGAAATAAAGTTGATATCTTTTGCATTAGATAAATTGAATAGAAAATATATCAAACAAGAATTATATTTATGAATCTAAACAAGCATGATATGAATTTTTGGATTGAGATCAGTTTGAAATCATAGACAAAGAACACCTTTGAACAATTCGTAAACTTAAGGAATCAGCACATATGCTAGGCCACAAAAATTTCTTGAGCAGACGAAGCATAGAAATGAATATAATATGGGGACCAGCAATAAGGAGTGCCAGAGAAAAGCGATAATAAGCAAATTAATTGCAATATAAGCTCTGGTAAAAACATGAATTGATAACAGCAAAAATTTGCAATATGAGCACTGGTAAAAAATGATTGCTGAAGCCATTATACTACCCAGAAATTCATACACAGATGTTATCAAGGGCACAGTGGATAAAAGCGTTAGTTACATCCAGTGGCAGGACCCATAAGAGTTTGGAGAATTTTCAGAAGGAATTTAACAAAAGATAACTAATAACTGACCTCTATTAAACATGGCACGTGGAACTAGAACTGACTAACACGGTGAGCGAAATAAAGGGTTCATTTCAACATTCCAAACAGATGAAGAAGGCCGGAGCTTACAATGGCCGAAACGTTGAAATAAATATGGCGACAAAGATGAGGGCAATAGTCCGAATAATACAAATAGTGACCAGGCTATATACCGGGGATCGAAAAAGAACCAATGTTCACTGCCCAATATTTGTAAATATATAATAAATATTGATAATAATTATATATATTGCAGCTTGATCATCTCTATTTATTAATGTTAATATATAGTTTTTCATGCTATTAACAGGAAATCGATTCGTTATTAGAAATAGATAAATAAAGACATATATATATATATATATATATATATATATATATATATATATATATATATAGCAGACTGATCATCCCTATTTACTAATATTAATGCATAACGTTGTATGCTATAACATAAAATCGTTTCGGTTATTGACGCTGAATAATGAATAGTTTTTAACTGAAATAGAGAAAATTCGAAAACATAACCAATAAATACAGAAATAACAATGTTTTCTAAACTAGAATAGATCTTCGATTGTTATATTCTCTGGAGATTAATATTTGGTTTGGTATTCATGGGCAGAACTCCTTTCAGAGACAGTGAAGCCATTTCCCTAGGAAACACAACATGAGTCATAGCGGCTGGGTGGATTCACTATGTTTTGTACTCATGATCTTTCAGGCCCTCCGTAAAGGTGCTTAATTAATAGCAGAAAATTCGGCCGAGATATCCTTTCTTTTCTTTTATTAAAACCCGCTGATCATGCTGCAAATGTTATTGCGCAGTTTGTATGTGATGTCCAGAATACTTGGAATACACGAGGCGGGAGGCTAATTAATTTTAGCCAACGAATTAATGAACAATTTCTTCGAAACCTTTTGTCTTGAGAATAAGTAATTCCCATCACACACCCCCAAGGACATATGCACACACTCAAGGACATATGCACACACACGTGTATATATAAAACGTGCGTTAGTTAATCTAGAACAAGTTATAAAGGAAAAAATTGAAAGAGAATATCAGTATATGTGATGCGATGGATAACTTGTCGTCTAAATTACGCAAAAATGAAAACAAACACTAACATTTCATTTTAATAAAGATCTTTATAGAAAATACACGCAAAAATGTTATGAAATACTAATAAATAAATTTATTCTATAAAAACGCCATTAGCTTCAACTCCAGCCGACATTTCAGTCTCCTTCATTTCTTCTGGACGGTCTCCTTGTTTAAGTTTAATCCTTGTCTTCAAGTCATCTTTGGTGTTAAAAGGACATTTGTTGGTCTCTCGTTTAACTTCGTCTCAAACATAATAATGAATGGGTGTTTATCTGGGGTGTTAGATGTCAAGGTGTAAGATGTTATGTGAGTGCAGAAATTGTCTGACAATCATGACTTGATTCCTTTGCTTGTGTGGCATGAAGCAAAATCATTTTTGCGGTCATAGTGTCTTTCAGCAGCCACCCTCTTAAACCAGAACAGCCTTACCCACTCAATGCACTTGATGCAGGACTCGGTTTTGAGTCTGAGAACTTCACCAACAACTTCATATGTTTCTTTCTAATCAGAATGATCAGCATGAGTTTTCCGAGCTGCGGTACCTTCGTAATCAACATTAGACTCCTCCAACTCTTTCCGAATCCTCTGCACTCTCTGAAAACCCAAACACTCTGAAATGTTTTTATTGGAACTTTTGTTCCGAATGCCAAACAGTACAGCATGCCGTTTCCAAATTTCTGGCACAGTGAATTGCGACATGGTGCTCTTTTTCTCACAGACAACTGACAATCCTATCTTGTGCAGTCGACAAAAAAAAACAACAACAACAATAACAAAGCACATGCGCGAAATTAAAAAATATATAATATTACGACAATTTATCCATCGCACACAGTATATTAAAAAAAAGAAAAGTCAATATATTCAATTCAGAAAAGGCTATTCAATAAACCTGACCTCAGTCACGGAAATCTGAGGATTTATGGATTACGTGTTCTTCATCATCTGTGACACGCACCATCGTGACGTTGGCGATCATAGCTCTCCACAATTTCCTATCTTTTGTAGTTCATACTAATTGTTATCATTCCTAAACCCTATTATGTCATTTAGTTACACACAAATGTTAGGTGCATTATGCATTGTTTTCCTATCTCCCTCTTGTCTTTAATATGACAAATTTTCCCATTTATTTTTAGCCATTAAGTGCGCTAGAAATGTCAATTGACTATTTATGATGTTGGGCATAAGTGTCTTTTTTGTTTCCATTTTCTGTAAAACTTCAATCATTACTCAGATGTTCAGTATCCTTCTGTATATATATATATATATATATATATATATATATATATTTTCTTTATCTGAGAGAATATTGTCCAGCATTCACTGCTAAACATGACGACGATATTACATATAGAGTACGTATATATATATTTTTCTGAAGGGAGTTTCATTTCTAAATTTAAAATTTAAATTTAAATATACCATTCTTTGACTATTAATAATAGTAATAATATTAGCTAAATTCCTTTAAAATGAAACACTTCCGAAATAACATTGATAAATTTAAATTTTAACTGTGAAATCTATATATATTTCAAATATTAAAATATAGATAAAGATTGCAAAATGTATATATAATTTATGTGCGAGGTTAAATGAATTTTTGTGTAAATTATCTAAAGTGTTTCTATGGTTTTATTTTTTTTTTTTTTTTTTTTTTTTTTTACTTGTTAATGATCGTATGTATATGTGTATATATATGTGTGTGTGTGTGTATGTATATATGTATATATATATGTGTGTGTGTGTATGTATATATGTGCGTACGTGCATGAATTGATTTTAAATGAAATATTGGGTCTTTCTAATGACATTTTAATTTATTTTCTTTATTTGTAATGTCCTTCTTTTGTAATATTCTATAGTTTAAATTTTATTTTCTTCTGAAGGGAGTTTCATTTCTAAATTGATGATTTAAATTTAAATATACCATTCTTTGACTATTAATAATAGTAATAATATTAGCTAAATTCCTTTAAAATGAAACACTTCCGAAATCACACTGATAAAATTAAATTTTAACTGTGAAATCTATATATATTTTGAAATATAGATAAAGATTGTAAAATGTATATATAGTTTATGTATGAGGATAAATGAATTTTTTTGTGTAAATTATCTCAAAGTTTTTTTTTTTTTTTTTTTTTTTTACTTGTTAATGATCATATGTATGTAGGGATTCACATGAATGCATTTGTGAGGCATATATGAATAAATTAAAATTAATATTACCCTCAAATTCTATTATTAAATAATGAAACTTAATCTTTAATTTAGTTTACCAATGTAATAAATAAATTGCATTCATGAATTAATTTTGAATATTAAAATAGATGTTATATATATATATATATATATATATATATATATATATTTTTTTTTTTTTTTTTTTTTTTTTTGGAAATACAATCAGTCGGGTGAATAAACTATTAAGATTTTAAATATTTCTTTATGTCCTAGATAAATATGTTTATTACAATAATAGTTATATTTAGTCCTGAAACTACTTACTTAAAAAATTAAATATTTAAGTTAATAACAAAATTATTTTCAGACATCGAATTTTCTATCAAACATTATAAACTATCTTTTACATAATTTTGTTAAAACAAAATTATAACAACTCAATCTCTCTTTCCCCCTCCCCCCATCCCTCTCTTTACCGTAAGACTCACTTGTATACATTTTCTACAATTCATTTCCGTTTTATTAACCATCTAAAGAGGTCAAGTTTTCTGTCACTCCTCCTACTCCAATATAAAACATACTTAAGAGAGATATAAAATTAACCCCTCCCTATACTTTATATTGTCTGGTTAACTACCACTCTCAACCCCCTCTATTAAATTACAAAAATTACACTACCCACCAATTTCTAATCCCATTTTTTTTCTCATTTCGTTGTTGGAAGATTTACCTGATGATCCTGAATCCTTAAAAAAGGATTTAGGTGAAATAAATTATCGTAATGGTACATTAAAGTGATTTGTTTTTCATTACATATTTATATATATATATATATATATATATATATAGAGAGAGAGAGAGAGAGAGATATGGTATATATATATATATATATATGAATATATATATGTGTATATATATGGCATATATATATATATATGTGTGTGTGTGTGTGTGTATGTGTGTGTGTTTAGATGTTTGAGAATCATTAACAACTATGCCTTTTATTGTTTTAGAACCGCCTATATAGGACAGAGTCAGGTTTGTTTCTCAAAAGACATTTGGGAAATAGATATACACATTTTATCATAAAATATGGACATCAAGTCATCCAGCAAATATAGCACAAGTAAGAATAAAATGTTAGTTGGACGTAACATATGTTGACCAATGTCGGACATAAAAACTTGTCAGATCTCGGCAAATCGCGCGTGACTCACAGAGAGAAGTAGGTGGGATGGAGATTTGTCAGTTAATAGTTTCTATTATTTTACCCAGGCTTGACATTTGATTAACATATGCATCGGTATTTACTCATTCAGTTCTTAAAACTCAAGTGAAATAACCTCACATAATTCTCCAATGTCACATAGTATATAAAGGAAAAAAGTTCCGGAACGATAAATTTATTAGTGTATTATAATCTGCTTAAAACAGGAATATTATCAAAATATATTCAGAAATTACTAATTATATTTACACGGGAAATGTACAGAATATTTAGAAAGATCTGCTCCGTGTTCTCAGTGTAGATAAAACGTAAGTGAAAATGGTAAATATATATTATTTTTATTGGAGTTCTCTCAAGACAAGGCTCAATAGAAACTCAAGATTCATTGTTACTGAAAAAGGTGGGTGATGTGAATCTAAGTAGGAAGTGGAAATCAAGTGCATATAGAGGATAGGTAACGATTGTCTTGAAGAAGTGAAACCTTCGGGGAAGAAACCAGACTGGAATCTCTTCAACAATGTAGTTTATCATATGTTAATTGCATAATAGCAGAAAACATTTAAAATCTGTTAACGGTATCTTATATCGTGTAATGAAATATTCCTGACGTTAGACCATAAAAAGAATACAGTAGTATCTATTCAGCTTTCTTTTATATATATATATATATATATATATATATATATATATATATGGAATCATATCGTTAAAAAAATAATAATCATATATATAGATAGACACACTCAGACACACACACACACACACACACATATATATATATATATATATATATATATATATATATATGTATGTATGTATGAAGAAATGTAGTCATAAGGTGTGCTATATTTATGGAATAAAGTGCTCAATATCAGATATAGAGCCTGTGTAAATATAAAAGTGAACATAGAAGTCAACACTTAGAGGCGACAGTCTGTTTCATGCTATATGCAATCGTCAGGCCACATGTGCTGTTATTTTTCTCGGCTATTTATATATATACGGGTCAGTGGTGCATTGTCGGTAGTCTTTTTTGGCGGTTATTTTACCGGAAGTCGTTTATTTATTTATTTGGGTTAAATTATTTTGCTTGTTTTTATTCATTTTTATTTTTTGTTTCTTCTTTATTTATTTATTTATTTTTAATCGGTGTTTTTATTAACGTAGTAAAAAATTCTTTATATCACTTATTTAATAGTTTTGTTTTGGTTTGAGAATTTAATTAAAGCTATTTATTCGATTTGGGGGCTGATTGTTGTAGTTTGCTCTAAGTATTATTTTGGCAGGAACAGTTTTTAATTAGGGTTGATTATCTTTATTTGTTTTTTCTAACGGTAACTTTATCGGGATTGGTTTGTTTATTTATTTACTTGGATGAATTTAGGTAAATTTATTTTACTTGTATATTTTCCGCTTTCGGTTTTTCGATTTTTAAGTAACGTTGTATTTATTTTTTATTTTTATTTTTTTTTTATCGTTATATAACAGTTATAGTTATTTTGTCGTCCGATTTTTTGGTTCGATTTTTTAGTCTAACTAATATTTTGGTCATAATGGTTTGCTAATTTGTTTATTATTTTCTTTATTTATTTGGGTTCGTTTGTTGTTTTTGTTTTTTGTTTTGTTTTTTGTTATTATTATTATTATTATTATTATTATTATTATTATTATTTTCTTTGCTTTCTGGCGTTTACACATTTCTTTCCGGGTCCCACCCAGGGACCTAAGGTTAGAAATGGCATCATGACACTTTTCACTGACAAAAAAAAAAAAAAAAAAAAAAAAAATAATTACATAGATAGAGCCCTTCGTAAAGTGTGGGCTGTACTTGTCAGAACAATTTTTTGTATCTCCTTGAGGCATGGGCTTCCAGGAATCCCTGCAATTAGTCTACTGCAATCTTTTCCAACCTGTCCTAGGGCTCCAACTACAACAGGGATTGTTGATGTTCCCATATGCCACATTTTCGAGACCTCTATTTCAAGGTCCTTGTATTTTGACAGATTTTTGAATATCTTCAAAGATACATTGCAGTCAGCAGGGACTGCCATATCAATAAGGAGGCACCGTTTTTGTTTGTGGTCTTTAATAACAATATCTGGGCGGTTGGCCTTGATTGTTCTGTCAGTGTGAATTGTGTAGTCCCATAGAATTGTAACAGGTCCTATCTCCGTAACTGGGTCTGGGTGGTGTTGGTACCAGTTTCTTTCAGTTTCCTTCCCGTAGAAGTTGCAGATTTTCCAGTGCAGATATTGGCCCACTCTGTCATGTCGGGTTTTATATTCAGTGGGTGCCAACATCGTGCAACCTGATACAAGATGATCAATTGTTTCTGGATATTTATCACAGAATCTGCATTTTGGGCTGACACAATATTTTAGTATATGTGCTTGATAATTCCTAGTTAGCAAGCATTGGTCCTGCGCAGCAAGGATAAAACCTTCAGTTTCCGCTTTCAACCCTGCACTGCGTAGCCACTGATGGGTACGGGTTTTGTCTACATCAGCTTGGTTGATACAGGCAGAGTATTGGCCATGAAGCGGTTTATCTTGCCATCGCTTCTGTATCTGGTCGGTTGCATTCGTCTTTGCTGTCTTTTTCAAGTATTTTGCAGTTTCAGCCGGTGTATTGTGCTGTAGTTGCATCTCTACGCCCATTTGAAGCTCCAGTTTGAATTTGTTGGCTTCTTTCATTACGGAGTAAAGACGCTTACTACTTTCATGTTCCTTGACGCATACCATCATCCAGTCTTCTGTAGTTTCCAAGTATTTTTGGAGGCCAATGGATTATTATTATTATTATTATTATTATTATTATTATTATTATTATTATTATTCTATTTCATCTGTTCTAACAGGTGTGATTTGGTAATTTGTTTGGATTAATTAATTTTGCTTATTTTATTGTTATTTTGTTTATTTGTTTATTTATTTGTTGTTATTTTGTTTTTTCCGTTTTCAATTTTTAAGCATGTCTGCATTTTGAGATGAGCTCGGATCTTTTCTTTAATAATTTAATTTGGTCTAAAAAAGTAATGATAGCTATTTCTTCCTCTAAGCAAAGTTTGCAAGTTTTTGATTGATTGTTGTAGGCTGATGATCTTTTACATATATATATATATATATATATATATATATATATATATATATATATATATATATATATATTAACAGTTTATTTTCTCGAACTTTTCGTTTGTGGGATGCTTTTCCGTCTCCATGTATTAGAACCAACTTTAATCTACAAAAATTTAAATGACGTTTCAATCAATATCTCCTCCTGCTTACTAGTCTCTCTTCCTTCTCACTAGTAATGTTTTTATTTAAAATTATTTCGCACGCAGTAATCATTCGTGCCTTAAGACTTTACTGCCTTGCTTGGGGGGTGAAATCATTATATATATATATATATATATATATATATATATATATATATATGTATGCACTTATGTGTGTGTGTGTGTGTGTGCGCGCGCGCGAGTGTGTGTGACTGCGTGTGTGAAATAACGCACTGTGAATGTTGGTTGTAATAAAACTGTTAGGATAATACAGGCACCGCATATACTTCAGTCGCAGAATCAGTGTTGTGTCTTTGTCAACGACGGATTTCAATCCTCTCCAGCTGCTTTACATTTAATATTTTCCTTCTTTTAGCCCTGTTGACAATCAAGGCAACTTGACCCAAACAGATCTAATATTTACACATATCTGTGTGGAGAAGAGATGTATTCATACCTTTCCCAATGGGGTTTGAACGTAAATGAAGCTACTGAACTCGATTGGAATTGGAACTCGGTTATCCGATTCCTCAATCCGAAACGCTATCCATTACTACGCCCTGCCTAATAAAAATTGATCGATGTAAAATATCAGGGCTAAAATTTATTTTACTAATAAATACATATTAGTCTCTTCGCCGTTTTGTAAAACTCGGGGCGACACAAATTTTGACAGAAATTGAAAATTGACAGTTGTAAATTTTACTATATATATATATATATATATATATATACATATATATATATATATATATAGGATTGATGTATCCGGAATAAATTCCAATAACCAACAAAAATTACTCTAAAAAGAGTGCTCAATACAGAGTAGAGCAATTATAATTATTTATTCGAAAATTATAACATAAATATGTAATAAGATCACTAAAAAATTGCCATTTTATTTCAACATTTCTGGTGTCTTATCAAATGATGGTGTTGAATGTATAATAAAAACCCTTTATGATACATTCTACATCATCACTTGAAAATACACCAGAAGTGTTGAAATAAAATCGCTATTTTTTTGGTGATTTTCTTACATATTTATGTTATAATTTTCGAATAAATAATTATATATATATATATATATATATATATATATATATATATATATATATATATATAAGCTGATTTTATTTTAGTGTAGCAGTCCATTTAGTTAGAATATAATTGATACTATTTGTCAACATTTTGTGGGCTATTTAAGACTGAAACATATTTTGGATTGTAAGAATATTTATCGTTTTCCTAATGAATATTACATTATTATTTTAAGATTGATAGTTATTTATCCAGATAAGAGTTGCCACTATTTAACCCAATGTTGGAGAGTAAATAGATGAGTACATACATTTTTCAATGTTATTTTTTTGGAAGTAATTGTAAAAAAAAGCTGTCAGGCATTCGAAATTAATATCTGATTTCTCATTCCGAGCTGTTATCGATTGCACCACCTGCACATACCGCTAAGAAATGACACCTTTGTAGAATTCAATTTTGTATTCTCTGAACTGGTTCTTTGTCGTAAACGAAGAGTTTAAGCCTAATACAGGTTTCGGGTAATTTGAATATACTTTTTTATATATATCATATTTTTTAAGTTTTACACACACACATATATATATATATATATATATATATATATATATATATATATATATATATATAATTTCCTATTATTTTTATATAATCTATGAATCACATTTATGGCACCCTTTGTATTTCTATTTCTCGTTCTGGCATTATATTGACCAAGTAATATCATTGCTATTTTTAATGTCCTAAAACATCACCTTCGTTCCTTCCTTGTTTCAAGTGTAGGTTACAATCTCAGTATTTGAGAATACAAATTATTAAATGCTAAATCAAACCGATTATTCTTTGGTGTTTGCATTCATCCGTGTTTGGTTTCTTTGGCAATGCTATAAAATATGATTTCCTATCATCATCATATCTTGGACAGCAACCATATATTTATTTTATCATTTTGATATCTTAAATAATTCGAAAATAAATTACCTGTCACTTGACAGTCTTTGAGACAATCTCGTATTTTCCTGGTGCTTTGTTTCTCTTAATCTTGTCTAGTGCTGTCATAACCTCATATTTTAGCGTCTGTATTCCTCCTAAGAATTCTGAATTAAAAAGCCCATTGCGCGTGGTGATAACAACTCTTTCTCGTAAGAATAAAAGATCATGTAGTAACCACAACAGCATTGCCTAGCTTGGTGAGAGTGTGGCCTAATACAATACAGTGTAGTCGACATGATATGGTGATACTTGTGTCTCAATTTTATACTCAGTTATCGGCAAAGTCGATGTGGCCTTTTAGGCCTGGTTGAGGCTAACATTCTCTGGTGCAAATTTGCGAAAATTTGGCGTTTATTGCAGTGGGTGGAGCAGTAATATTTTGGTGAATATGTTGATGGCAATTTTAATCCACCAACGGAGGCATGCTCTTTTCCACAATCGATGCTAGTATTAATGTTATATATGCAAAAGTGAATGACATTTTTCTGCATGCGGTGCATTTGATGGTTTTCGAGGTCTGAATTACTGAATCATTGGCAATCACATTCATTACTCTCAGGGTGATTAACATCAATACTATTGCTCGAAATTTTTTTCATAGTCTTCCTTGTCGTTGTAAGACCTGATATAATGATAGCTGGTGATCGATTTCGTGTAATGGCAACAATTGATTTATTTGCAAATATGGGAAGCGTGGATATGGCTTTTTATTCGCCTTAGCATCTTTCATTAACGTATACATATCTGGTAATGGTGGACAACTCTTGCAGTTGCTGTTCAATATATTGTTGTGGTGTCCTCCCTCCAAAGAGTCTATGTTGGACCCCACCGCCTACTATGAGATTAGTAGGAGAGCAGGCCTTGAGGGAACAGTCGCATAGATTGTTCAACTGTCCAAATCTCTCCCTCGGCAGAGAGGAACTCGGACGAAGCTTTGCCGCACGACAAAGTTCGACCATGGAGGTTGACAGGCCCTGAACCCGTTTATACGGGTTCAAAGGGAATATTTTTGGCCGAGCCTACGCGCTAGGAGAAACCCATTAAATCCATGAAACCCACGTTAATCTCAGCCTTGTGCCACATACATTCCTTGTGGGGAGAACTGTTAAATATAACAGTCGCATAGATTGTTCAAACTGTCGAAATCTCTGCCTCGGCAGAGAGGAACTCGGACATGGCTTTTCCGAAGGGTAAATTTTCGGGAAGAAATGAGAATATATCAGAAATCAAAGGAAATAATAATAATAATAATAATAATAATAATAATAATAATAATAATAATAATAATAATAATTGGATTTGAAGATATCAACATATCAGACTTACATTTACCACTGGATACACCTGATGGTTGACGAATCATTAAATGGATATGGGCATTGTTGACAGGTTTTATCAATGTTTTTACTTTAGTTCTCACGAGAACGACAATGATTCTTGAAACCAACACATGAATTATTGACGAAGCGGCAAACTATGTTGTTCTGTAGAAGGTCTGGCCTATTTTTAAAGTCTGTTCAAGTTGCTCTTGTGTTTTCATGTGAGGGTTGAGATTTGAGCGTTTTCTGTATGTTTTTGCATACACACAGAGCATACTATTTTCCCCCGCGTATTACTGATCATATTTAATCAAACATCTACCAGTACGAATCTTCTTGGGAACAAAGAGACCTGCTCGGCCACATTAATCTAATGTAATTTAATACATAGTTTGATCTACGATGTCCCCTT
Organism: Acanthosepion lycidas; assembly: GCA_963932145.1. Lineage (NCBI taxonomy): Eukaryota > Metazoa > Mollusca > Cephalopoda > Sepiida > Sepiidae > Acanthosepion > Acanthosepion lycidas. Next base: position 125,813,678 of record OZ010577.1, on the reverse strand, counting down.
TCCTCGCTACACGCGTCGTGCTCTTCTCAGCGCGTGTTCTTGGAACATCATAGCACTTTTATGTATTACACGCTTCCACTTAAGTTATTTTAAATTTAGAAAAAGGGGATTATCAGTGGTCAGAAATTACAACAAGACGTATTGTTTTTATGATTTTTGTACATTATGCAAATTTTTGCAAATCATTTTACTAAAAATTATTTTTACCAAAGACTTGACTAGAAAACTAATTGAAAGTCCATTATTAACAATGGTAGGTAATTAATATAATTATTACGGATTAAGTACACTCATCGCAAGTAAAAGAAATATATTTAGTAAAATATTATGTCATGTGGAATGAATTATGATAAAAACATACATTTTGCTTTAAGGCGTTATCATCAATTGGCATGCCATAACATTCTTTGACCTTGGTAAATAGAAAAAGACCGACTTTCTACCTTCGATAAACAGAGACCAAAATGAGGGAAATCTCACAGAGGCGTAATCGTTTATTTTCTTCCTATCCGCGACCTTTGAAACAAATTTGTGGCCCGGAAGTGTCTTTTCTCTCCTTTTTTTTTTTTGTCCTTTTCTTGTTTAGTTTTCTATACATTGTTATATTGCCTTGTTCGTTTCAACTGTATATCCCAAAGCAATCCCTTCAAAATATAATTTTCCTTCCTTGCTTATCTTAGAACCTAGGGGAGGAGAAAATCAATCTGAAGGCTTTTTGATCTAGTCTGCGCCAGTGACATGTTTCTTTATTGCATTATACGCTTGATCGGCCGGAAGTGATAAAATTTATCGATCTATTTATCCATCTGTCTGTCAACAAATCTATGTTAACATATTTGCAAACACACACACACACACACACACACACACACACATATATATATATATATATATGTATGTATATATATATATATATATATATATATATATATAAACTGTATAAAGCATGTTAAGTCTTTTTCCCCAAGTGACCTTACTCAATCACACTCGGTAGACAGGTTGCACTAGTTATGTTTGAACACACGTTTTAGCAAGTCATAAAAAGAAGATAAACTTACGTAATCTTACGAAGCATGCGTCAAATATTTAACATGCTTTTTATCTTTTTTTCTGGAGTATTCGAGTGAAATAATACACCGGAATACGGGCAGATATAAACTGAAAAGTCGACATAAGGCTTGTGGTACTGACCATTAACAACAGTGACTCTGAGATATCAAGCTTATTCAAAGTGATCAACTGAAGAGAAAGAAGACAAACAAGAGAATCGTGAGACACGCCGATTATAATAGTCCAGGGTGCCATGAATAAAAGAGCCATTGTATTTCATTAAACCCAACGAACGTTAGAGACCGATACAACATACAACAAACATGTTGATACAGCGAGAAATCTCTGGATCAGGAAGGGGAAGCCGTACTTCTTCCAACGAATCGGAGTAGCCGTTTGAGAATATGCCCGATTATCTGAACCAATTAACATGTAATATCCTAGCTATGCTGATTTGCAATCCCGGAAATACCCCTTCTTAGATGGTACTGACAAAGAGAGCAGAGACCATAATATACCAACAATATTTTAGGTAGCTTTCGTTGACATGGCGCCCAGCAAAAACGAGAAACATGAACTGGGCATGCAGTCTGAATCAATAACACATTAAGGGTTTTGTTTGAAAAAAAGAATATTTGTTTTTTTTATCTCTTAAGATATAAATTTAAAAGAAAATATATCGTTTTTTTTGCATTTGAATTTTTTTTTATTTACGTTGCAATTTATTCTAGGTTAATTGTAGTATAATACATACATAAATACGCACACAAACACACACACACACACACACACACACACACACACACACATATATATATATATATATATATATATATATATATATATATATATATATATTAGGTTGGTGCAAAAATAATGAAGTAATAATGTCGTTTTTTGAAATATTTTTAACGTCAAAAAACGACATTATTACGTCAATATTTTTGCACCAACCTAATATATATATATATATATATATATATATATATATATATATATATATATATATATATATATATATACATACAGGGTTGTCATAAAGTTTGTGTGCACTATAAAAAAAATTATAACTTTGAAGTGCACATGAACTTTATCGACACCCTGTATATGTGTGTTAATGTATGTGTGTGTATGTATGTTTTTGTGTTCCATTATTAAGAATTGATTTATTTTTAATTCGGCATATTTGTTACTGCAATGGCTATTATAGTGGATACTAGTAGTTGAAATAGACGTTATTACAGTTGATACTCGTATTTGAAAATCACTCTCCAGTTGTATATAATTTACACAGTTTAAAATAAAAAGGTGTTTCTATTTCAAATACGAGTATCCACTATATTGTGTATGTGTGCATGTACATCGAATTGTACGGATTGTTCTTCAAAGCTAATATATACAACTCACTTACTGTACAATATTAAGTAATTATTATGCATTAAAATTATACACACACACACACACACACATATATATATATATATATATATATATATATATATATATATATATATATATATATATATATATATACACACACATATATATACATACATAGGAGTGAACAAACAAGCGTATTTGTGTATTGGTTGTATGCCGAACAGTTTAGCTGAAAGTGCTAGGAAGCAATATACATCTGAATAATTTTTATATCCATTATTTCCATAAAAGAAAAGACTTGTTAATATAGAAAAATAAAAATGAAAAATAATGATTCAAAAATAAAATACTTGTACATATAAGAAAACCATAATGAAAAATAGTCTTCAGAAAAGAAAACATTTGTATATGTAGAAAAAAAAAACATAATGAAAATAATGTCAAGAAACGTAAACCCTTGTACATATAGAAAAATCATAATGAAAAAACATTGTTCAGAAAAGAAAACACTTGTACATATGGAAAAAAAACATAATAAAGATAGTGTCCAGCAAAAAGAAATCACTTGAAAATATACAAAAATCATAATGAAAAATGATGTCCAAAAAAGAAAAAAAAAGTGTACATATGGAAAAACCATGTGCTGAAAGGAAACACTTTATATATAGAAAAAAATCATAATGAAAATTAGTGTCCAGAAAAGAAAACATTTGAAGATATACAAACATCGTAATGAAAAATAATGTACAGAAAAAAATACTTGTACATATAGAAAAGAAAATCATAATGAAAACTATACAAAAGCAGCATTTCTACCCAAATACCCGTGTATATATATATATATATATATATATATATATATATATATATATATATATATATATATATATATATATATATATATATATATAAGTAATGAAAAACAAACCACTTTAATGTACCATTACGATAATTTATTTCACCTAACTTCTTTTTTAAGGATTCAGGATCATCAGGTAAATCTTCCAACAACGAATTGAGAAAAAAAATGGGATTAGAAATTGGTGGGTAGTGTAATTTTTGTAATTTAATAGAGGGGGTTGAGAGTGGTAGTTAAACAGACAATATAAAGTCTAGGGAGGGGTTAATTTTATATCTCTCTTAAGTATGTTTTATATTGGAGTAGGAGGAGTGACAGAAACTTGACCTCTTTAGATGGTTAATAAAACGGAAATGAATTGTAGAAAATGTATACAAGTGAGTCTTACGGTAAAGAGAGAGATAGGGGGGAGGGGGAAAGAGAGATGGAGTTGTTATAATTTTGTTTTAACAAAATTATGTAAAAGATAGTTTACAATGTTTGATAGAATATTCGATGTCTGAAAAAAATTTTGTTATTAACTTAAATGTTTAATTTTTTAAGTAAATAGTTTCAGGACTAAATATAACTATTATTGTAATAAACATATTTATCTAGGACATTAAAGTGGTTTGTTTTTCATTACATATTAGCCCTGTCCTAACATTGAGCTCTCAGGATTTCATCCTCTTTGGATTTACCAATTCGGTTTACCAAGTTCCTTATAACTTAATTATATATATATATATATATATATATGTTACCGGTGAAAATAAATTTGAAGCGAAATGAATATATTGTTTGAAATTATTTCATTTTATATGTACAACTAATATTGATAGATTATAATACTATATATTTCATATTTTAACCATATTGTGGAGCTTTGTCCCAACATTGCTAGCCAAGTTATTCAAATAAAATATTTAAAATATTACATGAATATAATTCAGTTGTTGTTTTCCTTGTTTTATATTTTCTTTGGTGTGCTTTCAGATTTTCATAATATAAATGAAACAGCGGTTCCCATAAAATCACCAAAGTTAAGCAACGTCAACGTGGTCATCAACTAGATAGGCGACCACTTGGGAATTCCAGGTTCTGTAAACGGTTAATGTAATCAATAATGACTCGGAGTTTTTAAACAGATGGCCATGTTTCCATTCCAGATGAGTTGCTTATATTCACTTTTTCGCAGAAGAGTGAAAGGTATAAATACACCTCATCCCTCCTCGGCTATGGGTTAATTAGTACGAGTTTTATCAGTAAATCATTATTATCTTTTAAAAAATCTAACAATCTTAAAATATTTCTGGCTTTAAATAACCTGAAATGTGTTGATAAGCCGTAGAAAACGAATCAATCATTCAATACAAATAAATAAAAAATTGATATAGATATATATTTAAAACTTCTGTGTTCCAAGGTATTTACCAAATTAGAATACTATTTGATTATCACATATGCATTTTGTTCTACGAGATAAAAAAAAATATGAATAGACTGAAATAGATAGCTCGATAGATAGATAGATAGATAGATAGATAGATAGATAATTCTCTTGTAACATATGCACATTAAATATCATGATTTTTCGCACTTGACAAGGAAGTAGATATGCTTCAGTGAATCTTTCCACTTTGTGATATGCTTCAAGGGTAACAATTGAAAGAAAAAACTAATCAATTTATTTCTTTGGTCATGATTTTCCACTCCTCTTAAACTTTTTAAAAAAATGTATTTCTAAACCAACATGTGTTTTTGAACCCAAAATATTCTCGTACATATTTTTTAAATACCCAAAACATCAAGAGCAAAACCTAAAATTCAATTTATCTAAAATATAATAACATTTAAAAATAAAAGATCTCAAAGTAAATCGTCATGAATAAATCACCTTCATCCATAATACGCACACCTAAAATTGTGCTGAAAGTGTGGGAAAATGCTTCTACTCAAGCATAATACGCACCCTTTTTTTGGTAATCAAACCATATAAATTGTACCTCACCAAATCTTATTCTTTTATTAAAAAAATGCTTTTAGACATATTATAGTAATTTCGTTTTATGGTAATTTTTATTTGATTTTATATGTTTAAGTATTGTTAGGCTCATGTGATTGTATTTGACATCATTATAGGGACGCAATCACCGAATGTTAGTGCCAGATTGTCTTACGTTTGTGGTGAGTAGTCATTTCGCAACTGAAAACGACCTATGAAACGGCAATGTTTTAGAGATTTTTGTGGCTGTGCATAATACGCACCCCAATTTTGCACATTATTTTTTAGAAAAAAATGCGTATTATACATAGGGAATTTCGGTAACAAAATTGAATCGAGTTATACTCGAATGTTCACGGCATTTATTCTGCCGTTTGTTATTCTCGTGTATGATTTACAGAAAGCTGAATCGCAATTAAACAGAATAAAACAATAAATCTTTCGAAATTTACTAAATCAGAGCGTCTCTCTGCGTACAAACATTTGCAATGGATAAAGTGTTCTATACAGAAAAGAATATTGTTTTCTTTCAAAGACAGCTTTTGATTTGTTTTCTTTTCTGTAAGTTTCATTTCAGTAGATTTGTAATCTTCAACATTACTTAAACGTTATACTTAGTAGATATCCGTATTTGAGCAGACGCTCCGTTTATTTATTAAATAGTATATGTATTTATTTTAGTCTACCAGCCTGAATAGTCAAGAAATCTTATTTAAAATACGGTCTCTTTCTTTGGCCGGATTCAATCCTGCATCCATAGGGGGAAATTATCGTTGGATAAGAAGTTCTTTATACCTCTCGGCTACGAGGTTTTTGAATAGTGCGTTTAAACACGCATATTTTTATTTGCCTCTAGAAACAGACATATCTGCTCAGGTCTTCGTTTATGTAATAATATCTGTCAGATTAGTAATAAAAAATTCATCCTTTTCCTTAGATATCTTCAATATAGAGACGTTCGTCTGATCATTTAAATTAAGATTTAAATACAGTGAATCTCTCGTATGTTAGCATCTTTTAATCCTTGCTAATATTTAGAAAATTAATCGAAGTATTCAGTTGAATATAGAACTGAACACTTTATGTAATCGACAGGGGTATATTGTTAATGCATTTTTTTTTTTTTGTGAATTTGCTGACATAGTATTTACGAGTTGAATCTCTGTATGTGCTTGGACTCAGCGGAAACGGGGTGAGCAATAAATGATCAGTATCGAACTAAAAGCGTTATCCCTGGAAATGTACAGTGGAATGAAAAATGTAACCGTTTAGATTAAATAAAGGCTTCAGGTCGAAATACCATAAAGATTATTCAGATCGACAATGATAAAGATCTGAGGGAAAAAGTGCCAAATGTTCCAGATATGCACAACAAAGATGAGGACAACAGGCAGCGAGTAAATAATGCAACCAATGATAACTTCCCGTCTCTGAAACTCAGACAGACTCAGGTAAACACGTTTGTTTTTTGTTTTGTTTTTTTTGTACTGTCTATTTAACGGCCTATCAACTCCTTACGTGTCATTTAATGCCGAAATTTAATTTTCTTGGGCGCCTTGAAGAAAAAAGTATATGATAGATGTTATTCTGCTTCCACAATTAAGTACGTGGTAGATGATACTCAAATTTTTGCATATTCATGTTTGTGTGGACATACTTACTAGACGAGGTGAGATGTGTAATTTACATTGTAGTTTTGTTGAAGGTATATTTCGTAATACAGTTTGATTTCTTTAATAAATTGTACGCTATTATATAGATAATGCCAGGAAAGTGATCTTTCATGTTGGTTGTTTGGTTAATTTTGTTTAGCGGCATGTCAACCTCTATGAGTTATTTAATGCCAAAATCTAAATATTTAGAACACACTTTTATGGCCTCAACTACAGATATTATTGTTGGTAAACATTTTGTTATAAAATGTATTGTTGGTCATATATATATATATATATATATATATATATATATATATATATATATATATATATATATATATATATATAAGAACGAATATACACAAGATCCTAATGTACAGCCAGTTAGATCAGGGCTACAGGAATGTAAGACGCCCATCGCTAGGAAAAAAAAAACAAGCTGAAATGCAACTTGTCAGCAGTCAATATACCACATAACACCCTTCAGCTCTTAGACTTAGAGCGGGTAGAGCAAGATCTAAAAGGTTAACCAATCTAACAGTGATCACATCTCACAATCCTCACACATGCTCCATATGTGGCCTCCTTGTAAATCACTAGCGTGTCTTAAATACCACTTAAGTTTATGGCACAAAATTTCATAACTGAATCAATAAGCTGTCAGATCCTCATACATCGAAACCATTATATACATACATATATATATATATATATATATATATATATATATATATATATATATATATATATATATTTACTATCATCTTTACTATAAAAATAGATTTTTATATTTTAATAGTATTTTGTTTTGTGGGGTTCACTATTTGCCCATAGCTGGGGGAATGGAAACAACAGCAGTTACAATACACTACATAATTGAACTATATGCTTAGTTCATGCCATATAACCTGAATACACTTGTAAAATAGAATTCGTGGATTTAACACATCACAAGAAATATTTAAATAAAATTCTCACTTAAAATTTTGAAAAAATTGGCGTTGCGTTTTTGCACGTTCCGAAAATTGTTCCTAACCGTCATTAATAGCAGACATTCAAAAAACATCTTTCAGTCGACAAACAAGTATTTCGTCTTCAAGTTTTTGATTTTATAAAGAAAAAAAAAACACATGCTTGATGATGAATAGAGGACTATTCGTAAGTACTAGCATTTTAACATCAAATAAACTGAAAACTACCGACATCTATGGTTTCGACGAGGATCACTTCACTCTATGGATTAACAGTATTTTAATGCATGTATTATGTCTCTAGTGACGGATGTCAACATTAATGGCATTAATATTTCTGATTGATTCTATGTGTGATTATTTCTTTGTATGTAAATTATATGCTGCCTAATGTTTTATGTTTATATATATATATATATATATATATATATATATATATATATATATATATATATGTGTGTGTGTGTGTGCGTGTGTGTGTTAACCATTTTCGGGTGATTATGGTCCACTATACTCTGCGGTGAAAATTTTTCGAGCAAATATTAAGTATACACTTATTTGTGACACTGATGTCACATGGAAAAGATAGCTGAAACATTTTGATACGCTACTGAAATATCCTTCTGCGGTGGATGGGAATTCTTTTCAGTAGCATTCCTAACAGACTTGTTAAAGAAAGTAAGGTCTCTTCACTGTCCCTTCATGAGACAGAAGATCAAGTAAAATAAACAAAAACTGATTAGTTGGCAGACATCTGGATTAGATGGTCTATACCCTCAGGTAGTAAAGAATTAACAAGGAACTATTGCTAATGAATGATCGTAACGGACCACCGACCAGCTACAAAATGGCATGAAGTAATGAACATTTATGGCATGTTTGCGGAAAAACATTTGGTAGTGGGTAGGAAGGTCATGTCAACTGTCAAATAGATCGGATTACATCGAATTGTATGTCTCACATATCAGCCAAATTTGTGCCATAGATTTTAGAAGTTTGAACGGTATAAAGATCCACGTACGTTCAATGCTCAAATAGGGCTTATATTGATATCTTGTGGTGGTCATACCTGACAACAAGGTGGAACTGACACACATACACACGCAAACACGAACCCGCGCGCGCACAGACATGCCCCCCCCCATTTATATATATATATATATATATATATATATATATATATATATATATATATATGTATGTGTATGTGTATGTGTGTGCGTTAAAAATAAAACAATATTTTTTAAAGCTATGTATGTTTGTTGAGCTTTGAAAACTGACATTAAATTTTAGGGCTTTTCTTTTTTGTTTCAATGCAAAACTATTGGGATGACCCAAACTCTGTTCGGTATTATTTAAGCGAGAATAAAACATGATTCTTAAACAGAACGTATTTTATTCAATCAGTGATTAAATTGCTGTTTAGCTGCACTATATTCTGCCACCTTGTGGGTAGATTCATTATTTTTTTGCTCCATGAAATTCTTGTTTTGTACTGGCAAAAAAATCTACTAGATGAAATTTAAACACTCTTCTTCAGAATTGAAAATTCCGTGAATTTTGGAAAAGACTGAAAACGTTTGGAGAATCTGGAGGCGAAAGCACGGGTCTATATGGAGAATGTGGCAAAACTTCCCGGCCAAACCCCAGTTACTTCTGCCGTATCTGCAAAGAAGTGTGCAGTCCCACATAATTATCATGAAAGACAATGCCTTTACGATTAGCAAGAGTGGTGGGGGGTCGCTGCACGTGGTACACATCCAAATTCATGGTTTTGTTCGTGAGAAAATCCCCTAAAAGACAGTACTGGGCCAATCCCATCAAACTGAATACATAACCGTCTTCTAGTAGAAGTTGTTTCTGATGGGTCACTTCACTTGTCCGATGATCGTTTCTACTTTACATTGTTATATAGGATTCATTTGCTGAATAACATGCGACCTTTATCTTCTAAAAGTATAATTTTCCTAACGTTTCTACAACGAATCTTAGATGTCAATCGGTTGGACGAGGTTATGCTCATTCAAACGATGTGCAAAATTAACATCGAGACTGATGACGCATCTAAGTTGATGCAAATATATTTCAACCCTCGATCAGGATATTAGAAGAATATTTCCGATAATTCTGGTCAGAGGTGGGTGTCGACCAGATTTTATCACTGTTAATCAACATGAAAGGACAAATGTCTGGTAAAATTTTGTATGTTTTTAAATGAATTCAAATGAAGCTAAGGATAGATGTAACGATAGTCGTTTGGTTCACATAGTTATGTGACCGATGTAATTTTTTATGAGTTTGGTTTAATCAGGGAGACAGTTCCTTAAGAGTCATTTGAACAAGTAAATAATTTGATTCTTACTAGTTTTGATTTTGCATGTATGTTTTTGTTTTTTAATGATAAATTTAGCAGTTTTATATTTTCTGTAATAGATAATTATTTTTTTCTTTAGCGACTTGACTGAGGTAATCTATTATGATATATCTAAGTGAAAATTCATCTTGTTTATACTTGAGGTTTGTTTGGCTTTTAAAAATAATCTTAATGTAATAGTTTTTGTCTTTATGTTCAGTATCGGTATTAGTTTGTAAAGAAATAGTCTAATCTGGTATTTAGGATAACCATTGTTAACTAGCGCCAGTTTTGCATTGTTGAGTTCTTTAATGAAGAGTAGATGCGTGCTCTATTTACTATTTTATTTATAATTGCTATTTTATATATAAGCCAACATTCGCTCTTAAAATTAAGGTGGCAAGACTTCCGGATAGTGTCTTTTTTATATCATGCGGTGATGAAAGTGTTATTATTGTATTCTCCGAGAACGTCTAAGAATGGGAGTTTGTTTTTTTTTTACTCAGATGACAGGTGAAGTTGAGGACAAAGCTTTTTTTGAAATGTAGTTTTGAAATTATCTATTTCTTGTTTGTTTTTCGCTAAAAAAATTAATATCGTCTTCATAGTGGACATATATTTTGGGTTTAGTGTCGAGTTTAAATATCACGTTTTCTACGTGGAACATGTATTAATTGGAGAAGCACAGGCTGAATGATTTCCCATACTAAAACCATTAGTTTTGGTGTAGATGTTGCCATTATTGTAATAGAAGGGAAATTTCGTTATGCATACATGTAATAATGATTTGATTATATTTGTTTTGATGGGTGGAGATGGAATGGAATTATGTGTGTACACGGAGTTAAGGATTATTCTGTTTGTGAATAAATTTTCAACGTAAGTGAATTGGGTTAGTTTTACACTTTTTAGAATTTGGAGGAATTCGTAGGTTAATGCGATCTTGTAATTGGTGGGTAGGCAGAGGGTAATAATGCCATTAAGGATATTTGATACGTCGTAGATAGTGGGTGGGTCTGGGAAATGATTGGTCGTACTGATTATCCCGTCTTTGTTTATTTTATATTTCCGTGTAGGCATCCTGTTGGGCTATCGCGTTATTAAGTGTTATTAGTTTGTTGACGGATTTTTTCTTTTTTCTTTTAATTTTTTTCTGAGTCTTTCTGTCTAATTTGTCGAATTTAGATCGATCATCGATAATGTTTTATAACTTTTTATGGCAATCGGTTTTCACTAAAATTATGAATCTGCTAGGTTTTTCAGCTTATCTAATAAACATATTGGAATAATTTTTAGTTCTTTTTCAGCGAGTTTTAGATTTAATTATTAGGATATTATTATAGATGTTCCAAGGAATGCGATATTTTAAACCGTCTGCCTTAAGGAGGTCTCTCACGTCTGAGTGTACTACTATGTCTCCATGCGCCTCAAGTTGGTCTTCTTTGTAAGGTGGTCAAATTTAGGTTGGAGATGGCAATTTGGTCCTAAATTTAAGGATTATTTTTGTCACCGTTTACATTATTCGGACTATTGTCCTCATCTTTGTCGCCATATTTATTGCAACGTTTCGGCCGTTATACGTTCCGGCCTTCATCATGTGTTTGTAATGTCGGACTGAACACTTAATTTCGCTCAATGGGGTAGACTGTTCTAGTTCCACGTGCCATGGCTAATGGATATCGGTTATCAGTTATCTTATGTTTATTCCCATCTGAAAGTTCTCCACCAGCTTAACCAGGTATTGAACATACACTCTTTGTGCCCTGACACTGGATCTAACCAACGCCTATATCCACTGTGCCCTGTGCGTACATATTACCTCATCTCTGAAATATAGACAGATTATTTTGGTCATTTGTTAATTTATAAATAGATAAATTTATATATTTATCATTGGAATTGGGTAGTAGAATGCTTCCTTGTTATATCTTAGCAATTATTTTTGTAAATATTTGTCTGTGTGTAAACTGGTGTTCATTAACGCTTAGGTTGTGATAGGACCGTGTTTTCTTATATTTGGATTCGGTCAAGATGTTTCTTAGCCTGTGGTTATGTTTTTGGATTTCGTTATTTAAATGTTGGGTGTAACTTTTACTGTTTTTACTTGCTGTAAAACGAGCTTTTTTTTTCTGATTGTTGTAGTGTTACTGTCGGGTCATGTACTTTGAAAATGGCATATTTAGGCAGCAATCTTACTTTTATAAATAAGATTTAAAATAATGTCAGCTCTAATATTAAAAAAAAACAACAAAAGGCAACGCAATATAACATTAACTGGGAACCCAACTGTTAGGTTGGTGCAAAAATAACGACGTTTTCTCACATATGTGAGAAAACCTCATTATTTTTGCACCAACCTAATACAATGAACTATGCGTATTTGGAAAATAAAAGACACCTATAACTCTAGACACGTAAATAACACTACCAATAGATTCAATTAAAAGTAAAAATAAAATCTTCCTTTATGATGGCTAAAGGTACAGACAAAAACCCTCGGTTATGCAGAGAATTGTTTACAATTGTATGACCACAAGAAAAATTAAATTAAAAGATTAAACACAGCACCTTTTCAGTCGTCTTTAACGAAACATATATATTGAGAAATTTATTTATTAAAGACATTTCTATGTTCTTTTTATAGATACAAGTAATTAAGTAAATGCTCTGTTTATAATAAACAGTATTAAATAACATTTACCAGCCTGAATGTCCAAGAAATTTCCATAGAAGATATTCGTCCTTTGACAGGATTTGAACCTGCATCCTATACGGAACCGTCATTTACGCTGACGTGCCTTGACCGCTCGGCCACAAAGGACCGTTCGTTTGGCAATGTTGAATTTAATGCTTATAAACTTCCATGAATCTCGTACATTCATAACTGCTCATGGCGTTTCAAATGTAAACAAATGACGTCATACATTAAGAAATGGACAAAGTCCGACAATTTATTTATTAAAGACATTTTTATGTTTAACGTTCTTTTTATAGATACAAGTATTTAAGTAAATGCTCTGTTTATAATAAACAGTATTAAATAACATTTACCGGCCTGAATGTCCGAGAAATTTTCATAGAAAATATTCGTCCTTTGACAGGATTCGAACCTGCATCCTATACGGAACCGTCATTTACGCCGACGTACCTCGACCGTTTGGATGGCAAGCTTGAATTTACTGCTTATAAACTTCAATCTTCCATGAATCTCGTACATTCATAACTGCTCATGGCGTATCAAATGTAAACAAATGACGTCATACATTAAGAAATGGACAAAGTCCGATAATTTATTTATTAAAGACATTTTTATGTTTAACGTTCTTTTTATAGATACAAGTATTTTATGTTTTATGTTCCGTATAGGATGCAGGTTCGAATCCTGTCAAAGGACAAATATTTTCTATGAAAATTTCTCGGAATATATCTCTCTCTCTCTCTCTCTCTCTATATATATATATATATATATATATATATATATATATATATATATATATATATATGCCTCTCTGTGTGTGTGTGACACTTTGCTATTGTTATTTGATATAGAGTGAAAGATATAATTTGCCCTTCTTTTTTGTCTCTGGTCAATCAATCTTTGAAGTTTATTGTTACCTGCAGGTTATTGATGCAATTTTCACCATTTTACAACAACTTAACACATAGAACATTTCTTTTCATCTCTACCTTTGAACAATTTAAAACTTTCAAACTCGTACCGTAGAGTTGGGGACTGCGGCAATCAAGACATTTGTTCTTTGTTTACAAATGTACAGGACAAAAACTCATTCGTTCTGTACGTTTGTAAACAAAGCAAAATTATATGTTGCCATCATTCGGGAGATTCGGTTTAGTTTCAAGTACGTTCTTATTTTCTATATCAATAAAACAAAAAGCGTTTTAATAATTTGGTGCATTTTTAAATTCCATTGCATTTAGATTCATCACAGTTTATTTCAATCCTTGATCATAGGTACGATTCCGACAATTATGTAACTGCTATAAGGAGTTTGGTTGTCATCCATTCGGGGTTCTATCAAATTAAGTTAATTTTGACAAAAACATTTTCTGGAAATCTATTAAAACATTAATTTTCGAATGCTTTCGCAACATCTCGGTTTTAACCGCAAAAGAAAGGCAAGTTCTTACATGTCTCCTCATTAACTTAGATTTTTGATTAAAATATTGTGGTTGACACTATGCAGGTAAAATATACTAATTTTAGGATGTTCTTTTTTAATTCAAAAGTACCACATTTTTATTCAATAAAAGTCGCTTATTGTGTTACCAATCCATAATGAACTCATGAATCTTGGCTGAATACTCTGTCTGGGATTAGTTTCTTCCTTCCAAAGGTGTGGTCTTTTTTCCTTATACAACAGACATGTGTCTTTCTATCAGTTTGTACCGGTAAACTTTTTACGTTTTTTTCCACAAAAATTAAACCCAGTCAATGTAAAGTAAAGGAAAATATTTATAATTTATAAACTATATGCATCAGTCATATTCGTTTATATTCAGTACGAAGCAAAAAAAAATGGACGCATTCAAAGGAAGGATGATGAACAAAATATAAACATTATTACATTTGTATTTACTTTTATTAACATGCCTCAGTATTATTCTGACTTTTATAAAAGCCAAGTCGTCGTTTTTCATGATCTTGGGCTGTCGAATAGATCGATAGCTGATAAGATTATCCACAAACTAAACAAAAAGAGAAATCAAACTGGAACATATAATAGACGTAGCAGAATTAAAAACTACCGACAGGGGAAGATAGAAACATGGTTCGTCAATGTAAAAAAAAGGTCGTTTCGCAACAGCACATGATGTTTCCAAAGCGGCTAGATTGGCGGTTTCTACAAAACTGTCAGACGCAGGCTTAAATCAGACATTTTTTTCCAAATACATCAAAAAGTAACCTTTCTTATAAGTACAAATTCGACGGACACGATTGGTTTGGTGCCAAACTCATTTACACTGGACTAAATCAAATTGGGAATATGTTATGTGGAGTGTCGAGGGCCCCTTTACTTTGAGATACGAAGGAAGAATACGTATTTGGTGTACGCCCGATGAAACGAATACTCCAATGACTACCAAGGCCACTGTTAAACATGATAAAAAATATCGCTTGCGGTGCATTGACAGCTGCAGGAGTTGGTAATTTGTACCAAATCAAGTGAATCACGGACCGGCATCAATACTACAACATTCTTGTTAATCAAATATGGCTTTCTGATAAAAACGTTTTGGCCCAAGGTCAACGCTTCACTTTCCAACTCGATAACGACCCTAAGGATATTGCCTTAATGAATAAACGTTATCTAGAGAGGAAGCGAGACGAGGGTAAATTACAATCTTCCAGTTGCCAAGTTAGAGTCCTGACCGTAACCCAATTGTAAACCTTTGGGCAATAATGGACAAGCGTGCCCCTAATAGGAAAGTTAAAATAGAAGGTGAGCTTTTGGGGGAATTAAAGGAATACTTGTAACATCAGCATGTTTACTTACTTGAGAATTAAGTATATAGTATGCTACAAAGAATTAAGGCCGTTATTAAAGCAATAGGTTACCCTACAAAATACTAAATCATTTTTGACTTGTATATGTACATATGTACCACAGTTTTAATACCCTGTATTAAAAAACGAATTCTATTACTCACTTCTCATTGTAAAAATACAAAAATGGACTTTTTATGGTGTGTCCATTGATTTTTGTCTTGTACTGTAGCATCGAGTTATTTAAATATAGCATCGAGTTATTTAAATTCGTCATCAAAATGAATGAGGAAGTTTATACAAATTAGAAATTAGAAATATTATTAATGTTTACATAAACATGTTCTTACGCTGTTCTTAAAATAATAATAGAAAATGTTATGGTTGAAAGGAAAAGAAAATGACGTGCTATTTCTGTTGCCGGCTAGCCTTTCTTTTATCTCGAATCATTTTGCTTTCGAGGAGGAGGCGTAGGACGAGGAGTAAGAAGGAGAGGTTGGAAATGTTAGTGAGCAGAGATTAATGCATGCGAAAGAACGTGTCTGTTGCAACTACTTTATCATTCGTTTTATATGCCCAACTTGAACGTTTGTTCAAATACTTACTGCAAACAGACTGAGTGAACAATCTTTTTGTCATATGTTATCATTAGTGATAGTCGCAACTAGTTCCTGGCAAAATTGTTTTTTTCGATACATGCTTTTCTTGAAGTCTGCCCTCTTGATACATAAAGGATGCAATGGATAAATTGTCGTCTAAATGACGCAAAAATGAAAACAACACAGAAATCTCAATTTAGCAGAAATATTTACCAAAATGACACAAACATATCTTGAAATACTAAAGAGTAAATGTATTCAACAAAATCGTCATTAGCTTCAGCCATGGGCTCTATATGACTGCCAAATCTACTGCAACTGTTCTGGACGGGCTCCTTATTTAATTCGGTGAATGCTGCCATATTCCTTGCCTTCAGTCCATCTTTTGTGTTACATGGAGATTTGTTCGTCTTTTGCTTCACTGCGACCCACACATAATAATCAAGGGGTTGCAGTCTGGGGAGTTAGATGGCTAGATGTAAAAGATGATGTTGTCGCAGAAATTGTCTGATAGCCATGACAGAGTTCTCCTGCTTCTGTGAAAAAGTGCAAAGTCCTGTTACCAGACATAGGGTCTTCCAGTAGCCACCCTCTTGTTACTGAACAACACTACCTCCTCAAGATTTAGGCCTCCGTGTTGAGTCGAAGTCCCTCAACATCCAAGCCGGGATTTTTTTTCTTATAAGAAATGAGGAGAGTGAGTTTTCCGAGCTGCCCTATCTTATGATTTTAGCTGTGTCTTTAAAACCCAGTAATTTTAAAAGTTACTCCAAAAATCGCTTGAGGATGATATGGAACTAATGTCTTTAATTTAATTACAAAATTAAATTCGAACCTTCCATTTTTTGAAACATGGTTAGAACTGTGTAGCGGAAAAACCATATTTTGAATCAATTAATTTATAATATATACATACATATATATATATATATATATATATATATATATATATATATATATATATATATATATATCTTACAAATGTCAATTTTTATATATTTCGTATTTGTTTCTTGTTACTTATTCCTTTGTATTTAATTCGATATTTTTTATTCAGAAAAATTTTCGAAGAATAAAACGCGTAAATCTGAATTCTTACCATATTCTTCAATTGTGGATGGGGTTACTGAAAATTTATCAATACGATCACATTGCAAATTTGAACAAATGGTTAAGCGTTGTATTTTGTTTCAAAAAACCTCTTATCGGACCAGATCGTTTATAAACATTGTTAAAAGACTCGGTAGATAAATTTCATTTTTCAACTGAAGACAAATTCATTCCTCTCTGCGCTCTACCATATCAGTAGAAGTCACGTCATTGGCATAACACATTGTTTGAAGAAGGTGGGCACCAGGAAAAATAAACTTCCCAAATGGCTATGCCTCCTAAGCGCCCATACATCAGTAATAATAAAACATTTTTCTTCTCTTTCTAAAACATGACCTTGGAGACTCGCACACATGCATATATATATATGTATGTATGTATGTATGTATGTATGTATGTATGTATGTATGCTCCATGAGTAATGCTTATATAAATCAAACTGAATATAATACAACTGCAAGTATAAGCAAGAAAATATCCTAAAAACTTAATAAGTACTCATACATAAGTAAAAAATATAAAATTAGTTATATACTACACTAAATCAAGTATTTTATCATTCATAACGACTCTTCCCATCAACCAATGTCTGGCAAAAGACGAAAAAATCCTCCCAATGATTGTATCTCCAACGGAAATTTATTTATGTTGACTATCCTACGACCACGTTGTCTCGACGGTTGAGTTTTCATTTGAATGAATTGTCCAACCTCTCTAAACATTTACAACAGCATGCTTGTTCACATTTATAATTTAGAAAAATTCTTGTCGAAAATATTTTTTCATGAAAATAATAAACATAAACCAAAAACCCCTGAAGTTTTCTAATATTAAACATTGAAACCAAATCATATCAAAGTTAATTATGAATACTTAACAAATATACTAAAATATTTATAATAGATAGACTAAAATATCAAGGTCTATATAAATAGTTACTCATAATATATTTGAAAGAACTTTTAACACGTCATAATTAGTTACCTCCCCTAGAACGTAAGCATACGGCCCATAGCAGAAAAATTAGCGGTACTTTCTCCACGCGTAAAATTATAATTTTGTATTTGGAAACAATGAACATTATATTTTTGTCTTAAAAACACACCCTGGCAAATGAAAACATGCTGACAAAATAGCAGTCATGTGCCATGCGTGTTACACGCTTAGGCGATCATGTATCTTTCGATACATGATTGACGAGGCAGATTTTTTTTTTCCCCACAGTAGATTTTTTCTTTCTACGGTAAACCAGTTAACATCCAAGGCAAACCAGGTCTGTCCTCTACTTACCCATAGCTGGGGGCGGGGGACGAAAAAAGATTCATACATTTTTCCAAGGTTATTAGCACGTTGGTGAATGTAATGGTTTCGACTGTAATTAGAATTGGATCTCCGATTCCTTAATCCAAGCCGCTATTCATTACTCCACATCCTCTTACCATCATATATATATATATATATATATATATATATATATATATATATATATATATATGTTGTTTTTGATCATGTCGGTGGCACAGTAGAGTGGGACATGGGTGTCAATCTGAAGAGAGTACTGACGATGAGTCTAATAGTGATTATGAAAGTACGGCAGCTCGAAAAACTCATTCTTATAAGAAAAGAACTCCCGCATTCGTTGGTGGTGGGGGTGTCACTAGGAGGTAGTGCTGACTTAGGCCAAGAGGGTGACAGACATCAGGACTCTACACCATGCCATAAAATCAGGGTAACCCAGTCATGGCTGTCAAAGAATTTCTGCGTCCATATTATGCCTTACATCTGACGACCTAGGTTTCCAAACTGCAACCCCTTTGATTATTGGATAGGGAACAGTAGAGGGAGAGACCAACACGATGCACCAAAACTGAAGGCAAGGACGATTAAACAAAATTAAACAATGCAAATTCCAGAGGAGTTGCAGAAGATTCCGAATTCGTCTACAGTGCGAGGTTGAAATCATTGGCGATTTTTATTGAATAAATTTATTCTTCGAGATATGTGTAATGGAGGTACATAAAAATGTTCAAAAGAGTTATGGGTGTTATTTTTCATTATTGTGGTTTTAGTCAATTTATCCATCACACTCTCTGTGGCTGTCTGTTTGTGCTTTTACACACACACACACACACACACACACACACATATATATATATATATATATATATATATATATATATATATATATATATATATATATATATAAAGAAATATAGTCTTAAGGTGTGCTATATTTATGGAATAAATTGCTCAATATCAGAGATAGAGCGTGTGTAAATATAAAAGTGAACATAGAAGTCAACACTTAGAGGCGACAGTCTGTTTCATGCTATATGCAATCGTCAGGCCACCCTGACGATTGCATATAGCATGAAACAGACTGTTGCATCTAAGTGTTGACTTCTATGTTCACTTTTATATTTACACACGCTCTATTTATATATATATATATATATATATATATATATATATATATATATATATATATATATATATATATACCATAGCCAGATAGATATCTACGATTTATGTTTATATGAGAACGAGAAAGATGTATGTGTTTGCATTTGTGTCTCTATTCTCTATTACAATCATATCTATTTCACCCATTATTTCCTAGTTTTTCAAACAGTTACTGTAGTTTTCTTTTGAAATAGAACAAGCAACGACCATGCAATGATGCATTTGTTCTTGCACCTGTTACCTAAATGTCTTAATTTCTCTGTGCATAGATTAGTGTGTGTGCAATTTGGATTTATTCAGTTATCTGTTTCCACACAATACTAGAAGTCTTACAAAGAAGCGACTTTTACCATTTATTTTTTCCTCTCTTAACATTTGTCCATTCATGTTTTTTTATTTTCTTTTTCTTCTATTGTTTAAACAAACTTCAAGATTCGCCTCTATTCCCAGGAGTCCTATCAACAACTTTCATCTACTAACTCGATTTTACGGGAAGCACAGATCTGAGTCTACGTTTATTTTTTCGTTCTTAGCTATATTTTTTTTTCAATTCACTCGACCGAAAAGACATCAAGCACAAGGCGCTCTGCGAATTCTCCTTATATTTGTTTGGCTTTCTTCATCTGTAATGTTCACAATCGCCTGGAATTACATTCTACTACATTCGCTAGAAGAATGACCTTTGCTCTTCAAGAGGCGGGATCGCCTCAGGCTAGACGTTTGGTCTTTTCTTTATGGCAAACAATAATCTTTAGAATCTTTGCCCGATGTTCTCTGCGCATTAGCCGGTAAATTGTAAAAAAAAATTCTGTTTTACCTCTTCTGGTCATGTTTTTAATGTTTCTGGAGCAGTTCAGTTGTGTCCTCCATGCCATTAAAGTTCTCTTCATATTCGGTATTTTATCTTTAGAACAGGGAAGTATTTCTTTTTACCAATGATATTCTTCTTCTTCTTCTTCTTCTTCTTCTTCTTCTTCTTCTTCTTCTTCTTTCGCCTCCTCTTCATTCTTCTTTTTCTTCTTCAATGCAACATCAGGACGTGGGTCATCATGGCTTTCCACAACTGCTTATACCTTGCAGCACATAGCATGATTTACCCATTTGCCAAGTCCCCACGCACCCGTTCAGCGACCCATCCACTCACGCTCGTCAGGTACGTAGCTCCCTCCCTTGTCCTGTTCAATATGTCTGAATGTTAAATTCTCTCAGCTGTTCTTCCGACTTATTGGCTATAAATGTTCAGCTGCATTGTATTCATGCTGAGTATAAGTATCCTTTTTTTGCTTCAGTCTTCCTTAAGATTTCTTCGTTATTTCTGCGCTCCGTCTAAGTAATACACAGTATCCTTCTGTAGGAACACTTTTATGTTTCATTTAGTATTATCTTCATCTGCAATAAAATCGTCCAGCACACACTGCCATATTAGAGGATTAATATTATCTAGTGATCTAGTACTCTTTTCTATCATCAGTTAAAACAATTTCAAGATATTTAAACTTCTGTAATTCTTTGATTACGATATCTGTATTTCGTAGTCTGCATCTGGGGATTTTCCAATTGGTGACAGCCATGCATTTTTTCTTCTTTTTTATGTGCCGTATCCCTTTAGGATGCTGGGGATCATGGCCCTCCACATTTTCATGTTCCTTAGTAAGTTTTTATTTTTTATTTCTCCTAAGCCATTTTCTACCATCCATTTATTCAATCTTACGCATTTTCCCCCTTCTCCCTCTTTCCCTTAATCTGTCCTAAAGTATAAGGTACTGCACGCCCCTTTCCTTAGTACGTACCTAAGAAATTTCAAAGGCTTATTCTTGATGTCAAGTATAAGTTAACTTTTTGTTTCCATTTTTTTTCCAAAACCTTTTTGTTTCTAACATGTTTGGCCCATGTTGTCCTCGGCAGCGTTCTCTAGAACATAATTTCTTTTGCTTCAAGTTTTTTTCATTTTCCAGCATTTGCTGCTATACAAGAGGAAAGATATCACGTAACAATCCAGTATTCTTTTCTTTTTATTCTAACAAAGTTTTTCTTTCTCTGTTTCTTATTACTATACTTAGTTTTTAGAACGCATCTTTCGTCATCCCAATACTTTTTCGGATCTCAGAGTCGCATGTTCCGTTCTCTGTTTGAACACTTTCCACATGTTTAACTCCCTGTACCTGTTTCATTTTAGTTGAGAATTGTCTTTTCTTACTTTATTTTACTATTTTGTCTACTAGGTCCTGTATTTCTTATTCTGTGACTTGTTGACTTATTTAATACGCAACATGTTTGATTTGTTTATGCAAATGTTTCGGTAGAATTTCTATATCCCATAGTGCACGATCTCTTAGAACACTACCAGGTATTATACTTCTGTTGTTTTTTGGTGCTGACATATCAATTCGTGTGTGTGTCTTGTTCTTTTACACTCGTTAACAATCATTTTGTCTTTTTAAAGTTGAGTGTTCGTTTTTACTTCTCGCTTTGTTTTGCTACCTTGTCACGAAAGTCTTATAAAGTTTCTTCTGTGTCTTTCATCAGCACGTAGTGTCTTGTTGAGCTATTCTATTCGCAAAGGTTTTTGCTCGTTTTATGCAGATAATTTCATCGCTGATTTTATTTACTTATGTTTGATTTAAAAATTGATATCTTTTTAAAAAATCTTAGCTTAATATAGCACAAGGCCATCGATTAGGACTCACATGTATTGACTCTATTACAGAGCTTGAAATGGTCCTTCGAATATCAATTCTTGATAGTTATGTCAGATTGCCAGTCGACACTTCGATTAAACCCACGCCGTACTACTAATCGATGTAGCTAGGTAATTTCAGCCGGAGAGGGACTGTAAATATTTATTTAATTATTAGAACTCTTGCCGGTTATTTAAATCGAGAAAATATTTTCGATTGTAAGAAAACTTTGGAGATAATAATAATAATATACTGATACTATTTGATCCATAGCGGGGCGAGAGAGATCATTCTAAACCATTCCGAAACGTATCTGAGAATAAATGAATATAATGGAACTGACACGAATTGGAACTCAGTGAACTGAGTTCCAATTCGAAGCAATCACACCAATCGCGAATCTAAGTTTAAAGCCCGTCCTGGGTAAAATGATAAACTACATCGCGTCCAGGTTAAGGCGATAAGCTACGTCCAGCAACAAGGCCTCTTATCAGGCGGTTTTGAGGTGCGTGGAACCACCTCTTAATTTCTCGTGTTCCCGGGTCCACGCTGACCCGGGGTGGTAGAAGCTGTTAGGGTCCCAAGTATGTGATAATAGTTAACCCCCATACTGTGGCCAAAATACTGTGAAAGTGTAAAAATAGGTTTTAATACCAGAAATAGTTAGTAAACATTTTTTTACCAGCAATAAGTTTTTGAAGGAAAAATTATTACTAGTAACATTTATTAGGTTGGTGCAAAAAAAAAATGTCGTTTTATCACATAGTAACATATGTGAGAAAACGACATTATTTTTGCACCAACCTAATAAAAAAAAATAATACTAAACAGCTATACTTTTTTATTTTGCCAAAAAAATATTGCCAGCAACAGATTTTGAAGAAGAAATAATCTCAGAAATAGATTTTTGAAGAAAAAAATATTAGCAGAAATACACTTTTGGAAATATTACCAGAAATAAAAAAAATGTCAGAATTGAATAACCCATCAAGATTGATATGCCGTAAACCAAACCAAACCAAACCAAACCAAACCAAACCATGGTTAGAGCATTCGGTATACACTAATATAACAACTGACCATGCGCAACGTTACTTAATTTCAGTGATCATCCAAGAATCAGTCTTTAAACCTGATATAGCCGTACATCATATAAATAATTATGTTCGATGGCATATGTACAGTAAGTAAATAGATAACGTTGAATGATTTGCTCTTCCTACTCCGCTCTCGACTCATCTGGAGTAACAGCACCTGATTTCCCTCTTAGAACGCAGGCTCTATTGAGTGATCCCAGCAGTCCTCCTAAAGAAAAATACTCATTAGCTATCTCCAGTTCTCTCCAAACTTCACAACAATTCCTTCGCTGCTTCCAGCTTTCTGAAAATACACCTCTGTAGTTCTTGTTTTTAAGAACTCTGGAAAATGGTCTGACCCCTCAAACTATTCACCTGTTAGACTCTTACCATTTTCGGCAAAGTATTCGAGATTCTAATTAATGCTAAATTGGTTAAACAACTTGCATCTCACTAACTCCTCTCGGAAAATCTTTATGGCTTCCGTTTCGTCAGGTCTACCATTGATTTGTCATGGTCCATCACTGAATATGTATATCAAACTCTTGATAATAACAACGAAGGTCGAGTAGTGATACTAGATCTCGAAGGCGTTTGACAGGGTTCGACATGCTGGGCTTCTACGCAATTACCAGTACTAAGGTATTACAGACCGAGTGTTTGATTTAAATCCAATCGTTCCTATCAAATCGTGAAATGGGAATCGTTTTTAAGGGGCACGCTTACACATCCTTTCACACGAATGCAGGTTTTCCCCATTCCAAAATCTGTGTCCTACGCTGATTCTGATCTTCATCAATGATCTTCCTGTCATCAGTTCCCAAGTAGTCATTTATGCAGATGACAGTACCATTTATTCTCGTCTCCCTAGGAAATCTGTCAGAGCTGACAAAGAAAACTTGGTTGTTCCTCTTGAAAAAGACCTCAATCAGTGGTTAAATGGGACAGAAAATAGCTTGTAAATTGTAATGCCTACAAAACAAAACTTCTCTTATTTAGACACTATGGAGAAACCTTTCTGCCTGCCATCAGCAGGACTGACGGTAGATTCCTGCAGTGCAACACACTGCGACTTCTTTGACTCACGTTATCAACATGCTTGAATTTTAGCCAGCACAACGAATCAATAGCTACATTTGCTGCAAGGAAAGTTGGGTTACTGTGTCATGACATAAATTTTTTCGCGTCAGAATCCATCTTGCACATTTACAAATCTTCTATTCGTCTGTCCATTGAATAGCGTTCCCATATCTGATCTGGTGCTCCTGCTGTACATCTTGAGATTCTTGTCAAAAATCCAAAGAAGGATCTGTAATGTAATCAATCCTGACCAGGCATCTAGACGTCAGTCACTTTCTCACCGACGTGGCCTTTTCTACAAATAATTCATGGTAATTGCTCTGGCAAGATTTTTCCCTGGTATCCCAACGACATGAATTTAAAAGTGCTACTATATTGGCATCAGGTCTCATCCGTTTACTGTTGAAATAGTTAAATTCAACCTCCACTTCTACTTCAACAGTTTCTTTTCTCGCATTTCCTTCTTGCGGAATGACTTTCCGTTTACCTCCCTGATAACTACAATCTTCAAAAATTCAAATGCAACGTCAATCGCCATCTTCTATCTTCTGGAATCCGGTTCATCTCTTGTCCTTTCCGAAATCATCGCTACTCTCAGTCTTTTGACTTTGACTTTGACTCTCTGTAATCCCCCTGCGTACTAGTGGCATTCCCATATTCCTTAGGGTTAAATTATTAAAAACAACTAACAAAATTTATCGACAAATCGTAAAATCTTAGATGGATGAGAAGCGGTATAGTCGAAACTTTATGAAAAGATGTTTTGTGTAACATGCTGAATATTCTCAGCAAATTATCAATTTATGTGAAAAATACATAAAACGACTTAAATTATGCCAGAGATTATGTTTCGTACAAAGAAATATGTTGACCAGGTATATTTGCTGGAAGATAATTTTTATAAACCAAGCCGTCTTTGCAATTAAAGAGCTCAAAATCAAAAGACAGAACAATTACACCAACAAATAAAATTAAATGGCTAACTTAGCATTCCTTACCCGGAGTTTCGCAAATATATCATCTCTTCAAGATGGTCGATAATAAACTTTACATATTTTACTATGAAATTCCCGGATGAGGTGATAATATATCCGTGAAGTAGAGAAATGCATGCTGAAATTTAAATTTTATTTGTTGCTAAAAGAAATTCTATTTATTAAACAAAGTATGTTTTTATCGATTACTACATTTTTGAACGCGAAAAATTAAAATATACATATTTGATTTTAACTTTGACAACATTACAGTCATATTAAATGAAATTTACGACAGTGGTGATATACCGGAAGCCCTAACAAGACAAATTTTCATAGTGCTGCTTCAGAAGACAGGGACAAACGAATGCGAACAACCTCGGACAATCAGCCAAATGAGCAATCTTACAAAATTTATCATCCGAATTTTGTTGTATAGAACACGCATAAGAATTAGACCAGAATTATGAGAACTTTACATTTCTTTAAAGACAGTGGAAAATGTTTGCGATTGTTATGCGCAGAAAGATCAATTTAAAAGCAAAAACATGTATAATTTTCCTTTTTTTTTGTGACGTACGGTGGCCGTTAATGTTTAAGTATAACTCAATACTTCAATGTTGAAATTAAACAGTATTTAAATACAAGCGCAAATAAATACTTAACAAGAACAAAGAAGTAAAAGTCAACCAAAGATAATTAAGCATTTCAGTAAATAACTTACCAGTATCTAGACTCGCCTTAACGTCCGGTAAATCCTAATTGAAAACCCAACTCATCGACATACAATAACTCACACTAATTCGACTGGATATTTCCATACAATAGGCACTGAATAATCACCTAATTTCGGCAGTAACTTGGCACTGCTATTTATACACCTAGTGGGAAACATGTATTCATAAGTCTAAAGTGTTACGCTCGAGCCTCGATGTCGGTAGTTACTCATTTTTTCATATATGACCCTGAAACCGGCCGATTTTTTTTTCCTTTAGACATTATTCATAGGGATATTCATATTTTAGTAGACGTTCTTTTTAATTATTAAACAGTGCAGTACGGCCTGAATATTTCTTAGTAAAGAAAAATATGTGCTCGCAACGACGGTTCCGTCTGACCAGGGAAACGCAGATTCGAATCATAGCGGATGAGAATAAATACATATACTGTAAAATAAATAAAATAGTTAATCTTTCAAATAATTGAAAAGTTAATATTTGTTATCTTGATATACTCTCATGTTTCCCCCCTTTTTTTTTCTTATTAATTTTAGTCTACGGAAAAATGTACCCCCCTTTTATTTTAACCTCGAACAATTTTATTAAAATTTTGCTAATTAAAATATAGTGCTATTCTTTGATGCACACTGTTTATTCGAGATAAATTTCAATTTATTGATTATACGCAAGAAGATAGTAATAATACATGAGGACATTTTGATAAGAAGAGTCTAAACAGAAACAATTTCTAAAAGCTTTTTTTTTTTCTGAATGATTTTTACTAGAACAGGATAATAGTTTTCCTTTCGAACATATGGTATCCGAAGAGAGAAAGATGAGTCTTTTATCCACGTCATAGAGACGAAGAGATACCATCATATTTTCGGCTGAGGTAGCAGGAAGACGTGCTGTGATTTGACAATATTATCGCCAAATCGGAACATCTATGCAGCATGATTCAGCCGAACCATAAACACTCCTGCTGCTATGTGTGTGTTTTGACTAGCGAGTAAATGTGTTAAAGTATATATCTGTGTCAACTCATTACATTAACTTCATTACATAATAATAAAAATAGCCTTCGATTTTTCTTCCTTATTAAAGAACGTGATTTTCGACATCACCTTTCTTACGCTGTGTGACAAATATTAGTAATGTTTCTGGGAGTGACTGTGGCTAAATGAAACCAGAGTAAGCAAAATCATCATTAAGTATCATATAGCAAACTATATAATAATTATCGATGAGTATTTATTTATATATTTCCTGTCCTATCTATAGTGGGAAGTTATGTAACTCAAATTTATGAGTGCTTAATTATATTAGTCTAATCTATACAAATAAAATATTTTTCTACATTTAGACAAAATTAATTCCCAAGTAAAATGAACCGTTCAATTAATCAGTTCCTTTATTCTATGTTTATTAGCAGTCTTATTTGCCTAAACCGTTCATGATACCTTTGTCTAGTAAATGGTCGTGGCACTTCACCTTGGTCTTGAAAGAGTGGTTCTTGTTGTTTTTGTCGTTCAGTTGGTCATTGTTTTTTACTTTTGACATTTAATTCATTGATATATTACACAAAATTTTTAACGGGGAAATTTATTGAGAAAAAAAAGCGATTTATATAATACCAGAATTAATCTATGAATCAGAGACACTATTGAACGGCTGCAAATTATAAAGGGAACATAATTACTTGTACGGTTCAATGGCTTCTATTTTAGTTGTGAATTATATATCTCAGGTTTATTCAATCTCAATTCATTGTTACAATATTCTTGTTTCCTTGCATCTTACGATTTAAACTTTTTAACAATTGCCTTCATTTTTGATGGAACAAGTGCACTAGCATAAGCATATGTGCCTGCATTTAAATTTAATGTTAGATTTCATATTTGTTTATTGAATTTATATACTTTTTTTTGTTTGTAGCGAAATATAATTTCCAGATGTTCATCCCAAACCGCTGTCTGGAAACCGTGTATGCCAGTGTTTTGTTTCACTCCTCGTGTTACACGTCGTTGTTAATTATGGGAATTGGAGGTGAAACACGGCTGGGTGGAAAAAATCCCGGAGACTGATTATGGAAAATGCTGTTTGGATCAAGTGATTACGAATAACACTGCGAAAAAGAAGATTTTCATTCCCGTATTTATCCGGACAACATAATTTTACTGTTGATGTTTATACAACGTTGTCGGTAGCCGCTGATATGAAGTAAAGTTTAGCAAGGTAACCTTACTGATAAACCGCTTTTCACCAACATGACGTATTCCTCCAGGACGTGGCGATTTGTTGTTGCTATTTGAACTTATATGCCATGTATTGTTATTATTTGGTATACTTCTTTTTAATAGCGCAAGGCATAATGCGTGATCTTGTGGTATAATGGGTAACGACTTGAAATGAGAAATCTGGGAGATGAGTTCAAATTTCAGACGGTTTCGTTGCTTTTACTTACGCAAAATTACCCTAGCAAAATGGGTTGATTATCAGGAAAACCTGGGCCTGAAAAATTGATTGGCAACCCAGTCCACCGCAGAATGTATCAGGTATGCCACTTAACTGACTGATCAGCAATTCAAGAATGGTCTGGTATTAAATCAGTGTTCGGTGTGGAAACGACAATCGTGGAACGAATTCTATTTCCGCTGAAATGCGCTTAAAATAACCGTAAGGGTCCTTCTCTCAGGAGTAACCATTAATGGGTCTAAATAGCAGAGCAGACTAGACACTATGGGTTTAAATAGTATGGCAGACTAAAAGCTATGGGTTTAAATAATAGGGAAGACTAAACCCTGTGGGTTTAAATAGCAGGGCAGTAAACTCTACGGGTTTAAATAATAGGACAGACTAAACTCTATGGGTTTAAATAATAGGACAGATGAAAAACTATGGGTTTAAATATTAGGGCAGACTAAACTTTATGGGTTTAAATAATAGGGCAGACTAAATTATATGGTTTTAAATAGCAGGGCAGAATAAATTCTATTGGTTTAAATGATAGGGCAGACTAAACCCTACGGCTTTAAATAATAGGGCAGAGTAAACGCTATGGGTATAAATAGCAGGGCGTACTAAAATCTATTCGTTTAAATAGCAGAGCACAGTAAACTTTATGGATTTAAATAGCAGTGCAGACTAAACTCTATTGGCTTAAATAATAGTGTAGACTAAACACCATCGGTTTAAAAATTAGGGTAGACTAAACTCTATCGGTTTAAATAATAGGGCAGACTAAACGTACGGTGGGTTTGAATAGCAGGGCGGACTAAAATCTATGGGTCTAAATAGCAGGGGAGACTAAAATCTATGGATTTAAATAGCAGGGGAGACTAAAATCTATGGGTTTAAATAGCAAGGCTGATTAACTATGGATTTAAATAATAAAACAGACTAAACTCTTTAGGTTTTAATAATAGGGCAGACTAAACGCTATGGGTTTAAATAATAGAGCAGACTAAAATCCATGGGTTTAAATAATATGGCAGACTAATCTCTATGGTTTTAAATGACAGAGCAGACTAATCTCTATAAATTTTCAAACTGTCTAGCTTTGGGTGGCAAACAATCTAAAAATATAATTACCCAAAATTCAAACCTGAGGAGGTGACAACGGAAACAATTCTATTATCTCTACACAGAATCATGACAACTCCAAAATAAAAAAAAAGAACCTCCGATAAGTCATAGTCTTCTCCATCCTTAAAAGACATAGTAGTAAAAAAAATAATAAATAACAATTCTACATAAGATCAGTGCATGTGTGTGTTCTGCCAAATCAAAACCAAAAGAATTTTACAGTAATGGAATTAGTAAATTTGTTAATAGATGGAAGGAAGTCATAGATAATCAGGGAATATACATTGTTGATTGAATCTGTAATTAAATGTAACATTTGGTCACTTGTTTTCTTTATTCAAAATTCGGACAGAACTCATGGGATGACCTGATATATATATATATATATATATATATATATATATATATATATATATATATATATATATATATATATATATATATATTTCGACCAGTAAATCTCATTAGACCGAAGATATAAACTTTTTACCGTATTTTCGTGATGTGTTAAGCTTTCCTTTGATGTATATCATATTGCTATCTATTCTATACATTGAGCTCTCTACGGATATATTTTTTTAATATTTTATATTGAAAAGAAGCACTTGAAATAGTTTTCCCCTTACAAATCTGATAGTATCATCTATCTATCTATCTATCTCTCTCTCTCTCTCTCTCTCTATATATATATATATATATATATATATATATATATATATATATATATATATATATATGTTTAAAAATATGATTCCAACACGCTACATAAAAAGTCTCATGTTTCAAAAACAAGAGCCGAAAACTTCAGCATAATTATTAGAATTAAATTGAGTTAAAGTGAACTCTGTTTCATCTTCAAGCGATTTTTTTTGAATCATGAGACTTCTTATGTAGCGTGTTGGAATCATATTTTTAAATATATAATTATATTTATGCTCTACTTTTTGTATCGAGCACTATTTTAAAAAAAATAATAACGAAAATACTAAAGAACCTTGGATTCCTAACATAACCCGTTCTTTTCTATTTTCTATATATTTTCACGTATATATATATATATATATATATATATATATATATATATATATATATATATATATATATATATATATATATATATTCCATTTAACATCTAAGTGATACTCCTTGTAATTCATCCCTTTGTTGTAATATGCAGACATGTTTTTGTATATATCAATATATAAGATTCTCACGTGTCCTAAATTCATTATGTGATATAATTCTGTACTCCCAATAAATTAAAATACAAACCAAAAACTTAAACTAAAACTTTTTTAAAATAAAAAATATATCCCAGCAGTTTATAGTTCCTGACACTTCAGAGCTCAATTCTCTTCGCTTGAGTGGCGCTCAAGGAATAATGACCGATAAGCTGCTCTTATAAAAGAAAAATACAGAATAATTTAATAAAACCATTGCTACTCAAGTTTCACCCTCGAATTGAAGTACCGTCAGGTGACATTCAATTTTTGTCTGACTGAGATCCTGATAGTAACCTTATATTTAAATAAATCCTTCTTTTTTTTTTTTACTGAAGTGAATCTTACCCGACTTATAAACTAGATATTATATACATTTTCGATTGTAATCATCTTCTCATAATTTCGACTTTTTCTTATTTACCGAGCTCTATTAAAAATTAATATCTTATACGGGACCCGGATGACACTGACTTTTAGTTAATAAAAGGGTAAAAGGAATCTCTGCATATTTAAGGTCGGTAATACGAACTGAATAAAAAAAAAAAAAAACCTGACCTGATGATCCTTCAATTAGAGCGTGAAACACGAGTAACTCTGCTTTTATTTCTTAGTATGTGTTTAATTATAATTTATAGGATTATTCATATAGAGAACTCTTTATATCAAGAGTCACAAAAGTTGCATATAACCAAGTGTTATTGTATTTCCGCATATATATATATATATATATATATATATATATATATATATATATATATATATATATATATATATATATATATATATATATATATATATATATATATATATATATATATATATATATATATATATATATATATATATATATATATATATATATATATATATATATATATATATATATATATATATATATATATATATATATAAAAAGAAAGAGAAGAAGAAGATTTAGACCTTTCCCAAGAGGCCCGTTTGTACAATTGGTATGATGTTTGCCTGATAACGTAATTTTCCGGGTTTCAATTCTCGGTAGCGGATGCGCACTGCTGATGAGTCCCAAATATAGGTCGAAACGGCCGTCCTCATGCTTTCTGCATTCTCTTGAGGCTTCTTCTAGACTCGATGATTTTTTTTAATACATACATACATACATACATATATACATATATATATATATATATATATATACTTGAAGAATTTATATTTTAATTTAATCGAAATTTCACCTATATTTCTTGTAAATTTCAAGTGATTCTGTTTGAGAATTTAGATATTTTCTTTTTGCTGTGTATTTTTAAAATATATTTTCTAAACATGAATCTGTAGATATTTCTTTTTTGTGTGCATATATCTTTGCAAGGATTTCATTTTTATATCTCTGTATTTTAATGTGGAACATTTGTCTACATACATCGTTAAAGTAATTTTTATTTTAGACCTAATATCGTTCAAGACATTTTTTTTGTGCTGTGCATTTAGAGAAAATAGTTGGTTGCACATTTTTGGATTTTTTCTATTTTTTATCTTTGTAGAAATATTTATGCAGCATTATATGTTATGCAGAGGATTTTATAAATGTATTTTTACGCGAATTTACATATTTCTTCCAGAAATATTATTCGCTGATTATATCCATCTTCGAGGATACACACACTATATATATATATATATATATATATATATATATATATATATATATATATATATATATATATATATATATATCAATAAGAATAAATCTTGTATAGATTAATTATTTATGTTTCTTATTTGATTTTACATCCATGAAGTATTTTCATTTTTTGTGTATACGTGTGTGTGTGTGTATATATATATATATATATATATATATATATATATATATATATATATATATATATATATATATATTATATGTACGTTCAAATACATATTGTAGACAATACATTTTTATAGGTAAAAGTGATCAATATCTAGGATAGAGCGTATGTAAATATAAAACGTCCCAGGGATCGAGCGGCAATAATCTATTTTTTGCAGAGATCACACACACAAAAAAACATATATAAACTGCGTGCCAAATTATTATCGAGATAACTTTTTTTCTAATATTTCAAAAACCGTCCAATAAATTCACACATGATTTTCACACAATGTTGGCAATACTAATCTTCGCAATTACTGAAATTCTCGTACTCATCTGTGCAACGTAAACAAACTGGCGCCATATTTGTTATCAGCGCGGTGATTTGAGCTTGCAAAATTATTATAAAGGTTGAGTAAAATTTCCAGAATTGAACAAACGAAACGTTTATTAATGTTGCACGTGAATGTTTATGATTAAAAGAAGCGAATAAATAAGATAATCAAACAAATAATAACAGATACAAACAAAGGCACAGTTTTAAACAAATTAATAGGGAATGTGCTTTCCCTATTTTGAAATTACTTGAAGAAGTCGACGATCCATAGAATTTGTAAAGGATGTCATCTGCTGTAATACCGCGAAATATGTTAAGAATTGCTTCTCACAACTCAGCGTTGCTCCTGAATTGTCGTATGTTGGCGTGCAGTCTTTGCTTCATGATGCTCCAAAGTTTTCGATTGGGTTCAAATCCGGAGAATTTGCTCGCTACTTCATTTTTCGAGGACCATCGAAGCCTAACTGTTTCAAATATTCAGTAGCCTTGTGAGCAGCATTTGATGGAGCATTATCTTGCATAAAACAATGACCCTTCTGAAGGTAACTCTTTACCTTTTCATCCACGGTTCAAGATGCTCCTTCATAAACGCTATATATGTATCAGTATTCATTTTGACGCCATCTGGTACTCTCCATGGGCCCACTAATGTTTTTCCAATGATACCACCCCAGATCATTATGCCTACACCGCCTTGTTGGCCTCTCAAATGCTGATGGCGATTCTGTCCGTCCATCACCCAGGCTTTGCACCATCTATCTGGCCCATCAAGTGTTACTCGAGTTTCGTCTGTGAACAAAACTTTAGAGAAGTCAATCTTCCTGTTGTCCTCGGCCCATTTCAATCAATTTTGAATGTGATTTCTCGTCAACGAAAGCTTCGATACAGGTTTGACTGTTGTTGCTATTTCCCTCAGATACCGACACCGAGTACTTTTAGACACATTAATATCCCCAATGCGACTGAAAAGCTCTTGACTGGTAAATACAGGGTTATTCGTGGCCTCTCGTTTAAGTCGTGACATGAGACGACTTGAAATAACCCTCGGCTTGGCTTTATCTGCCTTTTTGCGTACTTGTGTAGTGTCGGCGGTGAAGTTTTTCACTGTTTGATGACACCTCCCTATCATTTTAGAAATTTCTAGGGTAGATTTAGCTTTTGAGACTTCTGAGGTGATAGTTTTCTTTTCAACATCACTTAAACTGCTTTTACGGCCCATCTTTTCACTAAATTCTTACACTTTTGTAATAATTTGGCACGGTCAAATCACCGTGCTGATAACAAATATGGCGCCAGTTTATTTACATTAGGCACATCAGTACTAAAATTTCAGTGATATCGCAGATCAGTGTTGCAAACATTGTGTGAGGATTTTGTGTGAATTGCTGGGACGGTTTTTGAAATATTAGAAAAATGTTATCTCGATAATGATTTGGCACGCACTGTGTATATATATATATATATATATATATATATATATATATATATATATATATATATATATATATATCCGTTTAGGAGAAACCTAGGTAGGTTTGTCTGGCTCACTAGCTGTATCTATCTATCTATCTATCTATCTATATATATATATATATATATATATATATATATATATATATATATATATATACATATATATAATCCGTATGGCTAAACCTAAGGAGGATAAAATCCATATATAGATATATATATATATATATGTATAGAGAGAGAGAGAGAGATAGATACATAGATAGATAGATAGATATCAGAAGTAAATTGCCGATAGCCTCTGAAGTGTGGATGGGCATGTCTGCCTCCGAAACAATGGAGTTGGGATGCTGAAAGTAAAATCAATCAGTTATGTGACCAAATTTTACTCATACTTCTTCTATTAATATTCTATCTTTTATATGGAGAACATTACTGCAAAAACTCCTTATCTTTTCTTTCATATATATATATATATATATATATATATATATATATATATACATATGTGTTATATATATATATATATATACATATGTGTTATTGTATTTCCTGATATATATATATATATATATATATATATATATATATATATATATATATATATATATATATGAAAATATTTTTGAAGGTACAAAATCTAATAACAGAAATAAAAGTGTGAATCTTGATATTACTAGACATTTCTCAATGTGAAGCAACCGGTTTTGCTCCCGCTGATCAGGCCTCCATATATATATATATATATATATATATATATATATATATAGATAGATAGATAGATAGATAGATAGATAGATAGATAGATAGATAGATATCCTTTTTCCATCACTTATAAATTTGTGATTCCAGTATTACAGAGAGCACGAAATGTACCATGGTTATATTTATTTATTTTCATTTTCCCGGATGCATTTGATGTATTCCAATGTTATCTCGAGGTTTATTATTGTCTCTAAGTCATATAATTTTCTTTGTACGAAATAATGTTTTGCTTTCGTTGTTAAACCTTTACTAATTCCGGTCGGGCGCAAAGTCACAAACATTGATTTTAAAATGTTTCTATGTTGTAAACGTTTTTTTAGGTAACTTCGCTAAAAATTGAATATTTATTAGAAGGTTATAATTTACTTGTTTTTGAAAAACTGTTTAGTTTTAACATAGAAATGATTAAAGAACTATTTACTATTAGCATTTCAGAACTTTTGTACTATAATCCTAATTAATTTTTCTTAAGTGTTGGTCTTAATTTTTTAATAAATTTAGCTTCATTAATGTGTAGCGTATGCTTATTCCGTTCTTGAGAAATATACAGGTATTGTCAACTCATATCTTTCTAAATCTTGAATGTGGACAGGAATGTTTTTTAGGACGTTGTGCAATGGACGTGAAACATTTGTTTAGAGTGAGCCGTATTGATAACATTATTTTAAATCAGCTAACATATCCACTAGCTTTTTTTCGGGACACTTAAATTGATATACAATTTTGGTTTCGTGCACTATGTTAATTGGTGGGGATGAGTTATTACGGATGATTAATTAGTTGTATTAATTGTCAAACTTATCTTCACGTCATTGTGTTTGATAGAGACTCATTTGAAATTATTTATCATGTAATTCTTACAAAACATTTCATTTTGACGTGAACTTATAGCATATTTAAAATAAGATGAAGTCATAAAATTATTTTTTATTGATATATAAATAAACTTCTTTAAGAATCAAATGGTAACTGAAAATAAATTCAGTTTACAAGTTAACTCCGTACAAACGGTTATCAGTTCTTTGAAACTCAAAACCCAAAAGATAAATATGTATATTGTATCTCTATACGATTAATGTTGTATTTATTATAATTAATCATTATAAGAAATCTATGATTGACCTATACAGCGAGGCAATTCTGAGATAATTGGAAATCCTACCGGGATTTACCACTAGCGGCCACAATCATAACATATTATACGCAGGTGACAAAAGAAATTACAAAACCTCCCACAGAAGGTAGCGAAGTGGGGCGAGGAGAAGGGACTAAGCATAAACTACATGAAGACAGAATGCATGGTCATCAGTAAAAAGATGATCCCTAAATGCCATTTCCAGGTCGGGGTCACTAAATTTAAGCACGTGCGGATGTTTAAATATCTTTGAATGGTTTTGACAGATGACGTTAAGTGCGACGCATCAGTAGACGTATTGGGATGGCGCATTCCTCAAACTGGGCAGAATATTACGAGACCGGGGGATTTCGTTCGTAACAAAGAAAAGCGTACTGAGCTGGTACGTGACATCTGTCCTCATTTACCGCAAAGAATGTTGGATGGTCTCCTCATCGATGAAAAATAGACTCAATGCGACGGATATGTGGTTCTAGAGAAGGATGCTGAGAACATCATTGATCGAGCTTGGAGAGGATGCAAACAAGGAAGAGGAATATACTTAACATCAGGAAGAGGCAGCTGAAGTTTCTAGAACATGTAATGAGAAAGGAGGGGCTGGAGGATTTGATACTCACACGTCGAATAGAGGGATAGAGAGACAAGGGAAAGCAACGCTTGACATACCAGGCTTGAGAATGTGGATGACAGAACATGGTATGGGGGAGGTGGCAGAGGGACGAAACTTATTCAGAGCTACAAAGGATAGAGGCAAGTAGAGAGCCATGGTCACCTACGTCCTGAATGAAAAGAAAGATAATTATTCCTTTATAGAACACCAGTATATTAAATACAGTTATTCTTGGCAGGCAGGTTCTTTCTACTAGGAACAGTAGCGTAAACAATACTTCATAGCAAATCCTCCCTTATTCGATACGTTATGTAATAGAGGAACTATCCTTTCCGTGATCCTCAGTATTAGAGTCTCAGTGTAATATCATTGCTGGAGTTAAATCGGTATTAATAAATGCAAAAACAAGGTATTTTCATGGAAAACTGATAACTGTAGTGGATCTATAAGATACGTTTTTGGGTTAAAACGGAATATAAATTTATATCATTATGCTGACCGAAATTCCAGTAACTTTATATGGTTATGGCACTCTAATTATGGTGTAATGCTTATCTTATTGATCTGGAACCGAATTAAAATCTTGCGTTAAACCTTACAAGTGTTGGATCATCAGCTGGTGACCACGTTGAAACTAACGAGTTTTATTGATTGTTTTTTCAGCATCAAGTTTGCAATTTCAATCATAACAGAAAACACGCACCTAAAATATTAAAATTTCGCAGTGAAACGATAAAAAAAACACTAACCTGATGTGACAGTTATCAATTAAAAAATACGAAGAAAAAATTAAGTCGAATTCCACTTAAGGTCACTTATTTATCTGAATAGTACCTTTGGAGAAATATATGTAACCAATCACTCTGCTGTCTGACAAATCGTAATATAGCTTCAAAAATAACTCCATTCCTCGCATGCCACAATGATCAAAAATGAAATGAAGGGATTGTATAGCACTGGGGCAATCTCATCTCGCTTTGACCAGAATGTAGCTGCCGAAATGCTATTAATCACATGGAAATAAAATGAAAGGAATTAATCAGAGAAACAAAATCTTTTTAGATTAGGAAAATAAACTTTTTTTTCTATGCGCCTTGACCCTTCAGAGTGTAGACGATCATGGTTTTCAACACTATACTATATATTTCAACACATACTATATTTGCCTTAACCCTTCATGGGTTTCAATACTATACTACGCTTTGTAGTTCTTTGTAAGTATTGTCTTTTTGCTATCTCTCTTATTTTCTGTTCTGCCAATGTATAATGTACTATATCCTCAGTTATGATCTTCTGTACGACCATTTATAAGACTAAACATCTGGTTTACCAGCTTGAGGGGCGATAAGTAATCTACCAATTTAATATTATAGCACTGTCTATTCCATTCTTCTTAGGGTAGATTTCTGTTGCATCAAGTCTCATTTTCATACGTGTGCAGATTTGTTAGCATGCACTGCCATATACGCGGACCGATATGACATTACATTTAATCACAGTTTTCCTTGTTTTTAATGAAATTATCCTGTTTCTTAAAACTTTGCTTGCTTTTGGGAGGCAACTTTCCTTACTGCAGTTCGTTTTCAAATTTCGTTATCGCTTTTCCCGTCCTTTGGTAAAACATTCCCTAGACAGTTAAACCTTATGCAAATAGTCACTCATGATAAAAACAGAATGTGGGCACTAGATATAATACCATCAAAATTCTATTACACTTCCTGGCCTAAAATTCGTATAATTAATCTATTTTGAATGCAAGGGAAATTTGAGAATGTGCGGGAAACATTCTCTCGTAATTATAAAGAGATCTTTACTTGAAAAACGAAACTAGTAGTATGAAAACATTAGAACACTGATAGAATCTGCAAAAAGCATACGATAAATTTTCTGTCCGCTGGCAATCTGGAATATTCTGAGATAAACTTCACACTGCCAAACTAGATAATGTAAATCCTGATATGAAAAGCACAAGGGTATCTTGAAAGTTATTTAATACCTCAAACAAAACTCCCGTGTGTCTACTCAGAAACTGAAAAACCGTTATGTTAAAGCGAATACAGCTGAGAATGCAGTAGAATATTTAATAAGTAGTATCGCATAGTTTTGAGTTAATATAAAGTTTGTTGCATCAAGTTTTTGGTAAGGTGAACAGCAAGCAGTTGATGATGTGACAAAAGAGCAAAATAATGAAAGAGTACTTTTAATATTTATAGATATATCTTTTTCGCAGGACATATTCATGTATATGTATATAGATAGAAGTTTGGTAAATACTCCCTCAATTATCAAATATCCAAGAAATCGCATATTTTGAGCAGTTATTTCTGTTTTCTTGTATTTCCGAATATATTTTCTTGTTATGTGAATCTACGCTCAATGAGAAAGAGTTATGGGATGAGTATACAGTATATAGATCCCAAACCACTCTAATAGCATGGCAGTTCACTATTTACATTATTCGGACTATTTTCCTCATCTTTGTCGCTATATTTATTACAACGTTTCGGCCGCTTTACGCGCCGGCCTTCTTCTAGTGGTTGGAATGTCGAACTGAACACT
Organism: Acanthosepion lycidas; assembly: GCA_963932145.1. Lineage (NCBI taxonomy): Eukaryota > Metazoa > Mollusca > Cephalopoda > Sepiida > Sepiidae > Acanthosepion > Acanthosepion lycidas. The sequence goes on along the minus strand of OZ010577.1, from coordinate 125,773,709 downwards.
TTATTTCGCTCACCGGGGTAGACTGTTCTAGTTTCACGTGCCATGTTTAATGGATGTCAGTTATAAGTTATCTCCTGTTAATTCCCCACACCAATGCCTTAACTGGGTATTGAACTCACACTTTTTGTGCCCTGTCACTGGATTCAAGCAACGCCTTCATCCACAGTGCAGGTGAGCAAAATGAAGGGTTCAGTTCGAAATTACAACCACCTGAAGAAGGCCGGGGCGTACAACGGCCGAAACATTGTAATAAATATGGCGACAGAGATGAGGACAATAGTCCGAATAATGTAAATATTGTATATAATACCTCTTCTCAGAAATATAGACAGATTCTGAAGGGCCGAAACGTTGTAATAAAATATGGCAACAAAGATTAGGACAATAGTTCGAATCATGTAAATATTGTACATAATAACTCATCTCAGAAATATAGACAGATACAATTTGGTAGTTGTTCTAGCATTCCTACAGACGATAACGTGTATGTCCCTATTCACATAAATACATTTGTAAATAGTGTATGTTGGTGTACTGTTGGAGATTGATCTTCTGCTGTGCTGGTCAAACTCTGCCTCCCTTTTCAGTATATTATTGATACCTGCATATTTATCGCATTTGATACTATATAAGATGCACGTTCTTAAAAAAAAAGAAAAGAAATTGCTTAGAATATTACGCTGCGCCACTTCCCCCGGCTTTAACAACACGATAGCTGTGATCACAACAATCGCTATTATTTCACCACTCGTAATAACTGCAAACGTGTTCTCAATGAAACTAAGATGTTGTTTGTTGAGACACCATATAAATTTACAAGAGTTTCTTTTTTCTCAAATTGCTATTAAATTCAAAACATTAGCCTAAAAATTGACCCATCTTCCTAAGTATCCTTTCAGCTCCAGACTCACATATGGATGTCATACTCGGCACCGTACTCATTCACGCATATCTAAATTGTCGACTGTATACAACAGTTTTTAGATCAATGTTTAAAAATATCTTCGAGCGACTGAACCCTGCTGGCATTATAGAGAACTATCTTTCGACAGAATTATAAAAGAACTGTGACAAATAATAAAAAAAAAAACACTTGACGACTTACAGCATGTAATTCGTAAATATATTAATGACATGATATATTGACGCTATTTACATTATTCGGACTATTGTCCTCATCTTTGTCGCTACATTTATTATAATGTTTCGGCCGTTGTACGTTTCAGCCTTCTCCAGATGGCTGGAATGTCGAACTGAATTCTTTATTTCGCTCACTGAGGTAGACTGTTCTACTGTGGATGTTAATTCCCCTCTCCAAGTTCTCCACTGCCTTAACCGGGTATTGAACTCACAACTCTTTGGGTTCTGTCACTGGATCTAACTAACGCTTTTATCCACTGTGCCATGTGTACCACTTTCTTTAATTCTATGATTTACGGTTTTTATCGGGGGTCAATATTCCGAATAATATAAATAGTGTACATAATACCTCATCTCAGAAATATAGACAGATATATTGACGGTTTGCACTACTTTAAACAATATATTAAAAATTAAAACCACGTCAAAACTAGAAAAAGAGGAATTGAGAATCCCATTTTTCTGAAAAATGTTAAAAAAATTTTTATAAATTACAGTATGTAATGTAGCATGGTTAGTGAATGTCTGATGTTTTCCTATAAGGAAACAGCAAATATTACTCTTTCCATTACTTGACATTTCTATGTATTGCACTGACGCTGTGAATTAACTAGAGCCCTCTACAAAACTATAGGTATTGCTTCGTTTGCGGTGGTCCCTAGAGCATGTGAACACTGTAATATCTTTTATTAACGATAGAGTTCTTGTTTGAATACACCAGGCGATGTCAGAACAATGGAGATGAAACTTTATGATGGCTATTCAAGAAAAAAAACAAAAAATGTTTAAGACCGCAGTTTTGTCTAACATTTTTTCCCCTTGTCAACGGAAATGTTATTCTCTGAGCGAGTGAAAGAAGGAAGTCAAAAACCTGAAGAGACAGGATGATGACGACAGGAAATTTCTTGACCTTAGTATCAGTCATGGGTGATAAAGAGAGAAAGAGAAGTGAATGTGTATTCGTTCGCTTTCGAGTTCATCGCCGATGCCGGTAGTTCATGGACAAATGAAAGCTGAGATAATAAACTGGTGCTTTTTATTCTGGATGACTAACCACAAGGGAATATTAAAATTCACGATCTTATTCCTGCTTAATCTTAAACTTAGAACAGCTTTGTCGATTATTATTATTAATAATAATAGTATTGCTGGATAATCCCTATTGCAGACGATTGCTCAGGCACATTTGTGTTTATTCAACACCCACAGATCCCACCTGTGGTTTATAGCGCAACTATGCTGAGCAAACCTTATTTACAGTTTCTGGTAGAGAGTGTGTTATCTAACCGGATCAACAATTTAAACAAGGAGAGTACGCTTAAACCCTCAGTCTCGATGACTTCTGAGTTCGTGCTAGCACAGCTATCGACCCGCCCAAGAGTTCCGTCTACCCAATTTCACACACAGCGCTTGGGTCAACCCGTAGTATGGTTTTCAGACATTTTCCCATTGTGATACACGCTGGAATCGATCCCTGACAAATCGACCATTGTGAGATTCGAACTCACAGAGCACACCTGTGGTTTATACTGAAACTAGGTTGAGCAGACCTTTGTTACAGTTTCTTGTAGAGAACCTGTTATCTAGCGTGATCAACAATTTAAACAAGGGCAGCACGTTTAAACCCTCGGTCGCAATGACTTGTGACTTCGTGTTAGCAGAGCTATCGACGCCACTGCCAAGAGTTCCGTCTACCCAATTTCACTCACGAGGCTTGTGGTCAACCCGTGGGTATGGTTTTCAGGCACTTTCCAAAGGTGCCGCATGATAGAATCGACCCTTGATAAATCGACCACTGTGAAATTCGAACTCAGGTCTCATGGTTAGAAATGCGAACGTCCTAGACACTCGGTTACGTGCCTATAATAATAACAATAATAATAATAATAATAATAATAATAATAATAATAATAATAATAATAATTAGAGGCCACCAAACCAGATATCATATTAGTAAGTGTTATAGCTGTTTAAAGAACCGTAGGGCGTGTAGGGAAAGAGAGACAAGAGAAAGCACCGCGTAACATACCTAGCGGATTAAGCAATTGGATCACAGAACAGGATCTGGGAGAGGTAACAAGGCGACAAAACTTATTGAGAGCTACAAGGGATCGGGGGAAGTGGAGAGCCATGGTCGCCTACGTCCTGAAGGGAAACGGCACGTTAAATAAAGAAAGAAGATTTAGATGCCACTTCTACGACTCCAAGGTTTTTTCAAGCGTGTCACAGACATCCCAGCAATCGTTCTGATGCCCTGAAATGAATTCGGCTGGTACCATCAAACTTTGCCTGCAAGTCATTTTCTTTCGCTATTATATACTGAGCAAAATAAATAGCTAGATCCAACATTCGCGTGTCAAATCTTTTAAGAAACCGGCGCTAAAATATCATATTACTAACGACACAGAATGCAAAACTGTCCTCAATATAAACTTCTATGAAATGAAACCCGTATGAAAAAAAAGAGATGGGGTTGCTGGTAAAGTTGCAGACAGAATTATTGTTTAATAGCCTTAACTGGTGTGACGATAGTAAAACTCACACTCTAGACATTATATTTCGAGATTGTCAACCAAGGGAGAAGCGGACGTAGTGAAAACTAAATGATGAAAAATAACTTCTTTTGTGGTAATGATGTTCCACCTATACAAGGCCTAAAGGACACTCAATGTAGAGAGACTCTGAAGGAGATTGTTGTGCGCGTGTTGTGAGTAAGAATTAAGAAAGACTGTTTATGGGAATGATGGTAGAACGTTTTGACTGTGGGAAGGGGATTGAAGGGTGGAAAATAATTCATTACTCCCAATGCCTCATGGGCACTTGTCGTCTCTATCAAGACAGGAAATTTAAGACTGGGCAGCAGTACTCCACTTTTGGCTTGATCTGGCTCTTGTAAAGGTAGAGCATGGCAAGAGTCAGTACTTTCCGGAGTAGTACAACGAAAACATTATTTCTCCAACAGTTTTAAACAGGAATTGTATATATAAGTTCTACATTTGTCTAGTGTGAAATTGAGTACGGAGAGACGTTTAAGTCTCAACTTGTGGTCTGGAATTGACTTAAATAGCGATAGACGTTCAGACTTCAACTTGTGGTCCGGTTTGAACTTGAGTAGCAATAAACATTCAAAGTTTAAGTTTTGGTCTGGTGTGATCTTGACAAGCGATAGACGTTCAAATCAACGAGTCTCCTTGTGAATAAAGCCCATTCATCTTGACAGGTAAACATTTAGAGTCTGCTTTGCTATGATGAAACTTTACTAGCTTGCATTTGGTGATATTGAACGATACAATCTAGCTCACACACACACACACACACATACCACACACACACACACACACATATATATATATATATATATATATATATATATATATATATATATATATATATATATGTCGTAAGTGAAATTATTTGTGGAACGTTCTATTTTTTCTGTGCCCTGGTATTACAGGGCATAAGCAATTATAGCTCTCAAAATATTTTTTTTAATTATATATTAATTGCTCTAACTTATAACGAAATATATTATAGTTTCTCATTACCTTCTTTATAGCAGTTTTGTTGTTCTCCTAAACTGGCTGGCACCCAACCTTAGAATGCTAAGTATCTTGCTCAAGAGATGTAAACAGTGGAAACGAAATTTGGAGGGTCATGTGACGGTCGGTGAGTGGCTATGTAGGGTCACAAGCCCAAAGCTGTATGATGAATAGGTGAACCCACATGTAATCACATGGAAATGGCACCACCAATCTATTCTTTTTTCCCATTGAGAAATATTACAGATATCTTCTTTGCCGTCCCTTTCAGACCGCTTCTTCTATAAGTATATTATAGATTCCATGTTTTGGACAAATTAGTAATACGTATGTTAGTAATACTTATGTTAGCAAATTAGTAATAAGTATGTATATATCGTTATAAAAATCTCTCTGAGTACCATGTATTGATTGTTATTTCTTTCTTTCGGGTATTCTCTTCCGTCCGTGAATTATGATTCTACTACATTATGGATATCATAATTCCTATAATGCGTACTGTGTATATTCTTTCTTGCATAGCATCACCATTACTGCTATTGAACCCATAGCAGGAAGGAAGACAAGATGGATACATGCATTAATTAAGGGAATTAATTGGAAGGAAACGCGACAGGCGAGGCCGAAATTTGAATTCAGATTGCTGATCCGATTTATCGTGCAGATAATCGTTTCACTGCCAGAAAATTTATTATCGGAAAACTGAATCGAGATCATAATAATATTTTCTTTTTTTCTTTACTCCTGATATTCGCCGTTAAATTTACGAAGAATAATTAAAATGAAAAACACTTTACAATTCAAAATTATATATTATATTTGACGTACCTAATAAGCTACAGAGAATGCTACCTATTCAAGTACCATTAATGTAGCATTTTCCTTGTTCCGACAGGTAAGTTCCAACGGTATTCTGTACCATTCCAGCAATAATTTTTACACTTATCGTATTTTAGCTGGAACGAAACGGGAGAAATCTTTAAGTGTTTATTTTATCTTCTCTCCAATCAAATACCATTATCTTTATTAGCATCAAAATACTAAGTTAAACACACATATTCATACAAATATACTCCCTGTAGCAGAAATGAGGAATGTGATTAATTGACACTCATACCAATTAATAAAGATAAACCTCCATTCTTTCATGTTCGACTGTTTATTTATTTCATGGGGAAGTTTTTAAAGACATTTCAATTATTGTTTATTGATTTACTTAATCATGATCTTTCAAATTCGCCCCAAAAGTCCTCTAGAATAACACTGAAGATTTGAGGGAATCTTCCTCGAGATCTGTTGGTTTTCATCGGGCACAAATATCAAAGTTAATTCAGTATTTTCAAGAATTTCTATTTAGTTACACCTTACGTTAATATCACGTTAAAAAAACCGGTTTGCATGCGATCAAAGAGCTTCAACAACGTCGAGTCTGGTCAGTATCAATGGCAGGTGTTATGAGTTTCGATGTGCGGCTGGTGCAATGGATAAATCTACGATATTGGAAATCAGAAAGCCGAGTTCCAAAAATCAGTCTGCTTCGTTGTATTCACTTCCCTTGGAAAGATATAAATCCAGTGTATCTGCTTCAGCAATGTGTTAATTACTAGAAAATACATCATTAAGTCATGATTATCACAAAATATTTCTTACAATTTAAAATATTTACTTTTTTTAAATAACCTTCAAAATGTTGAAACGTAAAAAAATAATCAGTCTAGTACGTAATAGCATTTTGGCAGTTCGAAGGATTTCGTCCTCACTGAGTCATGGAAAATTTCAGATTCACGATAGATCAATTGATGTATTCAATTTTGATTGCTTTCATTATTATTATTATTATTATTATTATTATTATTATTAATTGCTTGGATTTCTGTTGTATATTCATTTGCTTCCAGGCCCCAACCATAGACCTATGATCAGAAATGGCTTCATGATATTTTCTACTTCATATTTTTCTAAAAATGAATAAAATTAAATCAGCTTAAGATCACACGGATTTACATAGATAATATCCTTCCTATGTTGCAATCTTTACTTGTAAGAACAATGTTTTCTATTTTATAGCTATCAGGGATCACTTCAATGAGTTTATCAATATTTTCGAATCGAACTCAAGGCTCCAACCACAACTTGAATTTATTATGTCTTCACGTGCCACAATTCTAAGATTTCCACTTCAAGAACCTTATATTTTGGTCGTTTTTTGAAAATATTGAAAGACAGATTATAGTCTGCAGAAATTTAAGTATCAATAAGCAAACACAATCTGTTTTTTGTGAGTGTGGGTCGCGATGTCTGTGGCGATTCACTTCGACTGTTCTAATTGTATCTATTAAAAGATCCATTAAAATAGTTCATGTCTTATGTCTTTAACTGGATCTGGATGGTGTTCATACCAATTTCTTGAAGTTTGCTTCGCGTAAGTGGCGCAAACTTTCCATTGCAGATATTGTCCCACTCTGTGCAACCTCGTACAAAATGGTCAAATGCCTCTAATTAGTCATCACCGAATCTTATTACTATTTCTTGTTTTGTTAATTTGTTGTTTGATAACATTTGGCCTCGGTTAATGGACGGATTTTCTAAAAAATTTATTATGCCTACTGCCTTGAGAATTTTTTCTGGGAATGTGAGCGGTGATATTTTCTGCATGGCAAATAATGAAGACTTTTCTAGAATTCTCTTAATGTGTTTATCACATTTTTTAATCCTTCCTTGTGGTCTTATCAGTATTTGAATAATGTTTATTTTTCAATGACAATCTTTCCATTTCTGTTTGAAAGTAAAATTATTTTGCGGATATATTTTTGTCTCATGGAATATAATCGCCTTATTTTATTTATTTGTTCATTTATTTATTTATTTCTGGTCTTATATCGTTATATTTGCACTGTTAACTTAAATTGCCAGGTCGGAGTTATCGTAAAGAGCCTTAGAAATTCTTCAGACTCCAATACTAATGCATTGTGATCATACGGTTTGTTTCTGTATGGGGAAGTTTATTATGTTGTAATATATTCCAAAGTATTTATCTTCCTAACCTATAGTGTCTATATTCCAATTTGTTTGAGGGGAGATAGATGGTCAGTCGTTACCACGGCGTTTGTACGAAGCAGTATTTTGGATCCGACCGGTAGAATCATGTTGGCAGATTTTGATCTTGAGAGACTCGGATAAATCCACCCGCTTCTGTTTATTTAACTAAGGACTACGCAAACACTAACGGAATAGAGATTTGTTTACACCAGGGACAAGTGCACGTAATGGGTATCGACCAAGAAAAGGTTTTTCTTCCTATTTTGTTTTCATGTTGCTTAGACATTTATTTTATTTTATGTTTTTTTTTTTGTTTGCGGCTTTTAATTCTGCAATTTTACTTACTAATTCATCTTGTTTATGGAGTTGTAGGATTTCTTGGAGCATTTTTTTTTCTTTTCTTTGATAACTGATTTCAGCTTTATCCTGAATTAATTCCGCGGAACATGCTTTAGCACTAAACTACTAGCTAATTCAAACTATCATTCAAGACCTATTTTTATCGTCTTGCATGTGACTTCTAGTTAGGTCTACTACTACATTATTATTATTATTATTATTATTATTATTATTATTATTATTATTATGCTAAGGAGAATTATGTTCTTGATACATGGTGTCAACTAGACTTCTCATATCTTAAGAAGATTTCGAATAATCTTCGCATAGGAAATGATGACTGATTTTTAGAGTTTAATAAATTTGGACTTAGTTCCAATTTTCTCGAAAAAGAACACACATATTTTATATAGATAACGCCCTTGGTATGGTAGGTGTTGTACTCGTGAGAACAATTTTTTGTCTTTCTTTAAGGGACGGGCTACCAGGAATCCCTTCAATGTGTCTATTGGAATCATTTCCAACCGATCCAAGGGCTCCAACTGCACCAGGGATTGTTGATGCTTCCCTGTGCCACATTTTTGAGATTTCGATTTGAAGGTCCTTGTAATTTGATAGCTTTTTTAAGATCTTCACATATACATTGCAGTCTGCAGGGACTGCCATATCAATAAGGCGACATTTTTTTTTTTTTTTTTTTTTTTTTGGTTTGCGGTCTCTAAAAAGGATATCAGGGCGATTAGCTTTTATTATTATTATCATTATTATTATTATTATTATTATTATTATTATTATTGTTCCGTTATTTATCTTATTTTTCTATGTGAATCTTTTCCAATCAATCCAAAAGTTCCAACTACAATGGAATTGTTGATGTCCTCATGTGCCACATTTTTGAGATTTCAATTTCAAGGTCCTTATATTTTGATAGTTTTTTTGAAGATCTTCAAATATACATTACAATCTGCAGGGTCTGCCATGTCAATAAGAAGGCTAATTTTGTCTTTACGGTCTCTGATCACTATGTCTGTGTGATTAGATTTGAGTTTTCTGTCTGTGTATTGTAAAATCCCATAAAAATGTTACAGGTTCTATATCCGTAACCCGGTCTGGAAGATACCCGTGCCAATTTCTTGTCAGTTCCTTTCGGTAGAACTTTAAAATTTCCCAATGACGGTATTGGTGCACTTTGACATAACGTGCTTAATATTCATTTTGTGACAATACTCTGCAACTCGACACAAGATGGTCATTTGTCTCGCCATATTTATCACAGAATCTGCATTTTGGGCTAATATTTTTTCAATGTGTGTGCTCTTTATACTTAGCAAGCATTGGTCCTGTGTAAAAGGAAATAACCCTTAGGCTGCAGTTTTTAACCATGCCGTATCCATCCACTGATGGATAAGGGGGGTTGTCTACATCAGCTTGTTTGGTAGCGGCTGAATATTGACCGTGAGGAAGACGCGGCCCATGTTGAATCGGGTGACGGTCTATCCACTATGAGTATTTGTAAGCATTAAGATTGTTCTTATGCTTTGCGTTTTAACCTTGACCGACAAGGGGTAATTGTGTTCAAGATACCAGCCCTGGGGTGACTGTTGACCAAGGCTAAAGAGCTTGTTCTACGCATGAAGCAAAGAGAGTATATTCAGATATCCAGGGTTCCAGATTTCATCATATAGTGGATTGGTGCATAATTATCAGGCGTTTTTGTGAGTGAGTTACTGTTAATAAAAATTGATGTTTTGTTTTGTTTTTTTTAATAAAAATATTATTTTATTTTCAGGTTACAAAAATGCATGTCGATAATCATACGCTCTGGAATAATCATTTGAAAATGTTATTGTTGAATTGTATTTTTTCTTTCTTAAAAAGCGTGAAAATTATGCCCCAACATAATAGTAGGTAATTCAGGGTAGTAATGTAGGCATATGGAAATGGTATTTATCATCACAGGTTTTAACTTACGAAAAGTCGGAATGACCACTGCCTGATGAAACTTCAGAAAATGCACAAACATTTAAAGAGACTAAAATTACACTAAATAAGGGTGATAATAATCAACTTTATATGGTAGATCTCCTCCGAAGTACAAGTTAGCATAATGGTCACAAAGGAATTCATTAAACAAATAAAAAAGATAAAGAAAAATAGAATACATTTTACATTTGGGGTCATTTCTCGCCCTCCTCATAATACGGGATCCCACGAACGCAGGTGTTCCCCAAGGCTTTATCCTTGGCCCCGCTCTTTTCCTTATTTTCATCAACGACCTTCCTGACGCCATAGGTTCCCAAGTTGGCATCTACGCGGACAACACTACAATTTACTCCTGCCTCAAAAACAAATTTAGTGTCGCTGACAAAACTAACCTGGCCGCTCGTCTTGAAATGGACCTCCAATCGGTTGTCAATTGGGGCAAGAATTGGATGGTCAAATTTAACGCCTCAAAAACTAAACTACTCTCCATTAACCACCAGAGAGATCCTTACCTGCCCCCCATTAGAATGTCTGATAGTCAACTTCTTGAGAGCAACTCCCTACGGCTGCTCGGTCTCAAGTTGACTGCTGACCTGAGATGGACAAATACAATTGCTTCTTCCACCGCGAGGAAAGTTGGCTCTCTGTACCGCGCCGGGAAATTTTTCTCCCCTGAATCGATACTTCAAATATACAAAACGACCATTCGCCCTTGCATGGAGTATTGCTGTCATATATGGTCTGGTACATCTTCCGTTTACCTTGGAGTTCTTGACAAGATCCAGAGACGGATATGTAATGTGATTGGCCCTGATCTGGCGTCTCGTCTGCAGCCACTATCTCACAGACGCCCAGTCGCCTCTCTCTGTCTCTTCTAAAAATATTTTCATGGTAATTGCTCCGATGAGCTGCTTTCACTGGTTCCCAGTCTCCATGAATTCAAGCGACCTACGAGGCTGGCATCCCGCTCTCACCCTCACATTGTAGAAACTTTTAAATGTAGCCGTCTCTTCTACTCCAATAGCTTCATACCTCGCACCTCTTGCTCTTCCGAATTACTGTTTCCCCGATAGTCGTGATCTCCAACTTTTCAAATGTAATGTCAATCGACATTTCCAGTTACCTTGATCTACCCACTATCCTTCCCTTCATCTTTTCTTCTATCACTCCTATCTGCTCTTGCTCCAAATCTTCTGCAACCCCCCTGCATCCTAGTGGCCTCATGCCTTGCTCGGGGCGCAATGCTTAAAATATATATATATATATATATATATATATATATATATATATATATATATATATATATATATATATATATAGTGTGTGTGTGTGTCCATAACGTTCGTGTGCACTTTAAAAATTTCATAACTTTATTTGTATTTGCGATAAAAATAATTTGTAAAAAAGAATTAGAAAGAAGTAAATCTATATTTTTTAAGTTTTTATTGAAATTTTATTTAAGTTTCCACATGTCCTCCATCATTAGCAATACAAAGGGTAATACGATTTTGCAGTTCACGGAAAACATTTGCCAACTGATTTACAGTAATGCCTGAAATCACATTAGTTATTTTAGCTATACTTAAAACTTGGTACATTAAACTTTATAATATTTTTTACAGATTATTTCTGTCGCAAATACAAATAAAGTTATAATTTTTTAAAGTGCACACGAACTTTATGGACACTCTGTATTATGGCACTGACATATATCTGAGAAGCTCATTATTTTCTTCCAGTTTTTAATCATCAACCAATCTCTGTTAATTATTATTATTATTATTATTATTATTATTATTATTATTATTATTATTATTATTATTATTACGCTGATTGGTGGTAACAATCTCAGCATTTATGTTTTTCTTTCTCTTTTCGTATTTTTCTATGTCTTTGTATATCTCTGTCAAAAATTTCTTTTCGTTGCAGTCATATGTACAGCAAAAATATTCTAGAAATACCTCGAAAAGACGTCCATATCACAGCTTAATTCTGTGATGGCTTCAGTCAGCTGTACCCAATAACTGTAATATTCTACTACTTTTTGTATTGATTTTAGTGGTGATAATGCCATTTATTTAATTTCTCTTCAAACCAATCTGACTATTGAGGCTAATGTTTTCGTTTTTTGACGTAAAATGTTTAACATTCAATCTTTTCTACATTGTATACAGATAATAAACTATGAATGAGTTCTCTTTACCTGACACATGCGAGCATTCTAATTCATTCTTAGATTATATAATTATTTTTTTCATGTGGCCCTTAACAGGAAACCTGATAACAAACAGCACATTCAGACCACCTGAATGGTGTGCTGTGATACAGAAACTCGAACCAGTTTTTAGTTAATCATCTTAGAAAAATAGGGAACGTTTTGTCGTTACTTTGAGTAGTGTAAGGATTTGATATATCTTGCTACATTTAATAATAACACAACAATTATGTTTTTAAAAGGTCCATCTCCAAAGTGAATACTCCAAAAAAGAAAACTTCGAAATTCAGGTTGTGGAAACGAATTCAATGTTATTACATTGTCTGGTCAGATTAAGACGTTCACATGGAAGCCATACATGGCGCCAAACTCGTTCAGAAATACACTGCTTGCCAACATATTAAGGACGAAGGAAATAAAGAAAAATATGACTTTTTGGTTATTAGATGCATCCACTTATTTGAGTAGAGCATCAAAAATAAAAATAAGAAAAGAAATCTAAAAGTAAAAAATTAAGTTTTAAAAAAGAATTTTAGATTTTATTTTATTTATATATGGTTTATTAATTCAGTTAAATGTATATAGTTTATCTACTGCTAAATTTCAAGGAATAAAGAATATATTATTAGTATCTAGAATTTTTAGTATATATACAAGGCAAAAAATAAACAGTTTTTTATGTGCTGTGTCTACTTACGATGAGGACGGTCACGGCTCTATATATTGTTCTTTTTTTGGAGTACTTAAAAATATTGCCTTTCTGATATTTCTCTTAAAGCCTGTTCTGCTGTCCATTTAGTCAAGCTCATTCAGTAAAGCATGCTTTGTTTTGCTCTTTCCAATTTTCATTTAGTTTTTCCTGTGAGTATCAGATTTTCCAAGCCATCTTTCCTCATTATGTGCCCTACATATTTCATCTTTCTTTCTTGATGCTAATCGTAATTTTCCTGTTTGCTTCCATTTTCTATAATTTTCCTCGTTGCTGACAGGTTCGGTCCATGGCATCCTCAGCATCTTTCTGTAGAACCACATTTCCATTAGATCACTTTGAAGAGACTTACTCCCATACAGGACGACACGTATCACGTAATCGTTAGTTGCCATTGCTTTCTTTCTAGCGAAGTTTTTTTTCTATTTCTTAGTCCTCGACTTAGATTTTGAAATGCAAGTTTGGCTATCCTAATACGCCTTCTGATTTCATTAAAAGGAAAAATTTGAATAATGGGAAATTAGGCAAATGATTAGCTGGTCAAATGTTTAAAACTTTACCTAAAAGAAATCAATATCGGAAATGCACAACACGTTTCATTTGTGATTTGCAAGGCGGCCATTTTAACACACTTCAAATATTTGTTTTGGCATGGTTGATATAAACGTCTGCGGAAGGCCGGCTGGCTGGAATGTTATTGCAAGTGATGAAGATGACTTTATAAAGATCACGAACTGTTTGGAATTGATATAACTTTCCTAAGACTTGCGTTGCTATCCACCCCGAAATAGTTTCATTGAGGTTCAGTACGGACGAACTCACTGGTGGTCGAAAAGAATCACGTTATTCCCCATGAAAAATCCTTTGTCCTGCAGGCATTATGGATTTCAGCGTGGTACTGCTGACAGATCCAGTAAATTCCGCACAAGCGAAGGCTTTCAATCAATAAGGTAAGCTCTCTTCAACTTGTCAATGTAACCAGCCGCAGTTTGATGCCCCTGCATAAACTGAAACTCCATTTTTCCTTGGAAGGAGATAAAACTCCATATCATGATGGAACCTCATTCTCTGTGTCGTATAGAAAATCTCTCCGGGGGATATCCTTATCGTGTCAGTTACGTTGGCAGTTATCTGAATCATTCAAGTGAGATTTTTTCATGGGAAAAACCTTCTACTTTTCTATGTCTAATGTTTGGCGCTTCTCAGCAAAGTATACCAGTGCTGTTTTGCGGCGTTGAAGATGGCGTGGACTTTGACTTCTCTACGGTTATTAAAGCCATTCTCGGATTTGCTGTCTTATTGTTCTAATTTCTTCATCCGTACGGGCCTTAATCTGGTTAGATGATCGGTTAATGTCATGGCGAACACCCCAGCAAATTATCCTGCTCAACTCTCCTAAAATTTTCTTGTGCCAACCTTTGGAAATTTTCTTTCCGTATCCATTACGGTCTTTTAAGAAATTTGCAACGGCAATTTTACTACGTCTAAACTCACCAGTGATTTCACGTTCCGTGGGCCTCTGATTTTGCATTTCGACAATTCTGCCAGGTTCACACCCTGTCAAAAGTTGTTTCAAGGTGTTTATTGAAGAAATGGAGATGGATGGTGGGATGATATTGCGACGAGGGTGAGTCCTCATCCGCATTCTTAGAAACTGGATATACAACTGAAGCCTTCTATATTCCTGGGAAACATTTCTCCATCAGAAAGCATTTAGACAACTTTACCATCATGAGGAGGTAATGATTAAGAGCAATCACCGCAGTGTTACACGTACCATTATCCTTAGTAGAGATAAGGCATTTTGATGATTCTGGAAATGACATGATTCGAAATAAAGAAATCACAAGTTTTGTAATCCGTCCATTGCTTTGAGCTTAGCGTTATCTGACGAGATAACATTAGGGATATTTATAACGCCAAGTTGAGCTCATAGATACGCAAATTTCAAGACGCTAGAAAAATGGTCAGATCGAGAAAGTATCTGACCCCTCGTGTCACGCTCTATATTTACATGCGTAAAAATAAAATCAGTCCAGCTGGGAATGACGATAAACTAAATCCGACAGGGAGATAGATACAGTTTAATATTAGGTTGGTGCAAAAATAATGTCGTTTTCTCACATATGTTACTATGTGGGAAAACTCATTATTTTTGCACCAACCTAATAAAAATCATTTTAGTTGTGTTTCCTTATTCACATCCATGCACTTTTCAGGTTCACCGGTTATGATGTTTTTTTTGTTTTTTTTAATTTTATTTTTCAAGAATGCGCTCCGTTATTTTTGAAACAATATGTACATTCTGTTGTATGATATATATATATATATATATATATATATATATATATATATATTCATACAATATATATATATATATATATATATATATATATATATATATATATATATATATATATTGTATGAAATATATATATTATAAAGAAATATACCCCCCCAATTGACTCGAATAAAAAAATCAAATTAATTATCTATTATAAAAAATTCAAGACAGCTAACCTTATCCTCAAAAATAACAACACACCAACTAAGTCAAAATTACAAAGAACGAACATTATCTATGAGTGCAAATGCCTTTTAAGGAACTGTGTTCCTGATCAAACCGGACTCATAAATAATTACATTGGTTACACAGCCACGTGCTTATCCAGACGTCTTACGTTATACCTATCTGATCACAGCTTCATTAGAACCTATTTAAACACACACACAATTTTACCCGACCCCATTAGAAACATACAATTATGTTGGTGCAAAATAATGCCGTAATAATGTCGTTTTTTGACGTATTTTTAAGTTCAAAAAACGATATTATTACGTCATTATTTTTGCACCAACCTAATAGTAGAAAACACAAATATATTAACTGCATCCACCTGCAAAAAAAGACTAAAATTAATGGAAGCTTTAATAATAAAAAAAGAAAAGCCCAACTCTTACCAATATTAACTACGAACAAAGCCAGAATGTGCTAACCGTATTCGGAAATAAAAAGTATCCCTACCACACACTGAGACATACACAGAACGCACACACTCAATTAAACTGAAAAATCGAATCATCCTTGATAATGGCTAAAGGTATAATCGAAAGCGCTCGGAAATATGAAACATTTGGAGAGTTATTACACAACCTTTGTCCTTAAAAGAAAACTCTTGTTCGAACACAAGAAAAATTAAATAAAAAGCTTAACCGTAGTACCTTGTCTGTCGTTTGTAATAAAACATGCATAAAAGAATGATTGCTGGCTAAATATACAACTATATATATATATATATATATATATATATATATATATATATATATATATATATATATATATATATATCACTTCCGTAAGTGGAAAGGATAATCCAAGTGGTTCTTTTTAATATAAAAGATGAGAAAAATAGATTCATAAAGAGAGCTCAATGTATAGCATACGAACCAATATGAAACTCGTGTCTCTACCGTTAAGAGGAGCAGGAAGTCGAATTTAACTGTGAAAGCTACGAAATAAAAGGATGTAAATGATTAACCGAAATTTCCATGATATAGGTTTAACTTAAATAGCTAACATATTTCTATCATATTCATTCACCTCTAACTCTTCAAATACCGACAGTATATCTAATTCTAATTTTGATATTGAATTTTCACCCCTCTATAACCTCTTTGCTCTATATTAATCATAAACTTTCCCCTACTTTAATATCTTCTTAACTCTCTTTCCATTAATCTCTTACATAATTTTATTTATATATTCTAAATTTAATTTTGGACGCTTTTTTTACCCTTTTTTACCCTTTTTTTAATTCTAAATTAAAATATTATTCATATAACCTTAATTTAATTTCATAAGTTTAATATTCGGGTTTAAGTTTATAAAAAAAGTATTCCCTTTAAGACAAATATCTTCCACCATTTTGAAGAGTGTTTTTTTTTCACCTTAAATTGTTAGTAAGCCGTATTTTATAAGATATAAAGAATATACTGTATGTATACTATATGTAACTGTAGAGCGACCAATGGCTGTTATGAAACGTGATAAATCACAATAACTTATGCCCACAATAACTTATATGTTATTTTTTAATTGGTATCAACCTATGCAGAGAAGTAATTCCACTAAAACACAAGAGGTTACAAGGGGTGGAAGAATTAGGAACAGAAACAGTAATAATGAGTGATATCATAAAAAAATAATCAGCAATACAGCAGATAGCAATTGATATTGCATTTAATCTTTTGTAGATTAAAGTTGGCTTCAAAGCATGGAGCCGGAAGGGAGTCCTACAAACGAGAAAAGCGAAGAAAAACTTTTAGCATAGAATTTACAGCGACATCTAGCCCGCTCAAGAATAAATTGATGAGATCTCGACGTCAGTCTAATACTGCGCGTAAATTTTAAAAGTCTAGATACCATAAAACGAAGATCTCATCCGAACAATTTCAATGAAAGCATATATAGAAAGCATAGCGAGACAAGCTTACGGCGCTGGGAAAGTGACTGGAGCTGAGCCGCCAGATCAGCATCAATTATATTGCTGATTCATCTTTGGATCTTATCAAGGAGCTCAAGGTAAATAGCAGGAGCAATGGACCATATATGGCAGTAATATTCCAAGCATGGCCGAATGGTAGATTTATAGATATGTAATATCGATTCTGAGAAATTTGCATATATAAATTCTTGCTGGGAATAGCATTCTTACTTTTTTTATTTTAACTTTATGAAAATGTGTAAAAATATAAACCGAAAAGGAAGCTTCTGCTCTTACTATTTTAGAATACTTTGTTATAATAAATTTAAAAAAATATGCCTACTTGACAATTTCAGCTGAAATAACAGCTATAATATAGTATTTAGTTGGCTGCAAATAATGCCAGAATAGAATTATCACTCAAATTTCTTTAGAGAAATCAGATGTAAAATTTTGTAATATTAAGAACTTAAGCTATGAAACTCGATACTCGCCAGCGACCACCTTTTAATATGGTAATTAAGAATACGTCGTTTGCCATTGCGTATTAGGCGATAGGAAGTAAAACATATCCATATATATGCCCTGTTCACAGGTGAAAGCCCAATAAAAAGGACGGCAAATATGCCCACTATATCAGAAACAGAATGCTCCAACCATCGAGTACTTATTATCATTCTACATTCCAACTCCGATTATTCAGGTCTTTGGGGTATGAGTAGCCTAACTAGTATTTACATTGACTCAGCAGATGTCAGAGCAAAACTGACATAGTTTTGGGCATTTGCATGGCGGCAAGGTGTAGGTACGCCACCCAAAGTAATGACTATCCTATGGCATTTGGCATGCCTGTGTATTTATCAATGTTTACGATAAACGACTAAAGTTGTACAAAAATATTCAGGTGAGGTGCAACTCGAAATCACTCCACCAGAAAATAAACATACTTGTTTTTCTATGATAACGTAATGATTTCGTAGCTTCAATATATATATATATATATATATATATATATATATATATATATATATATATATATATATATATATATATATATATTTGTGTGTGTGTGTCGGTATGTGTATGTGTGTGCGTGGGTGTGTCTGTGCATGTGTGGTGTGGGGGTGGTGTGTGTATGAATGCATGTCTATTTATATCTGGTTTATTCATTCAGTTAAACGTATATAGTTTCTCTACTGTTAAATTTGAAGGAATAAAGAATATAACATTAGTGTCTAGAATTTTTAGTATATATACAAGGCAAAAAATACGCAGTACTTTTTATGTGCTGTGTCCCCTCACGATGGGGACAGTCACGGCTCTCTACTTTGTCCGTTTTTTGTAGTACTTAAAAATATAGTCTTTCTTCTATTTCTCCTAAAGCCTGTTCCGCTGTCCATTTAATCAGGCTCATTCAGTAAAGAATGCTTTATTTTGCTCTTTTCAACTTTCATTTAGTTTTTTCTCTGAATATCAGATTTTCCAAGCCATCATTCCTCATTATGTGCCCTACATATTTCATCTTTCTTTCCTGACGTTAATCGTAATTTTCCTGTTTGCTTCCATTTTCTATAATTTTCCACGTTGCTGATAGGTTCGGTCCATGGCATCCCCAGAATCATTCTGTAGAATCACATTTCCAATACATCACTTTGAATTACATATATATATTATATCACGATGAAGAGATTGTCCAGCACTCACTTCTATAGGACAGGTATTACGTAATAGTTTAGTAGTCATTTCTTTCTTTCTAGCGAAATTTTTCTATTTTTTATTACTCTCCTTAGATTTAGAAATGCAACTTTTGCTATCCTAATACGTCTTCTGATTACGTTGCCGCACTAACCATTCTCTGTTAAAACAATATCCAGATATTTGATATTTTTGTTTCATTTTGGTATCTCCAATATATTTCTAACTTGAATGTTGAGATGTTACTTTTGCTAACAACCAGACATATTATCTTCCTGCATTTGATTTCTTTCATTACTTCTCTCTTTCTTTCAGTATATTCTATAGGAGCTTTTGTACTTTTCATTCCATGTTTGCTACCAACATTGTCTCTTGTACATACCTTACGTTGTTAAAGTTGTTGCCGCTAATAATGAATCATGGTAGGACTTATAATTCTCTTAGAATCACGTAACTGTATAGGTTGAATAAGTCCTGTGAGAAGACACATTCTTGTCTTGCAACCGTTTCTACTTTTGTATATCTGCTGTACACATTTCCTATCCATATCCAAGCGGTTTGCTGCCAGTATCAATTCTTGGTTATTCTAATATCATTCCCAAATATTTTAAGATTACTGAAAGGGCCCCACAGTTATTTGTGGTGTAATTTAAAAATCGCCTTTTCGTAATCTATAAAACACAGCTATACGTCCTTCTGCATTTTTATTGCTCTTCCTGACAAAAAAAAAAAAGAATATGGGAATATTGTTTTTTTTTGTTTTGATGTCTTTGATGAACCCGAATTTTCCTGTCCTATTTCCGCGTATCTACTGCTGTGTGCTGTATTCGACAAAATTTGTATGATAAGTTGTGTTATATGGCTCATTAGGCCGATTATCTCATGGTTTTTACATCTGTTTGCACCTGTTTTCAAAGGCAGTGCTATAGAAATAGATCTAATCAGGTTTTCGGTATATCCCCCTCGTCGTAGATTTCATTTATTATTTCTATAAACTTGTCTGTACAAAAATAATCCAATGTATCAGCATCTCTAATAAAATCCCGTCTGGTCCTGCCGCTTTGTTTCTGTTCAATTTGGTCAGTGCAGATTCCATTTCAGATTTTAATATTTCCGGTCTGTCGATAATTCTGTGTATTTCCAGTTGTACTCTTTCGTCATGGAATAGTTCTCAGATATACTCATTCTATCTCTGAAGAATTTTTTTCTTTTTCTAATATCATTCCGTCCTGAGATCTTATTCATCCTGTTGATGAGCATGTCTTTTGTTTTCTTATTTTAGGCATATCTTATATATTTGAGATACTCATTCGTTATATTTCTGCCCATTTTGGTTGAGTCATTCCTCTTTTGCTTGTTTACATTTGTTCCTTATTTATTTGTGTAGTGTCATATATTCTGTTCCGTATTTTGCCATTTTTTGTCTCATTTCATCATGTCGAGGATTTCATCTGTCATCCATTCCTTTTTTTCATCTTTTATTTTCCATTAGCAGTATCTCGTTTGCTGATGTCCCTAAAGTTTATTTTAATTTGCCCCATTGATGTGTCCATTTTCCTTTCGTCTCTCGTATTTGCTTCTCATACGCCACATATATTTATTGTCTAGATACGGATCGTTCAAGAGTCTGTCGTATTGATGTTTGGGTGATTCCTTAGTCTTCTTCAATTTCCGTAAATTCATTCCAGTCTATGCTTACATATCGCCGGAATGTGATTACTTTCACAGTCGGCGCTTGTACATGGTTTGAAGTGTAATACTGCATTCATGAATCTTTTGTTGATGCTTATGTAGTCGAGTTTTCTGTTTATCTTCATGTGCTAGTTCCTGTCTTGAGTGTTCTTGAAACCAGGATTTGGCTACTATTCCGAATTTGACAACGATTTCTCCACTTCTTTCGCAGCCTACATTGTCATTCATGTCTCATGGCTATAATAATTGCATTGGGCCTTGGGGTTGTCTACTCTACAGTAGAACTTCTGTAAGTTACTCTGTCGATGTGTATTCACACATGAGCTGTCTTTCCTTTCTGTTTAACGCTAAATATTTTTTGTTTGCTCAGATATTTATATTTGGTCACTTTCTCAGAATACTACCATAGGAATTTCAGCCTTAAACACATGCGTTCCCGCACCATAGACGGTTATATATATATATATATATATATATATATATATATATATATATATATATATATATATATATATATATATATATAGGGTGTTTCAAAAAGAATACGCCAAAATCATCACGTGATGTGTCAATAACGAAAAAAATTACAAATCTCTAGCATGAACACATGTGTTGTATATACATTCAAGTTTCATTTCATGTTTTATGAGTGGCCACCACCGGCAGCGCAGACAACATCAAGCCGATATGAGAATTCCTCCCAAACACGCCTCAGCATGTCACGGTCCACCGTGTTGATTGCAGCTGTTATTCGATCTTTCAAGTCATCCATACTTGCTGGAAGTGCTGGAACATAAACTTGCTCTTTAACATACCCCCACAAGAAAAAGTCACACACAGTGAGGTCCGGGGATCTGGCAGGCCAAACACAGAGAGCAGGGTCTTTAGCACCTCTCCTCTCAATCCATTGCTGAGGCACGTTTTCATTCAGA
This sequence comes from Acanthosepion lycidas, assembly GCA_963932145.1. NCBI lineage: Eukaryota > Metazoa > Mollusca > Cephalopoda > Sepiida > Sepiidae > Acanthosepion > Acanthosepion lycidas. The sequence continues at coordinate 125,751,942 of OZ010577.1, read as the reverse complement.
TGAGCTCTAACCCCGAGATGCCAATGGGGTGGTGCTCCATGTAGCTGAAAAATGAAGTCATTCGAATCTGCCTGCATTGTGACAATGGCATTTGTTTTCACGAACCCAAGCACTGTTTTTGCGTGCTTGAGTTCGCGAAAACAAATGCCATTGTCGCAAAAACAAATGCCATTGTCACAAAAACAAATGCCTTCTGCTGAGGAGTTGCGATTTTGATTAATCTTCCCACAATTCAGCTGAACCGGAAGTTATACTAACGACAGTGGTGAAACTGACACCCAATCAAACTTTGATAACTACTCTATCAAATAATCACTGATTGAGTCCACTACAATGCTACAGACCTGAAAAAATAGCGCAATGATTTTGGCGTATTCTTTTTGAAACACCCTATATAATTACTTATTCGAAAATTATAACATAAATATGTTATAAAATCACTACAAAACAGCCATTTTGTTACAGCACTTAAAGACCATACCATCACTTGATAAGAAACTAGATGTTTTGAAACAAAATGGCTATTTTTGTAGGGATTTTATAACATATTTATGTCATAATTTTCGAATAAATAATTTATATTTGCTCTAATCTGTATTGCGCACACTTTTAAGAATATTATTTGTTGTTTATTGGAATTTATTCCGTATACACCAATCCTAGACTTGTATACACACACACACACAGACACACACACACACACACATATATATATATATATATATATATATATATATATTAAAAAGAAGTAAAAAAGAAGAAAAGTATGTATATTAAAAAGAAGAGAAGAGAGGTGCCACAAACATTTTTGGTTGTAATGTGGATTTATTTAGAAAAAAATATTATCCTTTCTTTTTCATAATTCTACTACACGAGTTTCTGGTTTCGCGACCATCTTCAGGTAAAAGCGGAGATTTCCACATATTATTAAAAATAATAAATTTTTTCCTTCTGTTTTTCAGTGCCAAAAATTCTCGATATGAGACATTTTCTGTTTTCGTGTTAGTAATCTGAATTTCTTTCTAGAATCAAGAAAGAAATCTTGAATTCAAGAAACAAATTCGGATTACTAACACGAAAACAGAAGATGTCTCATATCGAGAATTTTTGACACTGAAAAACATAAGGAACAAAGTGTATTGGAGAGAGAAAAACAAATGCTAATTAGTTGAAGGCCTTATACACAGCCCTTCTGTTTTCATAGAGAATGCTTCAACGATAGAATATATATATATATATATATATATATATATATATATATATATATATATATAATTCTTTTACACTCTATGAGATTGAGGTTTGTATATATAGAGACAATTTTTGAGCGAAATTGTCTAAATGTCAGCGCATTGATCAAGGTGCTTGTTTTTTTTTTATTGATGCTGTAAAATATTCGGTCTTCATTTGGTTCCTTAAAACATGTATTCCTGTACCAGACTAAACTAGCCTATTTTTTAAATGGTATATCGCTGAGAGGATCATCAGCATACCTTTACGTCTATAGAGACTCCAATTCACACTGAGTACATAGCCATAGATTCTGTGTCAAGCACATCTTATTTTAGTGCATAACAATTACAGATAAAACATCAGCAAAGAGTTTCTTATCAAGCTGTGGAATTATTGATCGATATCTATAACCAACCACACCCACCCACACACCCCACCCACACAAACACACACAAACACGCACACACACACATATATATATATATATATATATATATATATATATATATATATATATATATATATATATATATATATATATATACAGGCAAATTATGAACAAATGTAGTATGATGCCACTGTACGTAACAGAAAGATTTTGTGGTGTTGAAACATGATTGTAAAAGTGTAACGATTTTTAACCTGCTTTTACCCTAATATCCTAAAATTATATATATATATATATATATATATATATATAATTCTTGTACACTCTATGATATTGCTGCATCTCCAACATTAACAATAATAACAATAATCTAAAAACACCATTAAATACATACATCGGGATCACATGCCCCACACTTTCTCGCAGATTGCACATATCGACCTACACATCATAATCGCCCTAAATGCAACTATCACCATCCGAGAAATATTAGTGCATTACATCAAAACACTCTAAAGACTCTACACCACCCAATGCAAGAAAGACGCAAAATCCTAGACGCAATTATGATACAAAATAAACATCACAAATTAAATAAAATAGTATTCACCACAGGAGATGGCATTTTGAAGTGCATATAATTAATGCGCGCACATATTATTTTATATAAAAAATACAAATAAAATATAGTAATGAAAAATAAATAAAATTAAATAATTAACTTTTGCTTTGTGCGTCTACTTTCTCAATAATCGTATCATATGACGTCACGTTAGACTATTTAAAACTTCCAGCTACCCATAGAACACCAGAATGTAGACAAAGGAAATCTAATTACCACACAGACATCACATACGTTCTTGATAATGACTACGATGGTTAAAAGTATTTCAACAAACATTAACAAAATATGAATTCGAACAGTTTTACCAAAAGGTCGAGCTCAATATTCAAGATACTGGGTGCGATGTATAAATTGCCGCAATATGATAATTTTAATTTCGTGCATGCGTGTTATTTGTTTTTGATTTTGCCCACCATATTAGAGTTATTTGTGCACCTTCTTTGAGAAAAGGAGCACCATGGCGCAATTCCCTCTGCCGAAAATTTAATAGCGGCATGCAGTACTGTTTGACATTTACATCGGAAATCCAATACGAACATTTTACAGTGTTGGGCGTCAGTCTGAGGACAGTGAAGAGGATTCAGAAACAAATAGATAAGTCTAATGGTGATTACTTAAAGACCGCAGCACGAAAAACTCACTTTGTTCGTTCTGATAAGAAAATACTCACTATTCATTATTTTTTTTTTTTTTTTGGTGAGGGCCTCAGACTCAACACGGCGGCCGGCATCAAATGCACTAAAGAGGTAATGCTGCCCTGGTTCTAGAGGGTAGTTGCTGGAAGTCCCTACGTTTGACAACAGGAATCTGCGCCAAGTCAGACACGGAAGAGACCACAATAATGGATATCCCACCAATATCATTAAACGTGTTATAGATAGTAAAATCTAATTTTTAAAGAACCAGGGGTTTTAGGGCCCAATCGGTGCCATATTTATTTAAATTTGCCTTAGTTTGGCAGGAAGTGTCTGACAGATTTTCAGTTTATATTGTTTCATGTTACAATGCTGTTAAGTTGCTCATTGCGTTTCAAACAAAATCTCGTCTCCTTCCTTCAGTAAGGATCGGTTGTCCTATTTTTAGAAAAAAATTTAGTTGTATACAAATTCAAATGCCGATGTGAAGCGGCGTACATAGTGTGAAACAATCTGAGTTTGGAAACGCGGATTTCACAACATGTTCCCGCCTATTTGCAATTAATGAATCGAAGCCAAGTTTTAAGAACTACACAAGCAGTCCACGATTCTTCGACTGGGCAGCATTTACTGGACAGTCCCGATTATATCGCTGAGTATGAGGACACATGGTTTTCTATTCTACATAGTACACGCTATGTTTACCAACTTGAGGCCGTGTACATTAAATTTTATTAGTCCGGCCTATGTAGACAAAAAGAGCATTTCATGCGCTCCTTACGATTGATCAAGGGACTGTGAATGTATTTCTTTCCATTTTATACTCTTACGGAACTAGTTAAGTATTTTATCCGTCAATTATTTACAATTAAAATTTAATTTTTTTTTATCGCGTTCCACTTTTCTTATTGATAAGCCTTGATTGGTTTGTATTTCGCCAAGAATTTCCTTTGAAAAGCGTTGGCCGAAAGGGTTCTAAGTTTGAAAATGACGTCAACAATTTTGTTCGCATACATGCATAAATGTGTGTGTATATATATATATATATATATATATATATATATATATATATATATATATATATATATATATAGTGCGCATTATATGAATTGTTATAACACAATTAATATTCATGGCTGGCCATTCTTATTCGAGGATACCCCTCTACTTCTTGCTCAGGCTCATTTTTGTGCTTATGCTATCTAGCGTTACATTTTTACGGTCTCTGTTAGAAAAAGTGTGTTATCTAGCATCAGTCACGGTAGCGTAACTATCGACGATCCCTAATATACGCACGCTGAGATAACATTAAGAAGTCACCTGAAGTCCAGACTAATCGACTATGACGAGATTCGAACCCGGGTCTAGTGGTCAGAAAGCGAACATTTTAACTACTCGGCAACGTGCAAATATACAACAATTAATAAACGTGAAATAAACAAAGGAAAGTGCATTGCTGTTGCGGTAAACAATCATATGTCCAATTTAGATAGCTACATAGATAGAGTCAAAAGCTCTACCATAATTTTTGGCTGGCTGGACGATTGGGATTATCAACAATTTCATCGATCGATCGATCGCTGTTCTTATTCGAACGAATGAGCTATAGGTGATCACTTCTCTGATTTAGAGTATGGATGGACGGATACATACTGGTGAATGAAAGGATGGATGATTTCACGCGTGTACCGTTTTCTCCTGAAAATGCTCGTTTCTTAAGAGGGGAAAAAATTGAGCGGTTTAGCTGGCAAGAGGAACTCGCTGCAGCTGGCACGAGACGCGTGCAATTCTGCTAGAGTAGGGCGGGCCGTGTCGAATGTGGGCAGCTTTCACTTTGTGGAACGATTCTTGGAAATGCGGTGAAGTGCGTTCAAAGGAAATTAATTAAACGAACCAGCAAAAGCAAAAGTTAAATAGGTAAATGAGACGCCCGGTAGACAAAGATGTGTACAGACGCCTTTTCATAAATATTAATAGGATGATGGATGAATAAAGCTTAGAATAAGAATAAAGAAAAGGTCTTGGCTAACCGGGTTGGTTAGTCAGATGCACAGACAGATTGACTCATAGCTAACATTTAATTTAAATGTTAGCCCCCCCCCAACACACACACTGAGAGAAAGAGAGAGAGAAAGAGTCGCACGCACAAACATAACATTATGTATTAGCATTTACACACACACACACACACATATACACATATATATATGTGTGTGTGTGTGTGTTTCTGTGTGTTTGTGTGTGTGTATATATATATATATATATATATATGTGTGTGTGTGTGTGTTTCTGTGCGGTTGTGTGTGTGTATATATATATATATATATATATATATATATATATATATATATATATATATATATATATATATATATATGTAAGCATAAGCATTACTCTTCAAGTAAATTGAATTGAGTTCTCCGAGTCGCTGGCGTATTTCGTATAGAGAAAAACGTTGAAATTCCTTTTCTTTGCGACGATCTCTTAGCGGTAAAATATCTGACTGATGTCAAATCAGTAATTTTTCGATCCCGGCTTGAAGCAATCGGAAGCTTACCCACACTGAGGAGCTGTGACACAGCGAAAGTCTGTCTGTGTTTGACTATATATATATATATATATATATATATATATATATGTGGCACCATTTAACGAGGCAGAAAAGGAAAAGAAAGAAAAGATGGAAAGGGGAGGCTAAGAACCGAATCGTGAGTGATAAGCAAGAACACACACACAGCTAACAGGCAATGGATAAAAGGATATTTTGATAAGTAAAAAATGGCGAAAGAGTGTCATTACAATAACAGGGAAATTCTGAGTAAAAAGAAAGGGAAAGAAGGAAAGTATCAGATATGTTTTGGCATCGGCTGTGTTATCTAAGGATATGAAAACAAACTATTGGTACGGGAAGACATCTTATTATCAACTACAGACCGGCTGGCCAAAGAAAGAGAAAGAAAAATTCAAATGAAAATGTTATTTCGTTAAGTGACGAAAAACAGACAACTAACAGGACTTGGACAGGTATGAAAAATTAAAAAACACCCACGAATGTCCGACGGAACCTTCTTGGCCTGCGATAATAAAGTTTTGTTATCAGGAATTTGTACCAAAAGAAAATGAATGTGTTTTTTTTTCTTTCTTCGAGGCGACAGACTGGCTGGAACTTTGGAGATGTTTCTCTTTGAGACCATGTTAAGAAGACCACACATTCTGATAATTAGCGATAAAATACCTGACGTAAACCACGTGTAGAACAAGAGTTATGACCACCATTGTCATATTGTCCCGTTCGCGGCTGGAGAAATGATAAACCATTAAGGGGAAGAAAAGGGAAAGGGAAGAGATAATTTTTTTTTTAGGCAAAATTTTTTTTTCTTCCTGAAACAAAGCCGCAGATTCGTCCACGCCCGACTAAGACATCATTGGTCGAGTGGTGATCACGTGATGCACGAAGGAGGCTGTTGCCGCCCATCTGGAGGATGAGTAAGAGAGGTTGCTACGAAGATGTGGGGAGGGCAGTTCACGCCCCTCTGAAGTATGATGAGAAGGTGGGAGTGAGGAAAGGTTCCCAAAAATGGAAAAAGGTGGAAATTCCTAACCAGAGAGGTGGATATGTATTTAGAATTATCGAGGAACTTCCCGGCGCCGACAAACTCACCCCGGATTTGGTCGGCGCCCACATAAACGAAGCCACGACGAGTAGAAATGAGTCGAGACCCAGCAGTTCCCAGAGCCAGTCTCCGGTTGAGGCAAGCCTCGCAGATAGCTGACCAGGATTCACGCACAAATCCGGCCCATCTTCAAACCAAGAACAATTATTTTGAAGAGCGACTTAGATCCAGATCACCGAAATAAGTTTTTCGTTTGACTTTCGTCCAAAGACCCACCGAAACACCAATTTCTTAGAGAGCAGACGACTTGAAGTGTTAAAACTTGCCTAGCGGAAAACGACGTGTCACAATCCATAGAACGGGTCGGGAGATAGATGCAGTCCTATGTATCGAACAACTAGACATAAAGTTTGTTACCTTTTTCTTTGATACTTTGAACTTTTGAGTTTTCATTTTATTGCCTTTTATGCATATTTGTGTGGTATCACCCCCGTTGAACTCGGTTTGCAGTAGGGCCCCGACGACTGATTGATTTCCTCTGCCTAGATCAATTCACAACGTGGGTAGGCAGACTGGGAATCAAAGTAGGACGTCAGAGTTGGTGCCGTGGTAGACTGGGATAGAACGACACGGTTGGCGCTGCGATCTGGGGACGACGTCACATATATATATATATATATATATATATATATATATATATATTAAATAGGTCTGTTATTTAAAAAAATATACGCATAATACTCTACATTGATAGCACAACTCAGAGTTTCATGCTGCTTTCAATCGTCAGCTTCGAATTTTAGTTATACGCCGCTTAAAATTTCTGATTATCGTGAGATATTTGATTGTTAGGCTTGATTATTATTTTTTTTGTTAGGTATTTAAATGAATTGCAGTTTAATTTTGGATTTGAATTAGATCCAGATTAATATTTAAGATTGAAAATAAGTCTGAGACTTAGAATATAAATTTCAAGTTCGAAATGGACTTTGCTGTTAATAATAAAAGACTTTTTAGAAATCCAAGAGTTAACACTATTTTTTGTATAAAAATCAATAAAGAAATTAATAAAATTAATAATATTAATGAAATATGCAATGATAAAATAAACTTAATATACTGATAAAATAATGCATGAAAAATAAGTTAAAATTAAATCAAATTAAACTTGTAAATACGTCCTCCAAATTCTTCTAGTTGCTAAGGATATTTTTTTTTGTTTTTATTAGTAACTTTGTTTAAATAAATTCATTTCGCTTCTTTTTTTTTTTTTTTTTCTCTTCAGAATGGCTACATTGGACGAAACGCGTCGGTAACTATTACAGTTTTCCTATTGTCATTTATATTTATAAATATTGTCTTTTCTACAGGTTAAGAACATATAAATAATAAATAAAATATAATAAATAAATAAGCAAACATAATGTTCATAGTAAAAACGTTACTAGTAGTAAGTTTAACACTAAAATAAGATAAAACAATAATATGTGTTATATAGCGAAAATGGTAATAAGATAATAATAATAATAATAATAATAATAATAATAATAATAATAATAATAATAAATTAGGATAAATGTTTAATGCATAACAATCTAATAATAACAATAGTTCTATACTAAATATAGCAAAAATGAATATAGTAAAAATATTAATAGAAATATATAATTAATAATATCAATACTAATATTTGTGTTCTAGGGCCCTGGCGAGACTACATTAATTTCGTCAACGTGCTTAAGTAGAAAGTTAATTCTATGCAAACAGGTGCTCATTAACTCACTTCGCTTGTTTAAGAGATTAGGATGGTTTATAATTTTTTTAGGATCATTATCTTTCAAAAAAAAGAAATTACATCAGTCGGCTTTCCCGCTGAATGGTTTAGTGTCTTTATGCATTCCCATGTGATATATGTTTTTTAATTCTTTTTTTTCAGTCTAGAGAATAATTTAGAGAGGGCATTGCTGTTTTTATATTTGATATTGCCTATTGTCATTTCGTAGTGGTAGAAGCGCGATTTCTTATGTTTTTCCGTAGAGACCTCATAGAACTTGTCTTCGTCGTCATATTTGATTTCAGCTTTAGAGACGAACGCTTTCGTCATGCATCTTACGTTTAATGGGCAGGGTTTGTTTTTTCGGTAGTTGCATTGTTTAGCTGCAGAGACGTCGCAGTTTTGTAGGTTGCTGTTGTTCCGTGATATGTACTTGTCGATGTATTTGGCACAACTGTTGTTATTATTTTTTACATTTTTATTGAAGAGCGTGTTAAAGGATATTATATTGCATATGCGGCATTTTGCTTGGTTGACGCCATTTATTCTCTTAGTTAAGAATTCGAGGTTAATTTTATGGTTCTCGTGCATGGCCATATTCACTTTTTGTCAACAAAATCATTATTACTAGAGTTGATGGTCAGCCTAAATTGGATTGATTTATGTAAATTGTTTAGTATTCTACGATGGTGGTTGGATTGTTTGCTAAAATATCTAGGATTGCATAAATTTTTAATAATATATATATATATATATATATATATATATATATATATATATATATGTGCGTGTGTGTGTGTGCGTGTGTGTAGATATATAGTTATAGATATATATATTTATTAGACAGGGCAAATATTACATCCAGGAAATTGATTATTTTACTATTGGTGGTGGCGGTAATATTCAGACCGTCATCTTTGAAGAATTTAATTAGGCTTTTTCTTAGTTAGTTAGATTTTTGTGCGCTAAACACACAGGCACACAGACACACACACACACACGCACACATACACACATACACACACACACACATACACACACGCACACATACACACATACACACACACACATATATATATATATGTATATATATATATATGCAGAAAGAAATATTTTTGATAAATCAGACAATGTGGAAAACAGTTCTATTGACAACAATATATATATATATATATATATATATATATATATATATATATATATATATATATATATGTGTGTGTGTGTGTGTGTGACTGTATATTATATATATATATATATATATATATATATATATATATATATATATATATATATATAATAAAAAGAAAGAACAGTAAGATATATAATCCGGTGTTCTTATAGATATTTTTATTTTTACAAAATAGTGCTCAATGTAATTTTACAGAGCATTAATATTATAAATTAATAGACTTAAAATATGTTTTTTCGCTATATACGAAAAACCATATTTTAAGTCTATTAATTAATAATATGTATATATATATATATATATATATATATATATATATATATATGTATACTTACATATTACTAGAAACGAAGTTAATTGATGTTAATACCTCATGTAAGTTATGTGTCAAAATCTCATTATTAGTAAAGATTTATATATATTCATGGCCAACTTCATTCATAAACATACACGTGAATATATATATATATATATATATATATATATATATATATAAGGTGCAAAAGTAATTATTAGTAAAGATTTATATATATTCATGGCCAGCTTCATTCATAAACATACACGTGAATATATATATATATATATATATATATATATATATATATATATATATATATATATATATATATATATATAAGTTGCAAAAATAATGGCGTTTTCTCAAGAAAACGACATTTTTTTGCAACAACCTTATATATATATATATATTTGGGGTCGAAATTTAGCCGACATGGCGGATTTACTAGTATCAGAATGAAATACCCCATGGACTAGGAACAGATGCGGTCGGATTTCCAAAAAGTAGAAAGGCTTGAAGATAACTCAAAGGCGGATGAAATGCCTTGAGAGGTGAAAGAAGAAGGAACCTTCAGATACAATCCATAATAAAACGGAAGTGATGCGGGACCAGGAGTCATACCACAAAGTCTAGTCTCTCCAGGCTACAGTTCCTCTTACTCAGGGAACGGAGTCCGAAAGAAGTTAAAGTGCCCCCGCCCAAGTGAACATCAATGTGACCTGGCATGATTTCGAAACTGATATTTGAGAGATACTTCAGTCAGCTACGAATTGACACATTGATAGACGTCTAAAGTTCCTAATGACAATAACTAGCATGGCGTCAAAGAGATTTGATTGCGTTGAGCTCCGTCAGCCATAGACGCCCTACACTGCCAACATTAGGATGAATCGAATTAAAGAATTCAGAAAAGAAATAAGATCCCTTAAAAAGCTTTTATAAAAGGGCAGGTATAGAGGAGCGTCAACCACTCGAGTAGCTCCAAAGAATACTCAAAGGGAAATAAAAAAAACTATACAGCACGCTGAGTGGCATAGTAGGGGAAGAAATGAAAAATCAAAGAAGTGTGCATTTTTCTTTTCCATCCCTTTTGGCTTCGCAAGAACATTTCTAAGGGATAAACGCAGTGGAAAACTGGAGGAATTGTAGGAAGAAATTAACAACTACATTCGAAATTCCATGAGTGATTCTGCGAAAGTTCAAGAACTAGGTATAAATATCTTTTGATTTCTCAGTGTTTCAACTTGACACCTGTTTGCCCAACTGAAAAGAGATACAATAAATTGTGAAAGTAAGCATGACAGAGTCGGGTACCTTACATCGTGTACAAGCGTTTTAAGGGAATTTTTGAGGAAAGTATTAAGTTAACTGGAGAAGAGGCAGGCTCGTTGAGCAGTGGGGTTTCGTTGAGTGGAACCAATTTCGCATTATCTCCTTGCTGAACACGGGAAGTAGGATATTTTTCGGGTTATTACCTTTCGAAATTCATTCTTAGAAATGCCTACATTCACAAATCGGATCAGAAAAGCGTGATCGCCGGGATGCCAAATTGCCTTGAGCATACAAGAGTCCTGACATAGCTCCTGAGGGGTTAAGGAAAGCAGATTGGCCCTGATTGTATTGTCCTTGAATCTCGCCACCGCCTACAGGCCCAAGATACACAAAAAGCCCTAAAGAGACATCATGTACCTCCATCAGTATGTGATCTCATAGTAAACTACTACAAGAATTTCCGGCTGGGAGTAGGTTCAGGTACAACAGTGTCAGAATGGCAGACACTGGAAAAGGATATAATCACAGGTAGTACAATATGTGTTGTCTTATTTTCATTGACCATGAACATGCTGGTAAAGGCAGCAGCGGTTGAATGTCGAGGGCCTGTGTCTAAATCAGAAGTTTGCCAGGCACCGATACGGGCGTACATGGACAATTTAAGCGTGAAAATGGCATCTATCACGGGAGGCAGATGGATTTAAAAGCGTCTCAACGCAGAAAAGCGACCTGCATCAGCAGCAACAAAAGGACAGACAGAAGAAGTCCTAACTGGAACAGGAGTGTCAGGAGGGGAAGCAACAGGAAAAGGTACAGGAGATACAGCAAAAGGTCCCTCAACTGGAGCAGCAACAAGACGTGGAAATGGAGGATATGTCCCAATCTCTTTAAAAAGAGTGAGAGAGGAGGAAGAGAAAAAAAGTAAACAATTGAGAGCAATCTGTATCTGATCCGCACGATCCTAGAGGGTGTCATTAGTTCAAGGCATTTGATAGGGTCGATCATCAGTTTGCTGTCCTTGAGGCCACCGGATTGTAAGTGGATTAGCCTCCTGCATAGCTCCCCAGTGCTGTGGTATAAGTGAACGGAAAGCGGTTGCTAGCTTTTGCGCTGTCGCCGTCGGCTAATCAGGGTTTCCCACTGTCGCCCCTACGTTACGCTTTGGCGTTGAAGCCTCTCCTTCGCTGGCTGAGGTACAGGGCGAAGAGTACGACCCTATGTGGAATCGCCGTCCCTGATGGAGCAGGAGCCATGGTTTCCGCGTACGCCGATGAAGTATCCATTTGTGTGTCTAATCGCAGCGACATTGAGGTGTTACAGAGGCGCTTGAACGGTACGAAAATGTCATATGGGCCAATATTAACCGTGACAAATCTTCAGGATTGCGGTTTGGTTCCTGGAAGGGAGTTGCACTTCCGGGTCCTTTGGACGGACAGTCCTGTGCGCATTCTTGGAGTGTAGTTTGGACCTGGCCTCCAGCTGAAGAAAAAATGGTCAGAAGTACAGGCTAAGTCGGAGCGTTGGTCCGGACTTGGCTTCGAAGCAGGTTGTTGAAGTGTAGAGCTGAGGCGTATGCCATATGTCTTTCCTCTTATCCTTTTCCGCTTGGCTGTATTCCTCTTTGCAAGAACCATAAGAAGGCGATCGAACGCTTGTTGTTCACCCTCTTGTGGAGTGGTCGCAAGCAGAAGGTCCGCAAACGATGCAGTGTCCAGCGTCCGTGTCATGGTGGTGGTTGGGAATGCCACTGTTGGTGACTCACCGACATGACTCGAGGTTGGCGTTTTGACTGAGGATTCGATTCTGGTGGGGAATGTTAGGGACGCCTTCCCTAGCCTTACTATCAGTCATTTCATCTCCTGGTCTAAGCGCCGTCGTAGGTCCGAGAGATTGTCGAGTTTTCCTCAGTGAAGAGTGAATTTAAGGGTCGTTACTTGATTTCGCGGCCACGGAGGGTCTTCTATCGTGAATTATTGGAGGGGGTCACGAAGAATCAACTCTGTGGGTGGTTCGGCTTGTCGTTGGCTGAGTTGCTCTTTTTCTGGATTTACGAGCCAGCGGCGAATTACCTCAGTAAAACTGAGTTTTCGTTTACCAAGCGATTGTTTCGGAACGTGTTATTTCTCAATGACAGTAACTTCAGATGGGGCTGGGTGGATTTGCCCGACTGTTATCGGTATGACCTTAGTTTAGAAGAAACGGTTTCACACGCCTTCTATCATTATCCTCAGTTGCGCACTTTCTCGAACTATGTCGACGAGTTGAAGGCTCGTATCGCTCTCGATAATCTCGTGTTAATCGACCTCGCATACATGAGAGATGATTCGCCCCCGTTTTCCGGGGAGAAACGAATAGTGTTTCTGACGCTTCTAGCCGTGGCTCGAATGATGATTTGGATGTCGCGGATGGAGAGAATCTTGCAATACGAACGCTCTGTTCATCAGGCTCTGTTCATCAGGCTCTGTTCGGATTCTTTCAGCATCAGCTGAAGGTGAACATCAGAACTGATAGAAGGTGTTTGCAATGAACAGTTTTCAGCGAAAGGTGTGTGAAAGTAGCGAGCTCAGTTTGTGTGAAATGGGCTATCATTGAGTTCCTTTTTAAAGCCCAATTGGTCACAATGCGATGGTTTCCTGTGATTTTGATTTTTCGCATGCCGCCATTTATTTTTACCCTTCCCACTCCATTAGTGAGTGTGCTGCATCATTTTGTCTATCGGCAGAATATAACGGTCACTGTGATTATTTTAAGGGGTAAATGGGTCTTACTAACATTTGTTTTGTTTCAATTTTTTGTTAGATTTCGGGGTTCATTCCCTCCCCTCATTTCATGTTTCATAGAATTTTTATATATTTTTGTATTTAAACATTTTGAGATTTTTATAACCTGGAGTATTTTTGTAGGTTACCGAGTATTTGGTATTGTGGTATATGTAGAATTGAATGGTGATGGATGAGTTTTTTTGGTTAATGGATAAATTGAATTGGATGAATTAATCGTGATCGAGATTAACAAAGATTAGGATAATTAGCGAAGACCAGCCTTTCCCCTCTTCGCCTTCGGACATTTACTAAAATTATTGTAATTTGTACACTAATAAATAATTTGCAATGTCGAGGTGCGTAGCATGACGCTATCAAGGATGCGGCCTCACTCTTCTGGAATCAGTTCGGGGTTGTTGTTTGAGCCGATATTATGCAAAACGCCAAATCGGCGATGAGGACAGTGCATCACTGAAGACTACCCTTATGTATTATGTAACTATACATACGCCCCTATCTGCCTTGCCCTCGACATGTCCTTTCACAGTTAAGTTTTCTAATGGCCTCCTACCATATTCAATCAGTTATGTGCTATCTTTCGATATATGATTGACAGATCTGCGGTAAACCAAGGCTATAGAACCCCATTTGTTCTGTTATTTACTCATAGCTAGTGGGAGAATAAGGGGATTCATACCTTTCTCAAGGGTATTAGCACGTAAGTGAATGTAATGGATTTGACAAATTTGAACTCGGATCTCCGATTTTTCAATCCGAGCCGCTATCAATTACTCCGCCATGTTCAAAAGCATTCATTTTCAGGATTCTGAGTATGTTATTTTTTTTTTATTTTGTTTATGATGACCTCGATACTTACTCGCACCGTCCATGCGATTCTCAGTATACTTTTGAAGAATCACATTTCAGTTACACACAGTTTCCTCTTTCTCTGTGGTTAGAGTGTCCAGCATTCACTGCCATAAAAGAGGATGCACATCACTTAACAATTTTCCAGTCTTTTCTTTCTTTCTAATGAATTTTTCTGTTTGTTTCTACTTTGTATAAGCCTATGGAATTCCATTTCTCACGTCCGATTTTCGTTTTATGTTTTTCCGTAGCGAGACGTGCGTTTGTACGCGTTGTGAGATGAACACGTGTCGTCTCCAAAATAGAGCCCTCAACAAATATGGCAGTCTCGGAATGAGGCCACCCAAGAGAAATATAAAAGAAAAAGAGAAGAAAACAACAAAGATATATATATATATATATATAGATTGTAGGAGTTCAATTTTTTTTTATAATTTCCTCGCCATGCTGTTTACTTGGAAAGGCTTATCTCTTCCTCATTATTATTACCAAGTTACCTTCATTGCTTTGAGAGATACAATGGCGACAATAGTCAACATGGGTTTTCCTACAGTATAATTTGCTATGGATAACGTTCAGCTTTATGCCATTCCTGTTGCCAACTGCTTCAGTCATTTACCTGTTTTCAACTTGAAAAATCAGATCATCATTTTGTTTTTTCTTCTTCCTGCAATGTGTTTTATTCATTTTACATTGAACTATTTGCCCACTAAAAGGGTGTTATATTTAATTCAAAATTAGTTAAGCATGTTGGTATCAACTCCATTCCATAAAATACCACA